>VDFB02193867.1:465008681-465131719 GCA_007258455.2 Sequoia sempervirens
CATTTTTGTAACAGGGGTTTAATGTACATTGCTAGTTTTTAGGTCTCTTGAGTAGTTTGAGTTTTGGAATGAAGAATGTAATCACAACATAGTCATATTTGAATATAAATAACATATAATTCTAGACTAGTTGTCTTCATTGTTCACTTTGCATAAATTCTAAAGATGAGTGATCAAATATTGTTATTATTCAGCTTCTTGTCTTTCCCTGTATGTTTGTTTGATCTTGTTACTCTCATACAAAGTATGAGTTAATTTGTAATAACACAAATAAAGGTTTATGCAGTGGTGTGCTAGGATTGCTAAGTATAATTAGTTTAGTTGTTGAATATCAATGGTGTAATGCATCATTCAATAGATATGATTATGATAGATTGAATGTTGTGTTAGGTTTTGAATTACATAGTTTAGATGAGGGTATGTGCAGGATCATCATGGAAAAAACAAGCCCTTAAGTGGCAAAAAAATCAGAAAAATTAGAGTTAGGCATCTTGACATAAAAATTTGAATAAGTTATTTTTATTATTTCAAAAATATGTAAGAATATAATCTGTAGAAAATTGAATGTAGTTTTTAAACTACTAGGTTTAAAAAAAAATAAAAAAATCTATTTGGTGAAAATTTGAAATTTCAATGGATTGATACTTAAATTTTGGGGGAAAAATAAGAAGTAGGTGTTTGTCTAACCACCCTAAGCACAATAAAATGATAATATAATTTCTTTATAATATTTTAGATATAAGTAGAGGACTCATGCCTTGATGTGATGCATATTTTTTTGTAATTTTTTTCCAAGTAAATAATTAATTATGATTTTTTTATTACAACTTTAAAAAAAATAAAAAAATCGTATGTCTGACCATGTTAACTTGGTCAAAACTTTATGAAATTCATTTTTATTTTTTTAATCCCATATTATATGAAGCATAGAATGCAACACATGTTTTGGATTCAAAATGTGATACCATTTGAAAGCTATAGATGTTTTTCAATTAGTCTATCAATCAAGACTTTAGCTAGACTGAATAAAAAATTTAATTAATACCAATTTTTTAAAATCTGAAGTAAAAGCATAATTTATATTGGTAATGAAAGTTGAGAATCTTCTTAAAAACTCCTGCTTCATCAATTTTGCAAAAAATAGCCTAGCCACATACCCATCATACTGCAAACTTTTTGGCCCATCATGATCCTGTACATACCCATGACTCCACCCTGGGATATAGCATTGGTCTCTTAATCTTACAGTTTCCTGAAACTGATTGTGAGCAATTAAAAATATTAATTAATTTACCTATCAATCTCGGTTTGTTTGTGTGAGGAATTTAATGCTCTACATCTCTCATGTTTAAATTAGGCATTATTGTAGAGGTCAGCCAAGCCTTTATAGTATTGTGTCTATTAAGCATCTAAAGGAGAAACATCTATTTACGGTGTATTTAGTACTTCAACACACAAGTATCTATAAATATACTGTTGGGATTACCCTTCCTAGTTTAACAGAGCCAAAAGTGTAGAATATTTCAATCTCTTTGACTAAATCTTGTTCGTTGGCCATATCAACTTGTTGAGTCTGAATATGAAAGAGTGGCTACTCTTTAGGACTCATTGCTTCTGTTGATTTGGGAACCAATAGATTGGGGACTCTGCTAGGGATAATTTTGAATCTCTAGTTGTAGACTGTTACATCACAAAGTCAAGAGTTTTGTAAATCCGGGCATCTGGTTCAGATATAGAGAAGTTTTTATACTTGGAAGTGAGTTTGTTGCTGCAAAGTTTTAAAGAATTTGTGTGAACTTTTTGTGGAAGAAGACCCAAAAGAAAATTCATTTTTGAAGGAGCTTCATACTGCTTGAAGTTCAATCCTCTATGAAGAGAGGTGGTGACTTTGTCCAAAGAACTTGTTGAAGATTTGAAGAAAATCTCAGATCTACAAAAAATTTTAGTCAAGAAGAAAGGTTAGCAACTACTCCAAGTTTCTAGGTATTCTCATAGATTTAAACAGTATTATTATGTTTGAAAGTGGTTTATGAGAAGTATTCAATTCTTGAAAAACTGTTGATTCCCTATTAAGTGAATTAAGCACTAAGAAAGGGAAATGTAGTGGTGTTTTATTTTTCATACTTCTGAGCTATAATTTGAAGCTTTTAGGTCGTAATGAAGAAGTATGCTTGTTCTTAAAATATTCCAATTAGAAAGATCTTAGATGTAGTTGTATTTGGGTTATTCATTGTAACATATTAAGGTCATGATAAAAATAAGAAATAGGGCAATGATCAACTATAGATTGTAAAGGGGTGTAAGAAAATGTATCAACAACCTATGCATCTGAGTGTGCAGCCCTTGTCATGTCATCAAAGAAGTTTCTTTGTAGAAAGATATCGACCATTGAATTTTAATGGTATTGAAGGTTTCCCAAACCCTATTCCTAATGAAGTTAGGGAATGTTTGCCAAATTTAAAAGGGAAAAGATCATAATCAACAACTCAAAATCTGGAAGAATTTTCTAATTTGATAGGAGATTTTGAGATAAGTCATGAAGATGTTGTCATGAAGTTATTTGTTCAATCTCTAAAGAAAGATGCTAGAGATTGGTTTACATATTTACCATTTTGTTTTATTTCTTCATGGAATGAGTTCATGGTTGTATTCATAGAATAGTTTGGAGAAAGGATTAATCCTCATTCAATAGACAAAAAATTAATAACATCCATAAAAACAAAGATGAGTTGGTCCCTGTTTTCAATCTTCGATTTACAAAGGTGATAAGAGATATCCTTGAACACATAAGACCAAATGATGTTGAATGCTTGGTTGTGTATCTTGGTGCATTTGATAGCAAGATGAGCTATCTATTAAGGGATAAGGAGCCTACAACATTACATCAGGCATATCAAAATGCCATGGATATTGATAACAATTTGAAATACTCAATAATGAAAGGATGCATGAATGCAAGTGTTGTTTATTCTAGCACACCTCATGAAAATGGAATTCAAGGATCAGACAGAAGAAATGATTATCAAGATGACAATGCCTCTACTGTTGTGATTTCTCCATCATCAAAGTATGAAGATCATAATGAGCTCCAAGTTGAATGTCAACAAAATTTGAGCAATGTTGATCAAAAGTATTTTGTACAAGAGTTGTATAAAATGAAGAGACACGAGGGATAATCACCATATAAATTGTTTTTGAGATTTTTGGATGCTTTGATAGAAGTCCCCAAAAATTTCAGACCTGACGATTATGTGTGCATTGATTTTTTTGTGAAATTTATGAATCTAGATTGAGTACTTTGCTAAAGGAATTGAAGACCCATAGCTTTGATCAAATTCCTAATTGGATAAAGATTGTAGAATCAACCAAGTGTGGTTCTACACAAAATGTGGATTCTCAAAATGGAGATAGTAGTTGTCCTCTTGAGAAAAATTAGACAACAATGCAAACAAGTGAAGAGAATATGCTAGAGGATGAAAATTGTAATCAACTTAAAATCAATACACAAGTGAATGTTTATTTTCCATTACAAACTAGTGATTATGATCCTGAAAGAGAAGCCTCAAGCATTTACTCTGAAGATTTTGAACATAGTTTAAGTAGTGATGAATTGGCTAGTGAAGAGGATCATGATGAGAGTGAAGTTTTTGATTGCTCTCTCGAAGACTATGAATGCATTCATGAAGGTGGCTTAGAAGTAATTTCTACACATGAAGGGTGCAATGATACAAATGCTCATGAAGTCTCTTGTTTGCAAATGAATGAAAAAATTCCATTTTTTTAATACATGGAATGTAGTTTGGGTCTGCTATTAATGGAGCACACTAACTCTATGAGTGATGATGACTTTGAGGACAAGAAGGTGTGTTTTCAGTATTTTGATCCTGAACACAAAAATAGAGATGATAAAGATGTTGATGAATGTATTAATGTCCATGCTACTCATGATTGTTTATATGAAGCATAGGTAGAAATGTTTGTGATACATGAAGAGGATGATGTTGCACATGATGGTGAAATAGGGGATTCAATTGGGGTTGATCAAGTAGCACATTGTGAGAAATATATGGATTTTGAGTCAACACTATTGCCCATGAATGATAATGAAGAGCTTGTTGAATCAAATGATAATAAAGTTGCAGATTGTGTTGATACTACAGGAATTCTTGATCCATGTATAGAGCAACCAAGAAGTGAAAATAATGGTGGATCTCATGTTAATGAGTATGAAGTTGAGTACAATTGTTTCTTGTTTGATGCTCCTAATCTTTAGAGTGTGCACATGGACATGTTCTCATCCCTTGAGGAAAACATTTATGTGAAAGAAAATGAAGATTCTAGTTCTATTGCTAATAAGGAGTTCTTAGCTAGCAATGAGTCTTTCACTTTTGGATCAGCACACATATTAGTTGATATTGCACATGAAGATACCATTGCACATGGGTTTTTTTCTGTTGTCCATGTTGATGTTTAGTTGATTGAGCCTACTCTTGAGTTATTTTGCATTAGTTGAATGATAATGAGAAGAATGTATTGGAATATGTTTTTGAACTTGAGATGAATGCATGTACTCATCTCTTGGATGTCAATGATGCATATGCTCCATGTTTCTATAATACCAAGGTGTGTTCTAATGTACCTAAACTTAAATGTCAAAGAATGTGCCCATGTTGCAGTGATCCATATAAAGATGCTCCAGAATATGCATCTTTTATCTTTGACATATGCCAAGATGATTTGCATGATACATAATAGGTTGTTTATGATATCTTTCAGTTTGATGTGCAAACTGATTTTGATGTCAAATTTTGTGATGTCAATGATCAAATGGATTATGAATGCTTCTATTTCTCAATTCGAGTGAGTGAGCATTTAATGGAACATGACAAGCTAGCCAAGGTAAAATTTCACAATGATTACAAATTTTAGTTGGTGTCTGATTGCATGTTGCAGATTGAAAAAAATGTTGGTGACATTGGAAAGCACAGTGATGAAGTGGGACATGTCAATGACCAAGCTAGCTTGTGGGTAGTCCATGACAATGTTTTCAAACTTGGCCTACTATAAACAATAGAGAAAAAAGTGTTTGATAGAGTTAAATATTGGTACTTCATTTTTGGAGGCCTAGGGCCTCCAAATAAAGTTCAAAAAATGAATTCCAATACAACATAATGGAGCAGTTTAGGTTGCCCAATGGATAAGGCACTTGGTCTACTCTCCCATAGATCTGGAATCTTTCCATGCCCACAAGGGGCATGCGTCCCTAGTCAGAGCCACTATTGGGACCTCCAAAATTTGGCTAAATTTTGAGGGCCCATGTAAAATTTTGCCTACTGCACTCAAAAGTACCATACAGAATAATGCTAAGTGGCTCAGTTTGAGAACGTATAACTTTGTACCCCTTGATTGTCATGAGAAATCACTTTGGGGAAGTTTTGAGCACCTATCAAAGATGGTGTGTTACCATTTTCAACCTTCTTGGATTAGTTTTGGTAAGATGTTGAAGTCTTGGTTGCAGGGTCTAGAAGTTGGTTTGTTGTTTACACATGTTGCACCTTTCTGAGTAGGCCATCTTTGTGATGTTGTATCTTTGTGCTTGCTAAGTATTAAGCCCAACTAATATTTTTCCATGATTCTCTTTATCTTAATAAAGCCCCATGTCAATTGGAATAGCCCCATGAATCCATTTGTTGAGTTTTCTAGCTTGAATCTGTTTGCAAAAAGTTCAGATTTGCAAACTGGACAGTGTAAATCTGCAAAAAGTGCCCCTACATTTGAATTTATATTTGGTGACCTAATGACCTGCACATCAAAGTGAATGTTCCCCGTGATTTCATATATAGTTATGTTGGTGTAATTAAATGTCTTGTACCTTGTCCTAGGTCATGATTACACCTTACTTAAGTTTACTTAGGGACCACATAGGAGGTTGTTGGAGATTTTCCACCTTTTGTGGACTTGACATCTCATTACCTCATCACTTCCACCTTTTGTGGACACATCATGTGATCATCTCTCCACCTTTTGTGGGAGATCCACCTTTTGTGGAGATTATCACATTATCCTTTTCCACTTTAGATGGAGTGATAACCTTTCATTGTTGTCACATGTCATAAGATTACGACACTTGTCATAATCTTATGCCCTCCTATGTTCTCACCTTGGCTATATAACCAAGGGGTCTCCTATGCATTGTAAGTGTACCATTCCATTATCTCATATTATTGACAGAATACAGTTTATTCTTGTCATCTTGTTTCTATCTCTCTTATGCTTGTGCTTTCTATTAGGCCTCTAGATTTTGGGTGGCTACCTTCATAGCCAATTCTTACATGGTATCAGAGCTTTTGGAGTGCCTTTAGTTAGTCATTTGGAGAGATTCTTGGAGGGTTCGATTATTGGCCTTGTGTTGCAGGTGCATCAGATATGAGCTCGCCATTGCATCCGGAGTGTCCGAGATAGTCAGATTTGCCTTTTATTTCGTCTCAGTTGGACATTGGAGGCCAAATCTGCAAAGGGTTGAAGATCGGAGGTGGTTCCAGATCCAGGAGGTAGCTACCACTTTGGAGCATTTTTCAGTCGAAAAGGACCTCGCCATGGTGCTCAGAAGGGCCAAGAATCTATAAATCGACTGCCAAATTATCCAAATCGGAGTAAGTTGTCCATCGAGACAAAAAAAAATTAGCAGGCCAGCCGTACGGCCAACCTGCGCGTTGGTACGGATTATTTTCAAAAAAAAAAATTATTATTTTGCAAAAAATTTTGTAAAAAAATATTATTCAAAAATCAAAATTTATTTAAATTTCGCAGTTTGTTTTTATATTGAAAAAAAGTTTTAAAAATTAAAAAAAAAAAACAAACAAGAAATTTCTGCGGATTCTTTCCACTGTACCTGCGTCAGCAGGTACTTGCAACGACAGGGTACATCCGCTGTCAGCGGACGCTACGCGGTACCCGCCGCGGCCGCCACGTGGCTTATAGCCACTGGCCCGCCACGCCCCCGCAGGCCCCTCTGCTTCCTCCAGCGGCTGGAAAAAAAACCACCAGCAACATTTTTAAAATTTTCGGCGATTTCATATATTCCGAGCGCAAAAAGATTCTGTTAGTTTCGCGAAGATTCCGTCACCTGTGGGAATATTCCGGCAATCCCACCGACGCAGACTGTGCGGCTATTCGGCCGTCAATTTTAGGTTCACGCAGATTTTTGACGGCCAAATGACCGTCAAATTCAACCTCATGTTATGATGACGTCAGCCTGTATCATCGCCACGTCAGCAACTTTTAGAAAAATTTTGACCCCCTCACGGTTGAGCTTTTTGATTTTGCAGTTCATCTTCAGAGGCTCATATCTTGGTCATTTTGAGGCCTTTTTTGGTGCAATTTTTTTTTATTTGGACTAATTTTTTGTGTACATCATAGTGGTGAAGTTATTTTCTGATTTTGGTGCACGGATTTTCTAGAAAATTGGATTTGTCTCAGATCTTGCTTGATTGTCACCATTCTTGCAACTTCCAGGGCTCCGTTCAGGCTCATACGAACTCCTTTTCAGGTGCCATTTTTTTTGAAAATGCATTTTTTTTATGAACTTCACAGTGGTGCTATTAGTTTGTAGTAATTGTGATCAGAAATTGTACTTTCAGCACTTGGTCATTTTTGGCCTATTTTGGGCATTTGTAAAGTTAAGATCTCAGTTTGATCTTTTGTATCAGTTATTTGAGTCTGTTGTAGCCTATTTAAGGCTGTTGTAAAACATTGAAAATCAGAAGCCCACTTTGCTTGGCTTGCAAGTGGCCATTGTACACGCACTAATTATAAAGTGCCAAATCATCTTTTTTGGGGGGGGTTCTTTGATTGAGTGAATTTGGGGGGGTGTTTGAGTGATTGTGCCTCTCTCTCTATCTTGTTCTCTTTCATTTTTCTGCTATGGGTTCTCCTAAGTTTCCCTTGTTAACTCCACATAATTATGCTTCTTGGAAAATTGATGCATGGAGTAAGTTAATGGAAAAAGGATTAACTCATTATATTGATGGAACTATTGTTGCACCATCTGATCCTCAAGCTAATCCTATTGCTCATTTGGATTGGCTCACTAAAAATACTATGGCTCTTGGAACATTAAGAAAATATGTATCAAAAGATCTAATCTTTCAAATTGATAAGTGTAAAACAATTAAAGAAGCTTGGGAAAATTTTGGTCAATTATATGGCCAAGTTGATGAGATTAGAGGTTATCAACTTGACAATGATCTCACAATACTAGATCCCAAGAATTTTGATACAATCCAAGACTATGTCACTAAGGCAAATGAGCTAAGAGCACAACTTAAAGATTGTGGCATTGATAAGAAGGATGCACAGTTGGTCTACAATTTGTTGGGAAAACTTCCATCAAAATATGCAGCATTTGTTTCTAGCTTCCAAACCCATCGCTTGATAGTAGGTAGTTCTTTCACTATGCCTACATTTGATGCTTTCACAGAAATGTTGATGTTAGAGCAAGAAAAGTTGATAAGCATGGGGATTCTCAAGTCTTCAAAGTCCAAGGCTTTGGTGGCTAATCAAGGGAATCAAGGGAATCAAGGGACTCAAGGAAAGGGTTCCAATAAGAAGTAGAAGCAATCTTCACAAGGAGAGAACCAACAATCTACTCCTCCACAACAAAGCTCATCAACATCATCTTCAAAGAAGTACAACAATTCAAGTAAGAGGGAGCAACCAACATGTGCATATTGCAAAAAGTTTGGTCATGAGGAGCATTGTTGTCATATTAAGCAAATTGATGAGTTGAAACACATCCTTAAGAAGAATAATATCAACTTGCCAGTTGCATATCAAGAGGACTCATCTCCTTCCACTTCTTCTAAGGGAAAGGGAACAACTCTCATGGCAACAACATCTAGCTCATCTCCTTCTTTTTCATCTCAATATGATAAACATAAGGGGCAAGCATTTCTTGCAGTTGCAGATTCCAATACAGATCAGTGGATCCTTGATTCAGGAGCTTCGCATCTTATGACTTAGTGCAAGGATATGTACTCTTCATTTGATTCTTGTTCTTCACCACCCATTTTGATGGCAAACAACACTTCTTTGGAAGTTTGTGGGAAGGGTTCTATTGACGTTGAAGGTGGAGCATTCAATGATGTTCTATGTGTACCTACTTTGTCAAGGAACATTCTTTCCATCTATCAGATTACACATAGTGGTACAGGCAAGAGTGTAGAGTTCACACCAGATTCTGTCATTGTTCGGGATTTGCATAGCAGGGCTCTTGTTGCAGTTGGGGAGGTTAATGATCGTTCTCAGTTCTACACCTTCTCATATTTTGCTCCTATTGATGATTCAGTTCACCCTAGTGTGGACACACCTGAGGAGATTGAGTATGGTTACTTGAATCTTGGAGTGCTTTCTACTTCTGAGGTTCATGAACCTATTGTTGATACTCCATCTTCTACATTGACTGATGTACTTGATGACACTTGTGTTCCGACAGTTTCAGTACCTTGTGATTCAGTGCAACAGTGTATACCTTGTCTTCCAGAAGCAGCTTCATGGGATGACTACTTGACAGACATTAGTAGTTTGTTTGTGGAGTCCTACATTGCAGACTTGGAAGACACACTTGATTACTTACATCTTCTCTTTGATGAAGGTGATTCTTCTTCAGTTGTTACGAGGGAACACTCTGACCCTCCTCTAAATGATCAGTCTTTCGAGGTTGATGTGATTGTGGATGCATCTTTACAACAGTTGGAGGAGGCCACTTTCTCATTTGAGGAGACATCGTCTTTGGAGTTTGGTCTACCTTCATCCTTGCTAGATCCTGAGTTGTCTTTTTCAGCAGATGAGAGTGTTGTTGTAAAGGGTTTCTCACAGATTCCAGGAGGTGACTACATTGCAGCTTCACATGGTTTGGGGAAGGCATCTTTTGGCATCGACACAGGGACACTTGAGCAGATTTCAGAGACTTCTTACATTTTGAGGGTTCTTCCTTCTTCACTTGTGGATTGGGGAGACTTCATTCATACACCTTTGGTATTGTTTCCTCCCAAGGGGAGGAACGTTGTTCGACAGTTTTGGAGCAGCTTCTTCATTCCTTCTCTAGCATCTTCCATTGGTGATCATTGTACATTGAGGGGGGGCTACCTTGTCTCTCTTCTTCTCTTGTATGGGGGGGACTTTTTCCTCACATGGGGTTTTTTCCTTCTCATGCTATGTTCATATTTTTTTGTATTTCATCTCTCTTTTGGGGGGTAGAATTTTCCCACTGGGTTTTTCTATCTTTTCTCTGCTTTATGAGAGATTGCATTGCATTTGTACATGGGTACCTAACATGGCCTAGTAGCCGGGACCCATCTTGCATTGGTTGCATTTGTGTACATTCTCCCTAAGTTGCACTTAAGGGGGGGTGTTGGTGTAATTAAATTTCTTGTACCTTGTCCTAGGTCATGATTACACCTTACTTAAGTTTACTTAGGGACCACATAGGAGGTTGTTGGAGATTTTCCACCTTTTGTGGACTTGACATCTCATTACCTCATCACTTCCACCTTTTGTGGACACATCATGTGATCATCTCTCCACCTTTTGTGGGAGATCCACCTTTTGTGGAGATTATCACATTATCCTTTTCCACTTTAGATGGAGTGATAACCTTTCATTATTGTCACATGTCATAAGATTACGACACTTGTCATAATCTTATGCCCTCCTATGTTCTCACCTTGGCTATATA
Source organism: Sequoia sempervirens (assembly GCA_007258455.2). NCBI lineage: Eukaryota > Viridiplantae > Streptophyta > Pinopsida > Cupressales > Cupressaceae > Sequoia > Sequoia sempervirens. Next base: position 465,019,417 of record VDFB02193867.1, read on the forward strand.
ACCAAGGGGTCTCCTATGCATTGTAATTGTACCATTCCATTATCTCATATTATTGACAGAATACAGTTTATTCTTGTCATCTTGTTTTTATCTCTCTTATGCTTGTGCTTTCTATTAGGCCTCTAGATCTTGGGTGGCTACCTTCATAGCCAATTCTTACAAGTTATCTACCACTTTCCTAGTTTGTAGCCTGCCAGCTCCTCATTTGATATTTTTTCAAAGCCCATTCCAGATGAACTTTTTTAGGTTTTAAAAAGCAACATTTTTAGAAAAAGTCTGAGTAGGCAACTTTGTCAATTAATATCTTTCACCTCAGGATCCCTTTTTCTGATCTATTTGTTGTACTACATTCTTGGGTCAAGTTTCTACATTCCTACTCAATTCCAGGCTCTTGGGATAAATTTTGATGGGCTATTTAGTCATTTTTTTATCATGACATTGCCAAAAATGGTGTCCTAAAAGTTTCAAATTTTGAAAATCTAAGGACAACCCATTTCTTGTTTTGGTTTAAAACCTCTATAGCTCCATTTTTTCAAAAACAAAGGTCATTTGATGTGTTATTTTAATGCATTTCAAGTGTGGAAAACACGTCCCGGGGGCCAGTTTACAAAGGAGGTACTTGATTTTTGATGGCTGGGAAAAATTTAAGGAAATGGGTTTTCTATTTAAATAATTGGTTATGGTAGCATGCAAAAAATATTGGCTCCGGGGGTCACTGTTTGTGCGCAGTGAAATTTCTCTGTTTGGGCGAAGGTGTAATTAAAAATTGCCTATTCTTTAATGTTTTCAAATGATAATATTTAAAATATTTTGAGTGTTTTAAATATTGGGAAAATGCAAATAGGAATTTAGGGCAAGTATAAAGTGCATTTCAAATTTTTAAAAGGAAAAGAATGTTTAATGCTTCCCATTTGTATTGGCGATTGGAGATGGCAGAATTTTCTTGAGAATCGCTATTTGGTTTAGCCTATTCCACATTCCATCAGATATGTGCAATGGCCAGACCATAATGGGATTCGAGGTAATTTTTGAAATTTGATTAAAGGGTGCAGAAATAATATGAGGTGATGATTTGTTGTTGCAATGGATGGTGGAAGATAGAATTTTTTGTTGATCACTATAAACATTTGCTTCATTCCATCAATGGAGAAGTTGTGTGTGAGGAACAAAAGTGAATATCTTTGATTGCTGATTTGTTTTATGTTTTCTCATCTAATGAACGATGCGCGATGGTTATTCTCCCTATTTCTCCCATCACTAATTGATTTTAGCATTCTCAAATATATTAGAGATTGGCAATGAAAGTAAGCTACATAGTTATTCTCGGGCATCACTATTTTTATTCTTTTCTTCCCAAATGCATTAGAGATAAGCGATGGAAAAGATTGGGGAGAAGTTGATGGAGGGCCCAGGTGAAAAAAAATTTAATGTTTTCTAAAATTTTAAAATGCTACGAGAGGAGGTAATTAAATATTTTACTTAAAGTGGTGAATTTTTAATCCTTAGTGAAATATAAAACATGAGGGAAATTTTTTTGATGAAATATTTCCATGATCAAGTAAAATCAAAAGGCACCAGTAAGTCAGTTTTTAATGCCCAATAAAACAAAGGAAAATACTTTTTGCTGGGCATTAAAATTTTAATGATATGCAAAAGTAAAGGAGGGGCACAGATAAAAAAAATTGTAATGTGAGTATTTTATTCACTGTGCAAAATATTTGTTGGAGATGAGTTTTTACAACAGAATACCATTTTTATGCAGTTGGGTGAAAATGGGAAAAGGGGGTAAAATATTTTGCAGGAAAATAATATGTTTCAACTACAAAATAAAGGGGGAATGATGAGTTTTCAAGCAGAGGAATATTTGTTTGTTATAGGGCAGTGGAGTGAGGAGCAAGAAAATAGAGAGTAGGTTGAAGATTCTTAGCAAGCAAAGACAGTTACAGATCAACGAACTTGAATATGCCATGTGTCCTCTTTAGATCTCCATTTAGGGTTCTTGCATTTTCTTTAAGTGCAAATTTCTTGTTTCAAGAAAGTAGGTTGCACATTGTTTAGTTTTCATAGGAACATTTTTGTAATAGGGGTTTAATGTACATTGCTAGTTTTTAGGTCTCTGGAGTAGTTTAATTTTTGGAATGAAGAATGTAATTAAAACATAGTCATATTTGAATATAAATGACATAATTCTGGACTAGTTGTCTCCATTGTTCACTTTTTATAGATTCTAAATATGAGTGACCAAAGATTGTTATTATTCAATTTCTTATCTTTCCTTGTATGTTTGTTTGGTGTTGTTACTCTCGTACAAATTATGAGTTAATTTGTAATAACACGAATAAAGGTTTATGTAGTAGTGTTCTAGGATTGCTAAGTATAATTAGTTTAGTTGTTGAATATCAATGGTGTAATGCATCATTCGATAGATATGATTATGACAGATTGAATGTTGTGTTAGGTTTTGAATTACATGGTTTAGATGACTCCACCCTAGGATATAGCATTGGTCTCTTAATGTTACAGTTTCTTGAAATTGATTGTGAGCAATTACAAATATTAAGCAATTTTCCTATCAATCTCAGTTTTTTTGTGTGTGGAATTTAATGCCCTACATCTCTCATGTTTAAATTAGGCATTATTGTAGAGGTCATCCAAGCCTTTATAGTATTGTGTCTATTACGCATCTAAAGGAGAAACATTTTTTTATGTTGTATTTGGTACTTCAGCACACAAGTACAGATATAAATATACTATTGGGATTACCCTCCTTGGTTTAACAAAGCCAAAAGTGTAGAAGATTTTAGTCTCTTTGACTGAATCTTGTTCGTTGGCCATATCAACCCATTGAGTTTGAATATAAGAGAGTGGCTACTCTTTAGGACTCATTGCTTCTGTTGATTTGGGAACCAACAAATCATTATCTTTCATTTGATGTGCTTGTTGGATGTTCTTGTAATATAGCCTCGGCAAATATTTTCTTTTTTAGGTATGTATGGAAGGCATTTTGGGTAGCTTGTTGACTATTGCATTGATAAGTTATACCTTTCTGTGTTTTGGTCTGAGATATTTGAAACTTCTGAAGTGCATCCTAACAAATTTTCTATATGTTAGGTGTGAACAAGAATACTCCTATCTATTTGTCAAGTCAAAGTCCATCTCACTAGGTACAATGCCATCTTATTTTTCTATACCTTGATGCATCGTACCTATGTGTGTTAACAAAAATAAGGAGATTTATGCTCGTTATGTCCCCAATCCCTAGATAAGAAATCCATCATTATCATTCATCATCATATCTAATAAAGTATTGATGACTCATATACTTGTTAGACTTTTGCATCTTCTCAGAATCAAGGTTTGATCCCTCTCATTCTTCCTCTTTCACACTAACATGCTAGCATGACATGCATCCATCTTGTATTCATAAAACATCAGCATACTCATCCTGCATAATCATGCATATCATCACAATAGCAAACATCATCCATCTCACATGCATTGCATTATCATTTAAGTTGTTTAGGATAATATAGATTTTTTATTCTAAGCATCTTAATCCATCTCATTTGCATCACCATTATCATATACATCTTTTACTCTAAGCATTTCATTACATAACCATCCATATGTGCATCATGAACCTCTTTGTCGCGAGATAGACCCTCAAATTCAACTTTTTTCTTGATCTCTCAAGGGGGCAGTGTACCAATATACTTCTTCCCATTGGGGCATCCAAAAAAAATAGAAAATTTTTGAACTTTGATCTCAGCAAGGTTATTCTTTGAACCAACGTAGCAGGAACATTGCTTCAAAGAGGGGCAAAATGTAGACACTCAAAATATCCTAATTGATATCATGCACTCGATCTTGATTCAACTAACACCAATTCTTCCTTAATCACTTCCACACTAACCAATTAATTAAATAATATTTATTTAATTAATTAAATTCATTAAAATTCCTCCTAAAAATCAGATAATACACTTTATCGGATTATTTCATCGAATCCTAATGTTCTTCCTTTAATTAAATAAATCAATTTTATTTAATTAAAAATCCGAATGTTCTTCCTTTAATTAAATAAATCAACTTTATTTAATTAAATCCTAAAGTCAATCTCCTTTAATTAAATAAATCAACTTTATTTAATTAAATCCCTAAAGTCATCTCTTTTAATTAAATAAATAAATTTTTATTTAATTAAATTACTAATCTTCCAACATCCTCTCATTAGATTTAAATAAACCCAAATATCTAAATTAAATGTCACAATCAACTAATTCCATCTAAGTTAATTAATCACAAATTAATTAACTCCTAAATCCTCCATTCCTCCAGTTTTTACAAGTTGGACATATAAATCAATTTATTTGATTTACTAATTCCCTCTATTTTCATTCAAATATGGCATATTCTTGGAATTTTCCACCCATTTGAATTTTCCCTCTCAAAGGACTTTTTTCCTTCACCTTTACATTAAAAGCTCTTACATGTCCTCTCCTTAAGCCAACTTGGCACTAATTCCTCTTACATCCCCTCTTACACAAGTCACCTCTTTAAATTCAAATTCCACCTACATGCATTTAACATGCACATTGTTCAACATGTGCTCCACTCTCCTTTATTAGCATGTTGACAAGTAGCACAAAGCCATTGGTTCAAATTTTGATCCCACATTCTCCCCATCTTCAACTCTTCTTCATTATAAATAGAGGCATTCTCTTTTGATTTGAGAGACACAAGTTCATCCATATTTTGATGCAAGATTATTATCCATAAGTTTATGCAAGTTTATCATTCAAAATTTCATCCACAAGTTCATCCAAGTTAGCATAGAATTTCATCATCCATAGCTAGGTTATTAATCTATTTTGCATCAAGAATCACACATTCATCATCAACCTTATCAAGGGATTGGGAAAGGGCTTCTTTCCACATCAAAGAAACACCAATCCCCCTATGGCATGCTGGTTTGAGCATTAGAATAGTATTTCATTAGTAGATTTCTTGATATTTTTCTTTGATTTCATGTTCTTGTGTTTGAATGAATTTCATAGGGAATGCTTGTTTACACTTGTTTAAGGAATAATGTTTGTTTGTTTCTCCATGTTTGATCAAGTCTAGGCTAAGTGTTCACACAACCGACTGAGCACTTGAAACCTTCTTCCAAGCTTCACCTCAACAACTTGCACAAAAGATGAATGAGGAAAAATGTTTGGGCTATTTTGGGGCTTTCCATAATCAAACCCCATTTTGGTGTTCCAACCTCCATGAACAACCAAATAGATAGAAAAAGTAGACAAATAAATGTTCGTGAAAAAAAACCCTACTCAAGGAGGAGAACCTACACCACATAATAGCAAGTAAACAAAGGAATCTATTCACAAATATAGATAAGAACAAGAGAGTGTTACCAATAGTCCTCGATAACCTCTTGAACACACATATGCACCATTGTATGCAGGCAAGAGAGATTTGGATATTGGAGGGATCTTAGTTTGGTAGAGCTTCACTTGTAAAAGAGATATCACAAGAAGGAGAAATAGAGACTAGAGTGAAGTTGAAGGAGTCAAGTCAAGAACCTGAAAGAACCCTCCAAAATGAGAGCAAGAAAGGTATTTTTGTTGCTTCAAGGGAAAGAAAAGCCATTACACTTGAAAATCTAACTGCAGGGACATGTGTCACGAGTCAAGATTTTGAGATTCCTCATTTCAAACTCTTAAAACTACCAGGATGCTACCATGCCATGTAGAAGTCCACATGTCACGCAGGCATCTAACTCATCGATTATCGAGAAATGAGGTAACAAATTGTTGTCACTTCATCATTGGTTCTCATGGGGTTGGAATCGTAAGATTATGACTCATCAGGTTCTTATCATAAATGTGCTTAGGTGTAATAAATGCAAGGCTAAATGCGAAAATGTGAAATTTCCCCTAGGGTGCAATTTTGTGACATTACATTTTTCCCCCACTTTAGTGGGCTCAATTTTAGGAAAAATCAGCCACACTAAAGTAGAAAAGAGAACAAAACAAAAACTTGAAAATTTTACAGACCTCTATGCCAAAAGGATACTATAGAGGATGCAAAGGTTGATCAGGGAGGTATGAAAGATGCCCTCAACAATCGAGCTTGGTGTACACATATAGCACTTGTCATGAAAATGTGTGCAAAATTTGATTCTACAAAACTCAATTTTTAAGTTAGTCCGAAAGAATTCGAAGGAAGCTACCAAGGTGAGAAGAATGATCAAGAAAAAATTTAGTGGTTCTAAAGAAAAATATTGTAAAGAGGTGATTATATGCCCCTCTTGAGTTTTCCCCTAGCCTAGTGGGGTAAAATTAGGAGAAATGAAAGGGACCACAATCGCCAGAAAAAATGGACCCTAGGGGGCCTATATATACAACAATGGGCCCCTGTGATGAGTTTTTTTGAATTTTGTAAGAGAAAATTAAAAAAAATACATTTAGATGAGAGTACGAGGATCCGAGACTAGACCAGCTATGGTGAGATGTCACTGAGGGTCTCGAGTCAGACCAAGCTATTCTTCAAACTATGTTTTTAATACATTTTTTAAGATTTTTAGATAGATTTTAGATAGAAATGCGATGCAGGCATCCCTCTTTTGCACTTGTGTCCTCCTCGCATGCTAGCATCCCATTGGTGTGCTACAGACCCACATGCACATAAGGGTCCTCCACCTACCCTAACATCCAACCAACTTTAATGGTGGACCCAAGATGACATTGTGGAACACAAATGTCTGCATAGCATGCCTACGTCTTAGAGGCGCCACTTAGCATATTTCAAATTTTTTTGCATCAAGTGGTCTAACTTGAAATTTTTACTTTTGTAAACTATCCAAAGATCAGGGAGCATCCTAGTGAGTGAGTGCTATGCTTTGTTCAAGACCAATACCTACTCCTTTTCAATGATGAGGAGATGCTTCTATGGTGGGTTGGCCTATGGCATGTTTACTAGATGCTAGAGATGTTATACCACAACCACATGTTGATGGCACCGATGGAGCAATGGGATTCCACCACATCAACCTTCCACCTCCCAATGGGCAAGATGATCATCATATTAGAGGACATCTATTGCATCATCAGTCTTCTCATCTATGGGTGACAAGTTACTATAGATGACACATGTCCTGTACAGGAGTAGGTAAATGTGGTCTAGTATTGCTCAGGTCACACTGACAGTGGTGAGGGGATTGATCACATTTATACCCATTGATTCAAACAAGGTAGTGTCACAGTGCCTCTATTGTGATAGGTCATGGTCATTACTATGGCCACATGAGTCATGATAGATGTATGGGGCTCTCACCTTCACAGGGGCCTTGTGCATACAATTAGACAAATGGAGCAACATAGGATAGTCTTCACCTGGGGATGCAGCATGCTAGCACACTTGTACAATGAGTTGGGCATGTACATGTATTATGAGTTTTAGAGTCTAAGTGCACACACCTTGCTTCAGGTGTGGGCCTTCACTCACATCACATGTACACAACCAGTTAGGTACACCCAAGCGCATGATTATTCAATGCCTATGGCCTATTGGCATGAGCTTATCAAGTAGTGGAGGCATGAGGATCTATAGTTTTGGATGCTATAGTTTGATACATTGAGATCAAATTAGATTGGATGATATCTCTACCAATGGTTTTAGTGGGTTGATGATAGCAGGTATCTCAGGAACCTATAGCACAATCAATTTTTATTAGGTTGCATAGATTTTGTTATTATTTATTCTTACTAGAAGAGGGTCATGTGGTAGTTTGACATTATTCAGACCATCCCTCCCATGGTTCCTTCCTATGCATAGGCCATGAGGAGTATGAAATAGCTAGGCAACTGTCGATGGTCTTTGACCACAAACATCATACCTTTTGATGATGATGAGGCTGATCAAGACCATTCGGTGGCACACACGATCAATGACGTTGGCATGGCTAGAGGTTTCTAGACCTTGTGGCTCACACATCTCCTCACACCATTCTTTCCAGTGGATGCCAGTAGGGGGAATCCAGGCCTTCAAGTTGATGCCATCCTAGTCTCAACAATAGTGCCATCACCTTTCATTGATCCAACAGTTGCTCTGATGGCTCTGGGAGTGGCACTTGATACGAGCGATGCAAGTCATAGCATTACTCCACCTTTTGATCCACACTGGTAACTAGGGGACCTAGGTATAGCATTTGTTTAATGTCATTTCATTTCAATTCTTTCAAATTTTCATCTGATGTATATGCTTTTGCTTTTGGTTTATGTATATACATCTTGTGATACTGATGGTTATCATCTCTCTATGGTTGCATTAGACACACAAGGATGGAATGGGCTCATAGCTCAATGTATATCAGAGGTGGCCCCTATCATTCCAATCCAGGGGTCCATCCTAGGCGTGTACCAACTAGCCTCAGTGGGGTGGCATTCCCACCTCTTTGAGCTAGTTGTGCATTTGATGATGGTCTATGAGGAGGGATAGGTGTAGATCATTCAACGGACTGTCGATGCTACCATTTCCAGATCATAGAGAGACTAGGTCTCGATGGAGATATGAGTTGCCCTATCCGAGTGAGATGTGGTCATGATGAGAGAAGATAATTCCAGGTAGGCATGTGATGCTCTATAGAGCCAACTCGATGACCTCAAAAGCTAGGCAAGAGCTATGATGCCAGCATGAGACCATCACCTATAGGATGCACTGAGTTGATTCAAGGTTCAAATAGCCTCCCTTTAGGGAGAGATTAGAGGCCTATTTGTAGTGGTATCCATCTCCCAATCACATACGTCTTGCTCCATCTTGACTATCCAACCATAGCAACAACAACCACCATACCTAGATGTCTTGAGGAGCCACATGGCCGGAGCATAGAGATCCCCTTTTTTATATCATTTTTGTAATAATGACACATATTTTGTAGATCATTTTTTATGTATAGACATTGAAACATATATACAAAGCTACCACTTATTTTTTGATGACACTGGAACAATACATGTACATGACATTTGATATATACTTATACATGAGATATTGATTTTGATATCATGGTGTTCCTTACTTTATGTGTATGTTCCTTTAATTTTATGTATGATTATTTGATGGATGTTGTATTTATGAATGTATGTTAAATTAGATGCTATCTTGATTTAATAAACACACATGGATGTATGTTATTTAAATATAATTATGATCTAATTTCCCAACCAAAATATGTAATGTAATGCATGGATACATAGCATATCAAAACACATGCATGTATGTCTTTCAAACACACACACGTGGTTACATCATAACACAAAAAAAATCATAATGTGTTGATGAAGGAATGTCAACATACATGATGCTACAACCCTAGGGGGTGAATGTTACATATGTGACACATATACACTATGTGTAGTATTGATGAAGTTGCATTGCATTAACAAGTTCTTTTAGAGGCATCTTGTCCATAGATGAAAATCCATAGGCACCAGAACCATACACAGAGATGAAAATGTAAGAGCGTAACCAATTAGGACTGAACTTTCCTCTTTGATTGGGTGGTGCATTTACATTTCTCTAATTCTCGTAGAAAACTAGGTCACCTACCTTGAAAGTCCTAGGAAGAAGACCTTGATTATATTTCCTAAACAATGATCACTAATAAGCTTTAAGGTGGTCGAGGGCCTAAAATTGGCACCCATCGAGCATCTCAAGCTAATGCAAATGATTAAATCAGTAAGTCTCATCATCAATTAACCCTTTAAGGGAAACCCGCAAAGATGAAATATCCAACTCTAAAGGCATGATAGCTTCAACACCATACACGAGGTTGTAAGGTGTTGTTCCTATAGCCATACAGACACTTCTGTGATAGTACCACAAACCATATGTAAATTGAATGTGCCAATCCTTACCATGTTTATTTACTATTTTCCAAATAATAAGCTCAAGGGTCTTATTAGATGCTTCTGCTTGGCCATTGAACTGACAATAATACAATGTAGAGAATCTATGCTGAATATGAAACTTTTCAAAGAATTGATTCACTTCCTTATTCTTGAATGACATGTCATTATCAAAAATAAAGGTAGAAGGAAATTTGAAGTGAGCAATGATATTATTTAGAAGAAAGCTACAAATAGCTTCAGCATTCGTGGATTGAAGTGGGACAAATTCAACCCAAATCATGATGATAAAGGTATGCCCTTTAGAGGGAGGAGATGATATTTTCCCAATAATATCCGACCCCCATTTTGCAAATGGCCAACGAGAAGTCTAATTTTTCAATTATTGAATAGAACCATGAATAAGATGGTTGTGTTGTTGACATTACAAATACTTCTTGATGAAATCAAAGGAATCTTGTTCCATTGTTTGCCAAAATTATCCCATGTGAATCAATTTTTATACCAAGGATTTACCACCAAAATTTCAACCTCCAGAACCTTAATGGACTTCCTTAAGGGAAAGGGGTATTTCCACTTTAGTGACACATTGAAGAAGTAAACCATTATAATTTTTTTGATAAATAACATTCGATAAGGAAACATAATGAACTAAAAGTTTTTGTATCTGAGTGCATTCATTCTTTGTTGCATAATCGGGAAAATTTCGAGTCTTTAGATAGTTGTAGATGTTAGATTACAATTTTCCCGAGTCTACATGAGAACACATGAGAGTTTTGGATTCAAGTTTATTGGAAATAGTAGGAGAGTAAACAATATGAAACACAAAGTGGTACTCTTTTGTATCCTTATCCAAAGGAACCAAGGAGCTAGAGCTCACCATGGCATCTGCATGTCAGTTTTCTCTCCTAGGGGCAGTGTCTATTGTGAAAGAGGAGAATTTCTCAAGTAAGGACAAAGAGAGGTGCCGATACTGAGACAACTTACTCTACTTAGCTTTATAAGTTCACGTAATCTAATTCACAGTAAGCTCAAAGTCACCATGTATATGGAGATTCTTTATGTTTCATGTGATTGTAGCACAAAAGCTAGAAATAAAGGCTTCATACTCGGTGATGTTATTAGTGCAACTAAGCTCTAATCAAAAGGAGATAGGGATTACCTTTCCCTGGAGCAAGATTAGAACTACATATGCTTTGGATCTAGTCTGACATCTTGATCCTTGGAAATACATCTCCCATACAAGATCATGATTAATTGCAAAAATATCTTCATCAAGGAATAGGTCTAGACTAGGGAAGGAGCAAGCTGAAGGAGCATTTTCCAGTTTATTGGAAACCGCTTGACCTTTTATTGACTTACGAGTTTCAAAATTTATGTCAAACTCATAGAGCAACATTACCCACTTTTCTAACCTTCCAACAAGGTTACACTAGAAAACAAATGCTTCAAAAGATCACTTCTCACAATGACATGTGTCTCAGTATGATGAATATAATGTCTTAAATTTTACATTGCAAAGACAAGAGTAAGGAATTGTTTCTCCATGGAGGAATAATGAGTTTCATAATCAACAAGGACACGGATGGTGTAATAGACTGCTCTTTCTCTTCTACCATCATCATACTGAGCAATCAAGGCTACCAAAGTGTATGGTGATGTGGAAAGGTAAAGCAAAAAGGGTCTATCCTACATACCCGACATTAATATGGGAGGATTGGCTAGATAAGTTTTTATTGAATCAAAAGCTTTATGGAACTCCTCATCCCATATAATGTGAACATCATTTTTCAATAAACAAGTAAAAGGGAGGGTATGATCAGCCAATTGAGATATAAATCTATGAACTTCTTGAATCTTCCCTTATAAACTTTGCAGTTCGGAAATATTCCTAGGTGAAGGAATGTTAACAATAGTGGATCAATCTTGTTCGTGTCAAATTCGATTCCATGATTACAAACTCTGAATCCCAAAAGTTTGCTCACTTCCACACTAAGAAACACTTAAAAGGATTGAGCCTCATCTTATAGAGTTGAAGCATTTCAAAGATAAGACAAATATTTCCCACATGATCTTGACGAGTTATGGACTTCACTAAGATATCATCAACATATCTTCTAATATTTTGTGAATGAAGTCATGCAAAATTAAGGTTATTTACCATTGGTAAGTCATACCTACATTGTTAAACCCAAATGACATGATCAAATAACAAAAAGTGCCCCAATGGGTAGTGAAGGTTGTCTTATACTAATATTTTGGGTTAATATGGATTTGGTTATAGCCTAAGAAGTCATCCATGAAGGATAACAAGGAATCACCTGTATTCGAGTCTATAATCATATCGATATTAGGAAATGGAAAATCATCCTTAAGAGAAGCCTTATTAAGGTCATGAAATTCAATGAATATATGAATACGGCCATCAGGTTTACTAAAAAAAAAATCAAAATCCAAGGCAAATAGAAAATCAAACGGATAAATCCTTCTTTTAATATCTACTCTATCTTAGTCTTAACCAACAAGGAAAACTTGGGATTGATCTTTTAGATTCTTTTCTTAATGGGCTTGAGGTTAGGACATAGGATAATATTGTGAACCACTGTAGACTCATCAATACTGGGCATTTCCTCATATGACCAAGCAAATATATCAAGATGAGAATGTAAAAGGTCAGAGTGCACCTTAGCTTCTTCAGAAGAAAGGCATTTCTTGATCTTAATCACTTTTTTAGAGTATTTAGGATCCATGAAGACTTTGGTAGTGTCTGCCTTGAGGAGAGGACTACGGTCTTCAAGATGAGGTGTCAGGAAACCATCATCAACATTAGATAGATGAGCTTCCTCATCCATATTCAAAATAGATTCTCTAATGCTTATTCAAGTAGTACGAGAATCATCACTTATGGTGAAAGGAAGGAAAGTGAGAATAAGCACCTAGGAATTCTTCTAGTGCTTCTAAGGAAAATACAACTAGAGGAACTTCATCAAGTTCTTGTTATTAATTATATTTGCACCTTGTTGAACCTGAAGTTCAACAATCTACTGAAACATGGGAATGATCCCAAGGTGTGGGTACATTATATGAGATCAAACCTCCAGAGAAGGTCGGATTCCTAACTAGTAATCACCTAAATACTCTACTATTCCACCAAGGAAAAGGGGAAGAGAAAAATGCATAAACTAAAAATTGAAAATGAAAAATAAAGTGGTGATACACCAAACTAAACTAAGACTTGAAGAGCTCATATTACATACATAGTTTTCTTACAATGAATAAGTCAGCTTGCACAAATTACTTTTGTATGCTTTTGCAAAAGTACTTTACAAAGAGGCCCTAATGCTAAAATCTTAGGAGGAAGGAAACTTCAGAGCTAAAAGCAACTTGCATTTTTTGACACATATTATAACCTACAAAAAAACACTTTTGTACAAAAAGGTGCTTAGAATGAGACAAAATTACAAGTAAATGAACAAGACTTCATAAGTAATTTGATCAATCAATTAGATGCACACTATGAAGAAAAAGAGTAAGAAGGAAAAATACCACAACCACTGATATACAAGGTTTTCAATGATATTCATGTCCAAAAGAGCTACAAAGTATACAAAAATCTTCAAAAGGACTCAAAATTCACTAAGTAAAAAGTAGAGAATAATCAAAACTAACTGTAAATGAGTCAAAAAGTGACTATAAACATCTCCCAAGCAGTTGCACCAAACTAGGAGTTAGAAGCTTCCTTGGTCATATGCCTCCAAAAAGCCAAAAATATAGCTCCTAAATCTCCTCCAAAAAGACTCCAATATTTTGAGAAGTTCATGTTTGACCAAATCCATCATCAAGTTCTCCAAAAAAATGAGTAAATGCCCCTATATGCTCTCCACATGTTTGATAACCTCTCTAAACCTCCCTACAAGTTTGCAAAAGCATAAACTGTCAACTATATGTTATCAATGTGTTTATAAGGCATAAGACCTTCAATTTGCATTTAAAATAACATTTAAAATTAAGTGATTTATAAATTATCACTTATTAAAAATAAATTACATTTAAAAAACAATGCAAAAATAAATACAAGGCTCGACCAAGGGAGTCAAAGGAAAAATTTATAAAGTCATGAAAACTCATATATTTTCAACATAAGGGGATACAAGGCTCATTAGGGTAAAACCCTTCACCACGACATATATTAGTTTCCTTCATATTTATTAAAAACAAAGGTGAAAATCACCTTATGTGGTAGGCATAAGGATGAGGGTAAAAAACCCTAACACAAAACAATGAACTCCTAGATTTTTGTTCTCATTTGCATCGACCAACTTTTGGAAAGAACTCTCAGCCACCATGGACACTATGGTTCGAGCTCTAGAAATACTCCATTCCTACAACTTTCCTATCGATTTCCCTCAGAGGATCACTGGAAAGTCATTTTGAAACAAAATATGAATAATGATCTCCATTTTCTATTGATTTTGGGCCTTCTTGGTCATGGCTACTATGGCTTTTCTAATGCATTTCTCCTTTTCCATTTCCCCTGTTGATACTTTCATCTCTTTGGCCACCATGGATGCCTCCATGTTAAGCATTTGATGATATACCTGCAATTTTTTTTATGAGTTCCTTCCACAACAAGTGATGGGTAAGTTCTTCATGGCATGAGATTTACGCTTTCCTCTTAAATAAGCTCGATTTGAGCTCATTTTGAACATAGTAATGAACATATTTTTCTTATTGTGGAAGGAAAAAATGAATCTCAATATATTTTCTCCTATATAGGCCACAACCATTCACAACATTTCCTTCATTTTTCTGAATAAAGATGGCTTGACTTGAGCTCAACCCCATGATAGAAAAAAATAAGACTTGTGAGAGAAAGAAATTCATGCAATTCATTTACTATTTTTTGGGTTTCAAAACCCTCCATGGTCACAACCATCCTTACATTTCTCTTTGTTAGATTTTTTTTTTTAAGGCCTACACAAGCTCTAATCCTCTTATCTTCTTCTATATTTGTGATTTCAAAACAAACCCCAAATGTGTTTTGTATTTTTGTGAAGAAAAATATTTCTCCTAGGTCACAGCCATGAGAGTGCAAAACTCAATTTTTCTATTTGCAAAACCCACTTCAGAAGACATTTGTATTGCTTTTTGTATGTTCATTTTCTAGGAATAGGCATGGCTCAAATTTTGGTTCACTTGTACTTCTTCATTATTCATTCTAGGTTATCTTTATATGCACTATAAAAATGGGGTTTCATTTCTTTTGTGAAACCTTAGCTCGAGGATTTTCCATTTCTCATTTCAACTGGTTTTTTGATTTCCTAAAAATGATAGAAAAACCCTTGACTTTTTTGTGTGTTCTCACAAACCATCATCTTAGTTCACTGTTACACTTTTTTATATATGTATACATCCACCCAAAAGTAAGAGACCATTACATTTGTAAATATATACAAGACCATATTCATGGATGCATATGGAGTACCACTATCTCTGTTGCTTCACAAATGACTTTAAATAGTATTTTTTTTGCTTGTATTTCCTTTTTTTTAACTCATCATCATGCTTAAAATTCATTCACTTTTGTTACAAACAAGCTTCATAATAAGCTTGTTTAGATGCTACTTATAAGTATTATGAGCTATGATAGAACAATGGAAAGCTTAATCTCTCAAAACAGTAATAGATATTGTAGAATATGGTTACTGTAGAATATGGTCACCACAAAAGATAGCATAGCAGTGTATTCTTAAGTTGTATTAAAACACATTTTTCTTAATTCAATGACACTGATTGGCTCACTTTTCTTCATTTGTATACAAGTATATATTCACCCAAGAACTTTGATTAAGGGTTAGGATATTGAAACCCTTTATGCATTATTCTTTTGTTCCTAAAAATCCACTTGCTTCTTTTTTCTTGGGAAAATGTTTTCAAGAAACCCTTAGTCTCCATGAACTATCCCACTTAAGAAATGTTGTCCTACTTGCAGCCTATACACCTGTCTATTTCCATTAAATGAAGATAACTTTGATAGTTGATCAGTTGTATAATAGTTGTTCTACATAGTAAACAAGTTGTGTTTACTATTTCATGCCACCTATTGCTTGTGAAAATTCATTGTATCATTAGCAAAATGATTACCAATGCATGTTAGTTACTCATTTGCATCAATGTGCTTTCCTTTCTCATACATTTCTCTTTGGGGCAACATATTGACATGGTGTTTTTGACCTTGCATTTGACTCACCACTTATAGTTGCTTTGTGTAGCTAATAATAGCTCTTGATGTCTCACAAACATGATCGCTATCACATATACATGTTTTATACCATCCTTTCATAGATTAGCACATGAATACATTTCTATAATCTATTTTGATACATAATATTGTCTACATCATTTTTTATTTCCTTGAGCAAGTATATGCGACCTATGATAGTGACTAAAATCTCACTATCATAAATGATGTGTGCTTTCTTGAGTGAGCCATA
Organism: Sequoia sempervirens; assembly: GCA_007258455.2. NCBI lineage: Eukaryota > Viridiplantae > Streptophyta > Pinopsida > Cupressales > Cupressaceae > Sequoia > Sequoia sempervirens. Next base: position 465,035,819 of record VDFB02193867.1, read on the forward strand.
AGGAGATGAATTACCTTTCTATGCCTCTTTAAAGCACAATAAGGCAACATGTTGGGATCAAACATTATGGGAGCCACATTTTACCCCACGTGCTATAATTGGATGAAACAAAACAACAAAAAAGATTTCACCTATACCTACACAATCAACAAACATGTTAGATAAAACAGAGCATATGATAGATGTGTTTGATAACTCTCTTTTTTTCCTGGAAATCTATGGTATGCAAGCTATCTTAATGCACATGAGGATTAGACTATATGTATTGACTGGTGAGCCTTCATTACTCTAACAACAATCTTCTCACAAATGCAGGAAAAATAGGAGTGGAAAGGAGAGCATCAATTGGAGATTGGAAAAGTGAGAAGGACTGAAAATGATGCAAAATAGGACAACTGGGATTCAACATTCAGGCAATGAAAGGTCCCCTCTCTCTATATGTGTATTCTTTCATTATTTATCTATAAATATATAGTTTTTTCCTATCATCTACATTCAAATAATTAGTCCCACGACTTTTGTGGGACACCATACATTTATGTTATCAATAAAGACTACATTTTTTAAAAGATTATGCACTCTCTTCTATGTTATATGCATCTACATAATGTAATTGTAGTAACGTAGTCTTCTGATATTTCTTTATGCACATGAATATGACATGGAAGAAGAAAAGGTACCTTCTTTTCATTTGTAAAACATAAACAACTCAATTTTTTTGAGCTATTAAGAAAAATAAGTAACATTTTTGGTGAAATCAGCTATATGTTTTCCTACTAAACATCTTGACCAGTTGCCTAAGATTATCAATTTGTCACATAGTCACTTAGAAAATTAACAATACTTGAAAAATAGTCTTGTACATTGTTGTTCATCAAACCAGTGCATGATACCTTGAAAACTTCTTCCAACTATCAAAACTTTGGATCAACCCTACTAAATTGTGTTGAACAACACTTAGGGAAATGAAAACTAAAACTGAACTTATTTTAATCTACTCTAAACAATAGCAAGGCTTATTCAAACAAAACCATTAATTGTATTTGCAAAATAATTACCCCTCTTGGCCATCAAAGGATGCATTAAATGATCATGCATTACTGAAAGGATATGAAACACAAGCAAATATTCAATAGGTTGCTACAATGCTTCATGAAAAATGAAAAATAAGCGAGCACTTATGCTTTGATCTTGATCATGCCTCATGTTGTCCTAAACTAGACAAGTGAGTTGAACATGATCACTTTCAGCTACAATTCTAAATTTGGCTTTTCCTTCAATTGCATCCTCATGCTTGGGTGCAAGCATGACCTGTGAAACTTCAGTGGCCTCTATACTAGCTAAAAATTTGATAGGAAAACCTCTTGAAAGGATAAAACTTGGACTTGCTTTGCTAGTTTCTTCTCTTTCTTCCTATCTTTCATGGTTGTCTTGCTACGTGGATGAGTTTGGACTAGAGAGAAGACAACCAGAATAGTTAGAAATAACAATATTATCTTCTTCTTGCATAATAACTTTCCATGTTGATTCCTCCTCCATGGTCAATGTATAATCCTCTTCCACTAGGGTAGCTAGTAGCACATCAAAGCAATCAGTTCTTGGAAAGCTCCTAAGAATAGCTAGTACAAGTTCAAAATTTTCATCATCACACAAAGAAACATCACTCAAGGAAGTACACTCCAAATCAAGCTTATCTTCCTCAATGAATGAAGGAAAAAGTTCAAACATTGAAACAACCTCTTGAAACAAACTTTCAATTGATATATGATTCTCCATCTCTTATATACAGCAGAAAGGAAGCTCCTCCTATTGGAATCAAGTAACACTGAGAGGGGGGGTGAATCAGTGTTGTGAAATTTTTAACTTTATTAACTTGATCCTTAAAGTACTGATAACATTCAACCAAAATAAAGATGCATGAACATAAGAAAAATAACCACAACACCATAACACAAGAATTTTTACATGGAAACCCTATTAGGGGAAAAACCATGATGGAGGGCAATCCACAATATGCTCTGAGTATACTCAAAATAAAATTTTATAAAATGGTAATGTACTTGCATTCAGGCACACTTTCTAGAGCTCAGTGCTCAAAACTGAAAGCCTCACTGCCTTACAAAAGTTTGGATTACTTCCAAAGACTTTGAACTGAGAAAGTAGCATCTAAAAATGCTAGATTAGAGTTCCGGTTAGGTTTATCAATTGAATTCTGGACCTTCTGACTGAATTTTCTCTTCTACTTTGTTCGGCTTCAACACACATCAAAAATCCTTAATGCACAAGTGAAACTGTGCATAATCGCTCCACTAAACTTCTGAAATTCACAACATACATCAAATCACATCAAACATGCACCAAAATGATATAATCAATCACTTATATATCTGCTACAAGGGATTAAATCGCTTCATGTTGGATTTAACAAAATAAGAAATATTTACAAACTATCAGCTCAAATCATGTATAATATTCAATGTGTATCCACAAGAGTTGGCCACAACATAGTGAGGACCCAAATCAAAATGTTGAAACACAAAAATACTTAAACTATAACTCCTCAATTATCTGCAACACACTACATTCACCAAGTCAACCTTCATACACTGATGAATAGAAAATTAGTCAACCAGATCTTCTAACTTACACTCAAATCGATACGAGACACCAAGATTTACAAATAACATAGATCATGCATTGAACAAACCTCCCTGAGATCCACAACCCAAAATAATAACAAAAAAATTGCATATGAATTGAAGAACACAAATCTACCGAATGCTCTGTTCAGGCTTAACAGATAATCATTGATCTTCAATTTGTCTGTCGATATGAATAAATGACAACATGTGGATTGACTTACTAACAAGGGTTTCCATCAATGACAACACTAGAAAACATGTGTAGTGTCTCTTGCCAACAATCTCCCCCTTTTGCATTAATGGTAACACTTAGTGAAAAATGACTAAGTGTTGGATTAGTACCAACATAAATACACTGCCAACGAAAACTCCAAAAATATCTTCATCCACAGCTCAAAATCGACAACTCCCCCTTAGATGAATATATATTTTTCACTATTCTACTCTCCCCCTTTGACATCAATGGCAAAGATGGGGAATCTACATACAAAACTTCTATAAACAAACAAAAGATTCAAACTGCATATGTACAAACTTGTTTCAACAACTTAGACAAACTTTAAAATATCTACAAAATTGATCTTCAACAGGTTCAAGCTTGTGTCCCAACCATTCTTGAGACTCTCTAGAATAGACATGTGACCATAGAATAAATAAGATTACATCTCTGCAGATTCAAGGTTCACTGGATCATTGACTGCCACAACAACTTGTGCTTCCTTCAATGCATTCAACATAGTTTCCATCTTTGAACCAATTAGCCCTCTAATTTCACAAGCTCTTTCCACAATTCAGTCATTATCATGCGTCAAGCTCTTTATCTTGTCAAGTAGGGATATAACTTGACCTTCTTGAACTCCAGCAAAAATAGTTAAAGGATCAAATGCATCAGAAATAGCAGCTAACTATTTCTCATGATCCTTAATCTTCTTCTCATTATACTCAATAAATTTAGACAAAGATAAACATGACTTCTAGATCCTTCCACCTTTAGATAGTGCACTTTGAACATTCTTCACATAGGTAGCTAAAAAATATTTATCATTTGCTATCATTCCTTTCAACTTACTGAATCTTTCATCATCAAATTCCTTTTGTACCTTGACCAAAGCTCACTTCTCAAGTGACTCGAAATGAGTACTTAAAAAATTAATAAGCTTCTTCAACTCATCCAAGGAAGAACTAGATGGATCCTTAACATGTGTAGGCATTATCTTCTCCAGAATACCAAATGCAAGACTCAATAACTCACTGTCCTCAATGTAAGAGTTCAAAATTTCTTCCCTAGCCTTAGCGTGTGCAAATGATGCAACTTTCATTTCTTGAATTCGAGACAATGTAGAAAAATGAATAGGACCTTTTCCCAATTCAAGGTCAAACTCTTCCTGTTTCTCTTCCAAAAATTTCTTCACTACCTCTGTAGTGTCTGTTGCTTCTACTAGAACTTCCTTAACTTCAATCTTCTTTTCCTCAACCACTGTTACCTCAGCCATATTTTTTTGCTTGTCTTTTAGAATCTCAACTTCTTCAGCTAACATCTCATTTTCTGCAACCGAAACAACTTTAGGAGCTTCAATATCCATAGGTACTTTTGTATTATGCACATCAGGAGGAATCTGAGTATCCTCAACTCTAACCTCTTCATTTACTAGACTAGATGAAATATCTTCAACATGCACTTCTTCAAAGACAACATTAATTTTGTTCTTCAATAAAAATTCTTTTAGAATTCTTTCAATTTCTCTTTCTACCTCTTCAGTCCTACCTATTGGATGTTGTGGTTGTGTTGCTGATATGTGGTTGTCATTGATGTCAAAAATATTAGCATTGATGTATTGAAGGTTGCATATGTCGAGGATATTGAGAAAATTGTTAAAGAAAGAGTTGCAAGTTGCTAGTGGAATAGTGAAGGTCATGAAGGTATCTTGCTCAATACATTGATGATCAGTCATTGTGGACTAAAGGGTTTATTAATGATAATATCTAGTTTATCCACCAAACTTTTTAGAGGTTCACATGAAAATTTGATCGTGTTATCAACATTTGTGTTCTGATAGCTTTTATGTGGTTTCAGTTATTGTTCCTGAGTAAATTTTATGTGATTCTAGTAATTTTAGTTGTTATGGATGCCTCTTTGTTGCTTCTTGTTGCTTTTGGATTTCTCTAGATCATTCTCTATTGTTTTTTCACATCCACGTTGATTGGTGTGCTCGTGGTTGGTGATTTTTCTCTTGTGTGTTCAGGTTTTCACGTTCTTGGTCAACATGGCAATTGCAACATGTTGCAGATCCTTGGAGATTAAAATTGGAATTTTTGGCGCACTCAAGGATATTTTTTTAAGTCTTCATTATGTTGTAGCTAACGATGTTTGATTCACATTGAAAATTTACTTGTAAATTTGGGCCGACATTGTGTATATGTTTTATATTTTGGCTGATGAAGTTGTTGATACAATTCCATGTTGGGGATATATAAGAATGGTTGTTTGTGCGAAGTTAAAGTGTGTGTGTGAAGTGTAGGAAAGCTAGAGAAAGTGCAAGTGTGTGAATAGTGATCTAATCATTTGATTGCAAAGAAGAGTGTGAATAAGTTTGAGCGAAGTGTGAAGGAGTGTTTTTGTGTTTAACCAAAACTGTAATCAGGCTTTTATAGAAGCTATTTTCTCAATTCATACCCTACGAATCTGATCTGAATTGTTGTAAGATAGTGTCTTCTTTGGGAAGTGATCCCTCTTGTAATTAAGCAGTGAGCTCTAAGATGGAAGATGCAGAATATTTGTAAACTCTAGAAATATGTATGCTTCAGGTACAAAAACAAGAGGTAATATTTTTCCCCTAAATGTTGTTAATGTTATTTGTTTAATTGCTCTTGAAAGTGGATGAAAGTTGGTTATGGCATAGGAGGTTGTGTCATTTGAATTTTGATAACATTGTCAAGGTAAGCTCCACTCAAGCAGTAAGATATCTACCTAAGCTAGTGAAGCCTACTAACACAATATACAAAGAATGCCAGATGAGAAAATAGACTAGAGTTTCTTTTCGGAGCAAACAACATCATTCTAATGGAATACTGGAGTTGGTGCATACTAATCTATGCAGTCCCTCTAGAATCAAAATTCTTCAAGGAGAAAGGTACTTTATGCTACTTATTGATGATTACTCTAGGAAGATATGGGTTGCTTTCTTAAGAGAAAAATGTGAAGCATTAGAGAAGTTCAAAACTTTCAAAGCTATGGCAGAAAATGAGAAAGGTTTGAAATAAAATGCCTAAGGTCAAACAGAGGTGGTGAGTTATCAAAAGACAGTTATCTGCTCCCCGAACCCCTCAACAGAATGGAGTTGTAGAGAGAAAGAACAAAAAAATTATGCATGTTGCTAGAAAAATGGTGTTAGAAGGAAATGTGCCTCACATCTATTGGAGTGAAGTTGTAAGAAATGCTATGTACACTTTAAACTAGGTAAATTTCAATGGTAATTCCAGTAAGACTCCTTTTGAACTGTGGTTTGGTTATAAGCCTATTGTTAAAAATTTCAAGATCTTTGGAAGAAAGTGTTATATCAAAAGAGATGAGGACATAGGAAATTTTGATGCAAGGAGCGATGAAGGAATCTTTCTAGGTTACTCTACTAAAAGAAAGGCTTATTGATTCTATAATACAAAGTTGAGAAAATGGTTGAAAGTGAAAATGTCAGAGTTGATGAGGACTCTACTAGATACTATGGATATGATTCAGATGACCAAGTATAGACAAAGAGAAGAATGCTCAGACACATAATCAACTTCAAACTTTTATGGTAAATCAAGAAAGTTAGGAAGGAGAAATAGGTGCAAGTGTAGAAGAAAGAACAAAAGAACTAGAAGTTCAATAGAATCCTAAAGTTCTAAGGTATGTAAAGCTAAATCATTCTAAAAATCAAAAGATAGTTATCTGCTCCCCGAACCCCTCAACAAAATTGAGTTGTAGAGAGAAAGAAGAAAAAAATTATGGATGCTGCTAGAAAAATGGTGTTAGAAGGAAATGTGCCTCACATCTATTGGAGTGAAGTTGTAAGCACTGTTGTGTACACTTTAAACTGGGTAAATTTCAATGGTAATTCCGGTAAGACTCCTTTTGAATTGTGGTTTGGTTATAAGCCTATTGTTAAATATTTCAAGATCTTTGGAAGAAAGTATTATATCAAAAGAGATGAGGACATAGGAAATTTTGATGCAAGGAGTGATGAAGGAATCTTTCTAGGTTACTCTACTAAAAGCAAGGCTTATTGATTCTATAATACAAAGTTGAGAAAATGGTTGAAAGTGCAAATGTTAGAGTTGATGAGGACTTTGCTAGATCATCTAGATACTGTGGATATGATTTAGATGACCAAGTACAGACAAAGAGAAGAATGCTTAGACACATAATCAACTTCAAATTGTTCTGGTAAATCAAGAAAGTTAGGAAGGAGAAACAAGTCCAAGTGTAGAAGAAAGAACAGAAGAACTAGAAGTTCAAGAGAATCCAAAATTTCTAAGGTATGTAATGCTAAATCATTCTAAAAATAAAATTATAGGGGACAAGAATAAAGGAGTGCAAACTAGAAGAAGGATTGCAGAAGAGTATTGCCTGATTTCTAAGATTGAGCCTAATGATGTCAATGAAGCTTGTAATGATGAAAACTAGATGGAAGCTATGAAGGAAGAACTGATGTAGATTGAAAAAATGATACATGGATTCTTGTTCCCACACCTAAAGATAAAAATGTGATTGGTACTAAATGGGTCTTTTGGAATAACCTAAATAAACAAGGTGAAGTGGTCCAGAATAAAGTAAGACTGGTATGTAAAGGGTATTCACAAATGGAAGGTATTGATTTTGAAGAAACCTTTTCCCTTGTTGCCATAATTGAGGCTATAAGATTATTTCTTGCTTATGTTGCATGTGAAGTCAACCTTTCTGAATGGTGAGTTAGAAGAAGAGGTATATGTTGAACAGCTGGATGGATTTCAACTAACTGATAAGGAAGAAATGGTTTTTCGATTAAAGAAAGCTCTGTATGGACTCAAGAAAGCCCCCAAAGCCCAATATGCTAGACTAGATAAATACTTACTAAATCTTGGATTCAATAAAGGTACTGCTAACAACTTGTATTTCAAGTTGGATCATGATAAAGAATTGATCATTGAAGTCTTTGTTCATGACATTATTTTTGGAGGAGATGATCATCTATGTATGAAGTTTGCTAATGAAATGAAAAGTGAATTGGAAATGAGTATGATTGGAGAGATGAAGTTCTTTCTTGGATTGCAAGTTACTCAGTTAGACAATGGGATTTTCATATCTCAGTCCAAATAAGTGATAGCTATTGAAGAAGTTTGGCATGGAAGACTCATAGCATGTTGGTACACCCATGGTAACCGGATGCAAGTTAACATAGAATGATGATTCTCCTAAGGAAAATCAAACAAGATATAGGTCAATGATTGGCATATTTCTCTACTTAACTCAGACCAAACCAGACATCATGAATGTTGTGTGTATGGTAGCTAGATATCAAGTTGATCAGAAAGAATCTCCTATGACTATTGTAAAGATAATTTTTAGGTATCTAAAAGGAATAGTTGATTTTGGGCTTTGGTATCCTAAAGATGGTGATATTACCTTGAGTTCCTATACTAATGTGGATTGGGAAGGAGTTGTAGATGACATGAAAAGTACTAGTGGTGGTTACTTCTTCCTAGGGAAGAAGCTGGTGTCTTGGTTGAGCAAAAAGAAGAATTCCAATTCCATATCTACTACTAAGGCGAAGTATATTGTTGTTGCAAATAATTGTACTCAAGTATTGTGGATGAAACAAATACTGAAAGATATCAGAGTAGTATATGATGAGCCTATTTTTGTATACTATGACAACTCAAGTGCAATAATTTTTTTGAAGAATCCAGTGCTACACTCTAAGACCAAGCATATATCATTCAAGTTTCACTTCTTGAGGGAAAAATTGAGTGAGAAAGAACTCAGATTGGAGTATGTGCCTACCAAAGAACAGATTGTAGACATTTTCACCAAGCCATTGCCAAAGGATACTAGGGGTGATTACCCCTCCTATATATTAACTAGAGATGCATTTAATTTCATCAATCTATGTGTTTCATAGATATTTTCTAATCTGGATTGATGTTTGGGTAGCTACTCAGGGGGAGTAGTCAGATGTGTAGATATGTGGTTCAGGCTTGTATGTGGAAAGATAATGCTTATCTTTGCCATTGATGTCAAACGGGGAGAAGAGCAATGTGAAAAACTATGAATTATCTGGGGAGATGAGCCCTATTAAAAATATCATGTGGAGAAATGAATCAAAACCTAAGGGGGACTAAGTGTTGATTGAGAGTTGCATTGATGGTGTTTTTCGCATCTCGTGTTGCCATCAATTCCAAAGGGGGAGATTGTTGGATGTTGTGGTTGTCTTGTTGATATGTGGTTGTAATTGATGTCAACACTATTAGCATTGATGTATTGAAGGTTGCATATGTCGGGGATATTGATAAAATTGTTAAAGAAAGAGTTGCAGGTTGCCAGTGGAACAGTGAAGGTCATGAAGGTGTCTTGCTCAGTATGTTGATGATCAGTAATTGTGGACTAAAGGTTTTATTGCTAAGAATATGTGTTTTATCCACTAAAATTTTTAGAGGTATGTGTGAAGATTTTATCATGTTGTGAACACTTGTGTTCTAACAGTTTTTATGTTGTTTCAGTTAGTGTTCATGAGTGAAGTTTATGTGATTCTAGTAATTTCAAGTTTTGTAGATTCCTCTCTATTGGTTCTTGTTGCTTGTGGATGGCTCTAGATCATTCTCTATCTTTTTTGCACGTCCGCATTGATCAGTGTACTCGTGGTCGATGATTTTTCTCTTGTGTGTTTGGGTTTTCACATTCTTGGATGACATGGCAGTTGTAACATGTGGATCCTTGGAGATTTAAATTTGAATGTTTGGTGCGCTCGAGGATATTTTTTAATTCTTCATTATATTGTAGCCGATGGTGTTTGATTCGCATTGAAAATTTACTTGTAAATTTGGGTTGACATTGTGTATATGTTTTATATTTAGGTTGACAAAGTTGTTGATGCAATTCCATGCTGCGGATATATAAGAAAGGTTGTTTGTGTGAAGTTAAAGTATGTGTGTGATGTGTAGGAAAGCTAGAGAAAGTGCAAGTGTGCGAATAGTGATCTAATCATTGAATTGTAGAGCAAAGTGTGAAGAATTTTAATTGAAGTGTGAAGGAGTGTTTCTATGCTTAACTAAAACTGTAATCGGGCTTTTGTAGAAGCTATTTTCTTAGTTCATACCCTGTGGATCTATTCTGAATTGTTGTAAGAGAGTGTTTCTTCTTTGGGTAGTGAGCTATAGGTAGTGTGCTTGAATGCATTTGCATTCCCACTATTCTTCATTATACTTTTAATAGGGTATAATATTGTATACTAACATTCACCATGGTTTTTCCCCTAACAAAGTTTCCATGTAAAAAATCTTGGTGTTCTTTGTGTTTCTGATGTGTTGATTAATTATGGTTTATTATTCATTCATCATATCTGAGATTAAGTTAACTTAAGTTTGAAAAGTTTAACTATTTTGAGACAACTAATTCACCCCCCTCTCAGTAGTCTATCCTTGTTTTTCCAACACTACCAATCATAAGCTTGTTTACTCTTGTTTTTCTCTTAAAATATCATTTTGCTTCATTTAGGATTGTCTTCATTTCCTCAATAGACATTACCATACATAGATTTTCAAGAATCCATTCTCTCAGCTGCTCTTCTTCATTTATGGAATTAACTCTCCTCATCTCTAGAATTTCATACAGTTCCTTAGGCAACTGTGCCATTATCTCAACAAGAGCCATATTGAAATTGTTCAAATACTGTATTATAGCCTCCTCAAGAACTCTTTGACCAACACTATCAAAGGTACCATACACTTCACATAGGGGATTAAGATTACCATTCTTGATTATACCTCTCCCAACTTCCTCTACAGACATACCTAGTTTGTCAGTTTTTACTTTCTTCTTTGTTTTCTCTTTTCGATTGAAGGGCTTGTCCTTAGTGACTGTTGTTGCTTGAGTGCACATATGCTTTATTTCTCTAACTTATTCATCATATTTTTTCTCTTCATCTTCTGAAATAGTTGCATACACTCTTGTGCTCTTATCCTTCTTCCTCTTACCGGATGCCTTAACACGATATTTTACAAGGGGCTGACTTCTTTGCATGATCAGATAGGGGTGTAGGGCTCCTTGTTGATCTAGTTCAAGTAGAGGATGTTGTCAAACTAGTAGATTCAGTTTTAGCAGTATCTTTTTCAGCTTCAACTTGTTCTCTCTTCCTTCTAGCTTCTCTTACAGATTCTTTAGATATACCCATGCTCTCTGCAAAGATTTCCACTTCTTTCCTTACTCTTCAAACTATCATTGGCTTTCTTCAACTACTCATGGACTTGCATATGTTCCAAACCTCTCTTCATATCCATTGAAATTCTTACTCAATAAATATTGTGCATATAGCTCCAAGATGCTCTCCTCAACCTCATAACCCATTGACATAATCCAAACCGTTCTAGGTTTTTTACCTTCCATCAAGCATTGATCAATGTCAACCATAAAAAAAATTGTATACTTGTACTTCTCCACAATAGAATTGGGAATTATTTCCCTTTCTTGCATCTCATTCTCAAAGTTCTTGAAATATCCCCAGATAACAGTTTTCCTTGTCTTAATGTCACCAATTCCATACAAGATATCTCTAATCTGTAAAACTATAGGCTTATCACTTTTCCAATGCACTTTCCCAACTCTCAGAACTTCATTCATGAAATAAAAGAATAGACACAACAACAAATTACCATATTTAAAGAAATTATTCTTGTCTTTCTTGATCTTACCAAGATTCTCCATAAGCTGACTTTGAAGCAACTCACATAAATCATACTCTACATTTTCCTTCGCCATCTGATATGTTGCATATATGGTTGTATTGGATACAAAATTTTCTTTTCTGAAATGATATATCTTGTAACCAATGACCATTGAGTCAAATTTCACATCCACATCAATAATTTTATCAATTGTCATCACTCTTTTATCAAATACCAAACCAGTTGCATTAGTGACTGTTTGATTCTTCACAGACTTGAAAATCAGCAATCCATTGGAGGAATTTAAGCCTGTAATAGCTCTTATAGCTTCTTTTGTAATCTTGAAAGGTCAACTCAACCACATAAATTCAACAATTGTGAGATCCCTAATTCCTCAATATTAGCATGAATGTATGCCCTAATTTCTTCAATATGCAAGACGCCATACGAAACAGATAAAAATACACCTAAGGGATCGGCCACAATAGATTTGAAAGGATGCCACTTGAATTTTAGACAGGGTCTATCCTTGACTTCAACTACCAATGGAGTAGCCATTTTCACAAATTCACAGGTTTACAAGTTTTCTCGATAAATACCTTTTTGCTTGATTAGGGTTTGATCTTCGAATCACCTTCACACTTGAATCCTCACCAAATTTTTCCAAAGTTCACTTCAGAGCTCTCCAAACTTCTTCTCAAAATGCAAAGTGACAAATGAAAGAAATGACCTTTTATCATTCTCACACATAACCTTTCTAACGCAATAAATGCTTTTTCCCTAACTCATCTGAATACCTAGTTTCCATACACTGTGAAAGATAACTCTTCTGTGGACCTTCAATTCTGCATAACTACTCTTTCTGACTGTTCAACAACATCTGTAGATCATCAATGCAATGACTAAACTCATCCACATCTTGGTGTCAATTACCAGTATGGGGTATGAAGGATATTATTGACAAATCCCCCTAGGCCAAATGCTTTAATCTTATTCCCAGAGGAATTACCAGAAGTTGATTCTAGTGCGGGATCATTTCCTGCAACAGAGGGACTCTTCTTCACCCATGTCTTCTTCATTTGCTTCCTGATCTGATCTGTAGTGACTTTCCCTTTTCATTTTTTATCCTTCTACATGTTTCTTCTTTGATTTACTATACCTCTTCTACAAAATCTAGCAATATGACTAGTATTCTTGCAATTGTAGTACACCACATTTCTTTGTCAAGACCAGTTGTTCCACTAATTCTCTCTTGATCTGCACTAGTTAGCAATATGGCCAAACCTATTACATGTATAACATCTAATATCTCTGTAAAAAAATTTCATCATGTTTCTACATTCATTTTGTTAGAAATCAATATCCAACATGCAAACAAAAAAACCTTTCACATAAGAGAAAATCAGAAAAAGCAAAGCTATTGCAAAAAGATGCGCAAAATATTATTATTCGGGAATTCATAATTACATGAGAATTATTTTCTTTATAAAAAAAAATTATGGGTAACCCTAATCTTATCTTGAGCAACAATATAGCTCAACAAGATAAGGATGACAATAATTAGCCTAGGAATTAAAATATTACCTAAGTAAGCTTATGCAAGTGAAATTAAATAATTATTTACACTAACACCCCCCATAAGTGCAACTTAGGGAGACTAAAAAAGCATGCACCTAAAACTAAGATGAATGCAAGAAAGCATGAATGGGTCCCAACAACAAGGCCTAATCAGGTACCCATGTACAAATGCAATAATGAGGTGGAGAAGGAAAACCCAGTGGGACAAAACCCCCTACAATGAGATGACTACTGCAAAGAAGCACTGGAAGAACACTGGAATTGTAATTTGAAAAGTAAGGAAAGATACTTTTGTCTACAAGAAACCAAAGAAGAATCACAATAATGCAACAGCAGACCCAATGCCATGGAACACTGGAAAATTCACAAATTGGAACAACCCAGGAATCTATGAAGCAATAGTAGATGAAATGATGATAGAATCTGGAAACTATGTATCTCGATATCGATGCCAAAATGAGACTAAAACTCTTCCATGGGAGGAAGTACCATAAAGACTCTAGAATATTAACCATAAAAACTAAGGTGGATATGAACCAATGCAGACCAATAACCATAGGCTCTCAATCTAAAGTATGAACTGATGTGAATCTGATATGTGTCAAGTTAGAGCAAGATGTGGCCAAAATAAACTAAGAAACTAGATATAACCCATGTGAGTTATCATCAATAACAAGATGAAGATCAAAGTGCATGCACAATCTAATTAGCTTATTATGCAAGAAACCCCCCTAATGGAACTTTATCTTAGTTCATTTATTACAATAACCTAATGATTGTAAAATGAGAGAATGATAAACATGCATAAACAGAAAATAGAAAGATATCATACTGAAATGAAGTGAAAAGATTCAAGTTTCACCCTTCCAACTGCCAAAACATCCAAGTAATCTCCAAAACACCCATCGGGAAAAATCTGGAATAAGGATCAACCTGGTCTAGATACAAAAAAATGCATGGACAACAACATAGAGCTCCTCAATACCTTTCCAATGCCGCAAAAAAGGAAAAAAACAAAGATCATGGTAAAAAGTTGAGCTCGGAAGCCATAAATGAACATTTGAATTCAAACAGAAATAAATGAATCTAAATAGAAAAATACTGAAAAATGAACTACACTAATAGGATAGTTCTAAGAACCAGCTTTCCAGCGATATCTCGTTTACCCAATTTCAATACCGTATGCCCAAGTTATGCCAAAAAGAAAAAAAGTGCTCGTTTAGGGAAAATCAGGGCTAGGAGGGGGCAAAGAGGGCCATTCAGCTGGATGATGCACACTGATGTCAACACTTCATGATGTTAAATTTGACGGCCATTTGGCCATCGCTAGAAAAAAGTGCCCCCCTGTAAAAAAATTGACGGCCATCTGTAGAATATTCCCAGAATCTTTGGAGAATATTCTCTGTCTAGTTTCTCCTGCTGCCTCAGATTTAGAGCCACCACTAGAAATGAAAAATCTATTGGAAAATATAGATACCAGCCATCAAAAAATATAGAAGACCCAGTAAGAAGAAACACCAAGTTTTGTAGATGGTTGGCTACCATGTACCGTCGGTGAGGGAGGCTGCTAGTGGAAATGTGCACTAGCGGGGAGGATGGGGTTGGTGGGTAGGTCTCCGCCATGCCAACGGCGAGGTATAGCCATGTTGCAGTAGGGTACGGGGAACCCACAATCGCAGGCTTTTAGGCCTTTAAAAAAAATAAAATAAAATTTGCATTTGTTTTTTGTAAAAAAAAACATTGATTTTTTTTTTCAAAAATCTAATGATTTTTTTTTCATGCAGGTAAAAAAATTCAAAAAAATCTGGTATTTTTTTTTTCAGATTGTGTTCATAGAGGCCGTACACAGACTGTGCGGCTTTTTAAATAAAAAAATTGCCTCAAAAGCTCTCAACGCCAAAATAGGTTGGGTTATATGTCAATTTTTGTCTCTCAGATTGTGTGGATCCAATGGCGAGGTCCAAACTACCTGAAAATGCACCAAAAGCTTCGCAACTCCGCAAATCTTCAAACCGTTATAACTCTAGCATAAAATTTCAAATTTTGGCAAAACAAAAGTCAATCTTGAATTTTTGACAGCCCTGAACTCGAAAATGAGCTCATATCTCCTCCAACATGCACTGAAAGTGACCATGCAAGAGCACCTAAACAGAGAGATAGTCTAAAGGTATGAAACCCTCAAGGAACCTCAAAAAAAGTATGCACTGAATCTCTCCAAAAATATCAGAAGGGGCTACATAGCAAGGCTCTGATACCATGATAGAAACCAAGATCAGACATGCAAACCTAAAAACCTTCCACATAAGAGAAAATTAGAAAAAGAAAACCTATTGCAAAAAGATGTGCAAAATATTATTATTCAGGAATTCTTAATTACATGAGAATGATTTTCTTTATAAAAGCAAAGTATGCATAACCTTAATCTTATCTTGAGCAACAAGATAGATCAACAAGATAAGGACGACAATAATTAACCTAGGAATTAAAATATTACCTAAGCAAACTTATGCAAGTGCAATTAAATAATTAATTATAGTAACACATTTGACCTATGACCATACTTGTTACAATTAAAGCACTGACTAGAGAATGATGGACCACTTGAATTCATTCTACTTCTACATTGAGACGCCATATGAAAAAAATTATTGGAAACATAACAGTTACCATTAAATCTTTGAGCATTAGGTTATCTTACTGGATACCTTCCAATGTTGTTCATCTGTTTATCTTGTCTAAATCTCTTTTGTCTAGATCCATAACTTCCTCCTTTCTCATATCCAAGACCTTGCTTGTCACCATCATTCCTCTAACTTTTAATTAGTTCATCAAGATTCGCTGAGCTAATCTTGAACTTCTCCTTGAATTCATTTTTTGTAGCAAGTTCATCTCTAAGATCATCAATCTACTTTTCAAGCTCTTCTTCATTGTGTCTGGATTATTCTAACTCAAGTTCCAACTGAATGAATCCATCAATAATTTGGCTACATTCTTCAATTTTCTCTTTCAAGGATTGAGCAGCCTTTTCTTCATTCTTCTTCCTATCTTCAGTCTCCTTGGTCATCCTCATCATAATAGAATCCATCTCATGCTACAGAACTACATTATCCCTGGAAAACTTTTCGCATTCATCTGTCTTTTCCTTCAGGGCTTGACTTAGTTCATCTACAATGTGTTTATTATCTTCCTTCTTGATCAAATCATAGAGTTCCCTTCGCTTCTCCCTGGACATTAATTTTTTCTTTCAATGACTCAACGAATCTCTCAGCATTCATGAGATTTGCTTGTAATTCCTAGACTTCAAATTTTGACTAATCAACATCATCTAGGGCCACCATAAGTTGTTGAAGACTACTTGAATCCATTGAAACACTTTCCAATATCTTCCCCAAGCTATTAAACTTCTTCTAAGGAATTAAGCTCTGATACCAATTGTTCGAATCAAGCAACACTGAGGGGGGGGTTGAATCATTGTTGTGCAATTTTTAACTTGATTAATCTAATCCTTAAAGTACTGATAACATTCAACCAAAATAAAGATGCATGAACATAAGAAAAATAACCACAACACCATAACACAAGGATTTTTTACATGGAAACCTTGTTAGGGGAAAAACCACGGTGGAGGTCAATCCACAATATGTTCTGAGTATACTCAAAAGAAAAGTTTATAAAATGGGAATGTACTTGCATTTAGGCGCACTTCCTAGAGTTCAGTGCTCAAAACTGAAAAGCTCACTGCCTTACAAAAGTTTGGATTACTTCCAAAGACTTTGAACTGAGAAAGTAGCATCTACAAATGCCTGATTATAGTTCTCGTTAGGATTATCAATTGAATTTTGTACCTTCTGACTAATTCTACTCTTCTACTCTGTTTGGCTTCAACTTGCATAAAAAATCCTTAATGCACAAGTGAAACTATGCATAATCACTCTACTGACCATCTAACATTCGCAACATACATCAACTCACATCTAACATACACCAAAATGATATAATTGATCACTTATATATATCCGCTACAAGGGATTAAATTGCTTCATGTTGGCTTCAATAAAATAAGAAATATTTACAAACTGTCAGCTCAAATCATGTATAATATTCAATGTGTATCCACAAGAGTTGACCACAACATAATGAGGACCTAAATCAAAATTATCGAACACAAAAATACTTAAATAATAACTCCTCAATTATTTGCGACAGACTACATTCACCAAGTCGACCTTCATACACTGATGAACAAAAAATTAGTGAATTGGATCTTCTAACTTACACTCAAATCGATACGAGGCACCAAGATTTACAAATAGCATAGATCATGCATCGAACAAACCTCCCTGAGATCCACAATACAAAATAATAACAAAAAAAATTGCATATGAATCAAAGAACACAAATCTACTGAATGCTTTATTCAAGCTTAACAGATAATCACTAATCTCCAATCTATCTGTCAGTATCAACAAATGACAATGTGCAGATCAACTTACTGACAAGGGTTTCCATCAATGAAATCACCACAAAACATGTGTAGTGTCTCTTTTCAATACCTCCAACCAGCTAAGACCTTGTAAATCAAGTTCATTAGAAGCTTCTTGACCTGATAGAATGGACTCCTCTTTCTCAAGACCATATTCCTCATGTTGCTTCAACACTTATTCAAGCTTTTGAACCTACTATTCTAGTTTACCATGATTTTCATCTCCTTCTAATAGGTCTGATTCTTCGTCATCCAACATTGAACAAAACTGTTCAATTATGTCTATGCACACCTCTTCGTAAAGCTCAACATTAGCTTTCTCATTCATAACATGCTTGAAGATATCAAAGCTCATACCTTTGAAAGTGATGTCAAGTTCTAATTTATGCTTTTCCTCATGGTCCAAGGCTCCATTTTTATATTGGTGGTCATTAATAAGAAACTCGCCACATTGTTTGATGTCTTCTTTTTTTTTTGAAACTATTGTTGGTGTGATCATACTCACATGCTCTTTGTCACACTCAATGAAAGAAGGTAGTTCACCTATCCAAACTGTAGAATTCTCATGTTGATTAGCCTCTCTAACCTTTTCATCCTACTATCCTAACTAAACCATTGAAACATTTTCATCATCCTTCACCAAACAAGGAAGTTGATTGGTTAGAACATTCAAGGATTCATCTGGAAAAGTAATTTCTTGTTCAATCATTTTTTGTTCTAATCTATAATGCTCCATAGCTAAATGAATTAATTTTAGATTTGTATCCTTCTCCTCCTCTTTTATGGCAAATGTTGGAACCTCATAGGGTAGAGTAGATGGCCCTTTCCAACTTGGAAACTTAGGGGTAGAGGGTTGCTTGAAACTTGGAATTTGAAAGATTGGAGAAGGTTTATTAGTATGCTTAGCTTGACTTATAGGAAAAGGAGAAGGGTTTTGTACCTTACGCTCTTGAACTAGAGCTATCAATTACCTTATTTCTCCTCCTTGGCTACAAGTTGCATGTTCAAACATTCTTCCTCATACACCCTTCTATCTTCTGACCCCTACTAATGACAAGAAAACTGATAGGATAGCTCCTCTTGTTGCATGTTATACTGTGTTTCTCTATCTATTTCCAAAATTTTCCTTTGGAAATCAAAAAACCAACTCTTAGTGCTACCCAAATTAGTATCATTTTGGGACTAACTACGAAGGTTGCATGTTTGATTCAGAGCATAATAGGTTTCACAAGGCTAACTATAGGCATGAACAGGCTACCAAGAAGCTTGAGTAGCGATGGGTGGGTGGTAAGCATGTTGAACATGTCGGTTATCTGCTATTGGTGGGTTATTGAGGAAAAAGCCAAAAGTATATTCTGCTTGATATGGCTGGTAAAAGGGCACATATGCAGTATTTTCATGGAATGCAGGGTGAAAGGCCATTTTTCCATGAAATGAAGACATGTTCTTTCATTCAAGAAGCTTCAAAATAAAAAATAAATAGAATTTCTTTTAATATTGTTAAAACATACCAGCACTTGTCTACTTGAACCCAATAGATATGCTTCCAAAGTCGCTAGGTGTGTTGAAAAATTTCCTCCAAAGGAATAAACTATTGTTGTTAACACCAAACAATAGCAATGTGTAGTACAAAAGAGACTGAAAATCAATTCTTTGTCCCATCGGGCGTACCAACATTGTTATCAATTAGATTTGCACCCTATTGAACCTAAAGTTCAACAATCTACTGAAACATGGGAATGATCCCAAGGTGTGGGTACCTTATATGAGATCAAACCTCTGGAGAAGGTTGACTTCCTAACTAGTAATCACCTAACTACTCTATTGTTCTACCAAGGAAAAAGGGAAGAGAAAAATACATAAACTAAAAATTGAAAAATGAAAATAAAGAGGTGATACACCAAACTAAACTAGGACCTGAACCTTAGATTACATACACTTGCTTACTATGACTAAATAAGACTTGCACAAATTACTTTTGTATGTTTTTGCAAAAGTACTTTATAAAGAGGCCCTAATGCTAAACTCTTAGGAGGAAGGAAACTTCATAGCTAAAAGAAACTTGCATTTTTTGACACATATTATAACCTACAACAACACACTTTTGTGCAAAGGTGCTTAGCATGAGAAAAAATTACAAGGAAATGAATAAGACTTAACAAGTAATTTGATCAATCAATTAGATGCACACAATGAAGTAAAAGAGTAAGAAGGAAAAATACCCCAATCACTGATATCCAATGTTTTCACTGATATTCATGTCCAAAAGAGCTACAAAGTATACAAAAATATGCAAAATGACTCAAAAGTAACTAAGTACAAACTAGAGCACAATCAAAACTAACTATAAATGGGTCAAAAAGTGACTATAAACATCTCCAAAGTAGTTGCACCAAAATAGGTCAAGTTTGAACAAATCCATCATGAAGGCATGCCAAACCATCCCCTAGATGCTCTCATATCCTCCAACAAAGTGATTAAATGCCCCTATATCCTCTCCACATGTTTGATAACCTCTCTAAACCTCCCTATATGCTTGCAAAAGCATAAACTGTCAACTATATTCTCTCAATGTGTTTACAAGGCATAAAGCCTTCAATTTGCATTTAAAATAACATTTATAATTAAGTGATTTACAAATTATCACTTATTCAAAAAAATTTACATTTCAAAAACAATGTAAAAATGGATACAAGGCTCAGCCAAGGGACTCAAAGCAAAAAATTTTAAAGTCATGAAGACTCATATATTTGCAACATAAGGGGATACAAGGCTCATTAGGGTAAAACCCTTTACCATGAAACATATTAGTTGCCTTCATATTTTTTAAAAACAAAGGTGAAAATCACCTTATGTGGTTTGCATAAGGATTAGGGTAAAAAACCCTAACACAAAACAATGAACTCCTAGATTTTTGGTCTCATTTGCATCGACCAACTTTTGGAAAAAACTCTCAACCGCCATGGATAATGGGGTTCAAGCTCTAGAAATACTCTATTCTTGTAATTTTCTTGTCGATTTCCCTCATAGGATCTCTGGGTAAGTCATTTTGAAACAAAATATGAATAATGATCTCCATTTTTTGTTGATTCTGGGCCTTCTTGGCCGCAGCTATTGTGGAATTTCTAATGCATTTCTCTTTGTTCATTTCCTTTGTGGATACTTCCATCTCTTTGGCCACCATGGATGCCTCCATTTTGATAATTTGAAGCTATACCCATGGGTTTTTTGATGACTTCCTTACACAACAAGTGATGGGTAAGTTCTTCATGGCATGAGCTTTGCACTTTCCTCTTAAATAAGCTCTATTTGAGCTCATTGTGAACACAATAATGAACATATTTTTCTTATTGTGGAATGAAAAAATGAATCTCAATATATTTTCTCCTATATAGGCCATGACCATTCACTACATTTCCTTCATTTTTCTAAGTAAAGATTGCTTGGTTTGAGTTCGACCCCATGATAGAAAACAATAAGACTTGTGAGAGAAAGAAATTCATTTAATTTGTTTACTATTTTTTGGGTTTCAAAACCCTCCATGGTTGTGGACATCCTTGCATTTCGCTTTGTCATCTGAGTTGTTTCAAGGCCTTCATAAGATCAAATCCTCTTATCTCCTTCTACATTTGTGATTTTGAAACAAACCCCAAATGGGTTTTGTATTGTTTTGAAGAAAAATATTTCTCCTAGGTTGCGGCCATGAGAGAACAAAACTTAGTTTTTCCATTTGCAAAACCCACTTCACATGACATTTTTATTGCTTTCTATATGTTCATTTTCTAGGAATAGCCATGGTTCAAATTTTGGTTCACTTGTACTTCTTCATTATCCATTCTGGGTGATCTTTATATGCACTTTGAAAATGAGGTTTCATTTCTTTTGTGAAACCTTAGTTCGAGGGTTTTCCATTTCTCATTTCAACTGGGTTCTTTATTTCCTAAAAATGATAGAAAAACCCTTGACTTTTCTATGTGTTCTCACAAACCATCATCTTAGTTCACTGTTACACTTTTGTATACATGTATACATCCACCCAAAAAAAGAGACCATTGCATTTGTAAATATATGCAGGACCATATTCATGGATGCATATGGAGTACCACTATCTATGTTGCTTCACAAATGACTTTAAATAGTATTTTTGTTTGCTTGTATTTCTTCTATCTTTAACTCATCATCATGCTTAAAAGTGATTTTCTTTTGTTCCAGACAAGATTCAAAATAAGCTTGTTCAGATGCTACTTATAAGTATTATGAGTTATGATAGAACAATGGAAAGCTTAATCTCTCCAAACAATAATAGATATTGTAGAATATGGTTACTGTAGAAAATGGTCAGCACAAAAGATAGCATACCAATGTATTCTTATGTTGTATTAAAATGCATTTTGCTTAATTCAATGGCACTACTTGGCTCACTTTTCTTCATTTGTATAAAAGTATATATTCACCTAGGAACTCTAATTAAGGGTTAGTATATTGAAACCCTTATGCATTATTCTTTTGTTCCTAAAAATCCACTTGCTTCATATTGTTTGTGAAAATGTTTTCAAGAAACCCTTAGTCTCCATGAACTTTCCCACTTAAGAAACATTGTCCTACTTGCAGCCTATACACTTGTCTATTGCCATTAAATGAAGATATCTTTGATACCTAATTAGTTGTATAAGATTTGTTCTTCATAGTAGACAGGTCATCTTTACTAGTTCATGCCACCTATTGCTTGTGAAAACTCATTGTATCATTAGCAAGATGGTTACCAATTCATGTTAATTACTCATTTGCATCAATGTGATTTATGTAACTAAGGAAATTTTATGGTTAGTTTATAATCATGCATTAACATAAAACCCTAGCTAACTATGAAGAACAATGGAGGAAAATGCATTACACAAGAACAATTATACCAAATAGTCCTCAAAACCTCCATGAATCACCTCTTTAGCCCTTCTCCATTTGCTGAAAATGTGTGTTTTTCCCAGATTTGTGAGCAACTATGACTATGAAAAGACCTTAGCAAATATTGAAGGATTCTAAAAACAATGCAAGAGAGTAAAATCCCTAAAAGCTATGAGAAAACATGCAAAATGACAAAGTTGGCATAAAGGATGCAAGTGTCTAAGAGGTCAAACAGCATGAGGACAAGTATGCAAAAGATGAAGTGTTTAGAAGTGTCAAAATGAGAGCAAATTTGGCATTTTATAGAAAATTCAATTTTGAACGGATGGCCAAGATTAAAAGTTGATGAATTCCCTAAAATCAACTATCAAGATTGTGTGTGACAACCCATAATTAGGGTTAGGGAAAATTTTGAAATGAGTAGCTAAGATGCAATTTGAGAAAGCCAAATCAACAGTTGAAAATGAATGTGACAAGGAGATAAATATTAGACAGAAAAAAAAAGATTTGGAAAATCAAATAATTTTAGAAATTACTTGATTTATGGAAGAAGATTACCATTTTTGAATTAAAATTAACTAAAAAATGTGGAGTTATGTGACGGTAAATAATTGATTTTGAATTATTTACTAAAAGAAGTGGAAGTTAGCAATGTGAGACCATTTTAATAACTAATTTTATTTAAAATGGAGGAAATTAAATGAGACAATTAAATAATTAATTCTAATTATTTAATCATGGAAGAAGTGGACCAATAATTAAATAAATTATTGAAGACGTGTTTAATTATTAAAAGACCTTATTAGAGACATAGTTAAATAAATAAATAAAATTTATTTATTTAAATAATCAAGAGGGAATAATGGATTAATTAAATAAAATTATTTATTTATTTAATTAAAGAGGGGATTAGACATTAGTGACATATTTAAATAAAACAAATGTAATTGATTTATTTAAATAGTCAAGAATAATAAAAGGTATGAATTAATTAAATAATTGAGAATTATTTATTTAATAGTTGAATTTGGATAGAAAGACATAATCAAATATTTTAGTTATGTTTTAGAAGAAATATGGAGAAACTAAGATTTGCAGGCCTAGATTAATCTTATATGTCTACATTTTTCCTCTCTTTGTCATGATGCAGGTTCTTGAATTGTGACAAAGAAAACAAGTCAAAAATATGCCCCAGTAAAGGTACGAAGTATCTATGCCCCCTCAAGAAAATTTTCAAATTTTGGGCCGGCGACAGAAAAATTTGGAAAGTGTCCTGATAAGTCAATTTGATGACCGAAAAGACAATAGCGCAGACGGTTTCAAATTTTGAGGAGTTCAAAGCATCCAAAAAGGTGGTCAAAGTTGATCAAAAGAGTCTTCAATAATACAAGGTGTGACAAATGCCATTTTGACTCTACAAATAGGTTGAAAATGTGGTAAAATTCAATTCATTTTTACTTTTAACCTTAGTAAATTTGAGAGCTCAGAGCAAGTACTTTGGCGAAGATGGTGATTCTAGTGACCGAGCACCGTGAGGAGATCATGCAGACCTATGGATCGCTAAAGGGTTCAGAGCCAACAGTATGTATACCTAACTTTCTTTTTCATTTCACCATTTTTAGGGTTTTAGGTCAAATAAAGAATGCACCATGATGCATATGCATGCCTGTAAGCTGCATTCGCATTCACATTTGACGCATTTGATGCATCATGACGCAAATGCAAAGGGGTCATTAGGATAAGACAATCAAGTGCGACCCATTTGCGAAAAATTGAGATGCATTTGCAAAAGTGTGTCGTAATAAAGGGGTGTAATGCCACATTCATGAACTCAAGTGATGCATTTGAATAAAGTGATGCAAATTCCAAAAATTGTGATGCAAATGAAGTCAACGTGACTCATTTGACTTACGAGGTACAAACGTGAGAGGGAACGATGCAAATGCTGGATCAAGATACAATTGAAGTACAAAGTGATGCAAACACCTAATTGTGACACAAATGAAGTCAACACGATGCATTTGACTTTGAATTTGACCAAGGCTAACTTTGTTTAATTTCAAATTTTGAAATGCTTTTGAGCTAGATAAATTATAATGATGAGTTTTGATAAAGTGTTGACACATGTTCTGACATGTGTAGAGACAATGTTGATTAATATGCGAGAGAGTAGGTCATCTACATATACATTCCAGGACCAGTTGTGGGAGAGGGAGAGAGACATCAACTGATGCGAATGGGACTCTACTATGTCACCTATATGCCCATTATCTAGGAAAATAGGGGGCTTTTGACTACACTTTTTGAGAGGTGGCATTCTGAGACATGCTCCTTCCATTTGTCGACAGGGGAGGCCACAGTCACCCTTGAGGACATGTATTACATCCTTCGCCTACTGATCTGAGAGAAGATCATGTATGCTCCACAACAAGGGTATCAAACTTTCACAACATATTATCATGATCAGGGTGCAAGGCTGAGGATTGAGGGATATGTGATCCACTGGGAGTTCATGGTGGAGCATTATGCACGATTCAAAGCCCTATTGGCGATAGTGATTGGAGGAGTATTGATTTCAGACCGTTTAGGACACGGATTTCCCATTGGCTGGGGTCATGTGCTTATTGAGATGAGATAGGATAGGACTGTGTATGCCTAGGGACCTTTCCTATTCAGGAGGTTATACCATCAGCTACATGAAGTAGCCTACGGCAGAGTGCAAAGTATTGGCTACAGAACGATGCTCTTGATGATCTAGGCGTCAAAGCACATTGCTATTTTTCGTCCACCTATCTAGAGACCATAACTGGCATATGGTATGCCATATGTCTATTATTATGCAGGTGCTTTGCAGTAGACCCGATTTGATGAGACAATTTGGTGGCATCATTTTTTTGACACCATGATATCTTTCATCTAGAGGCCATATAGGGACTACGGGCAATGGGAGGATGAGGCTGATCACCTTAGTTTTTGTAGGTAGTTCAAGTACCTAATTGGTAGGGCTATGCAGAGTCAGATCATTATAGAGATGTACTTCCTCAGAGGGTGTTATGACAATTTGGCGAGTAGTAGGGTGTTCCTATGGGTACATCTAAGTATGTCAGGTCATCTAGAGACACAACATGGGGTCCACTGATATCACTGCCATTCACCAATTAGTAGATTGATGGGCTAATAGCCCAATAGTGGGGATGGAGCAGAGGGTTTCAAATCTAGGGACAACATCAAACTATGATTTATGGTGGTAGACTCATAGGCATATCCCTTTAATAGATCCAGATGGATCGACACCCATTGATAGGAGATCAGTCATACCACATGTGCAATGAGTTAGTCAGGGAGGCAGAGCCGAAGATAGGGGAGAGAAAGAGACTGAGGGAGAGATGGAGGTAGGGGTGGAGGGAGAGATGGAGATGATGAAGATGATGGGGGAGATGGTAGGACGACGAGAGGAGGAGACGGTGGGAGGAAGTCTAGGAGGGTGAGATAGTGTGTGGACTGAGTGCCCTTGGTACTAATCCCCAAGGTAGCTGAGGAGGAAGAGAGGGAAGAGGAGCTAAGGCAAGAGGAGGGGAGATAGGACGAGCATGCGGCGAAGGAGGGGTTTCCATAGATGGAGGGAGTTTTTTGGGGAGAGGAGGATGTGGAGGATGATGAGAAGATGAGTGATGATGATGAGGCTATAGATGAGGCAGAGCGACTCCTGAGGTGGTAGATGATAGAGGGAGATGATGATGCACCTATGGGACTAGATGATAGAGGGAGATGATGATGCACCTATGGGACCACCACTGCCAGATGATGTGACGATGGATCAACAAGTAGCAGACCTGTAGAGGAGGCTAGATGAGAGAACTACATAGGTGAGGGCCCTACAGGTAGATCTAGAGGTGGTTAAGGTAGATCAAGATCAGGTAGTGATCCATCAACAAGAGTCATCTCAGTGGTGCAAGGAGTTTGCATAGTTATGCTTGGGACCATCAGGGGATATAGCATGAGAGTTGGATAGGGTTAGCACCTGTCTGGGATGGTACAGGTTATTATATGAGCAGGCGGTGCCACCTGAGAGGCAAGATCCTACCTTGACATGGTCATAGATGAGGATAGGCAGTGGTAGTAGGTTAGGGAGTAGGAATAGCAGCAGGAGTCAGAGCAATGCAGGGGGATCTACCTCCTCAGGCCATTCATCAAGGCACAGGTCTATCCATTCTCATAGGCATACCTCGAGTCACAAATCAGGTCATAGCCACAAGTCATCTAGGTCAGAGCATAGGTCATCTCATAGCCAGCCTCCAGTGACAAAACCATCAGCTTCTCAAACGCAAGCAATAGTGTCATCCCAGATGCATGCTACAGTTTAGATGATGCCCTCAGTGATAGTACCATTAGCCTCACAAACACTGGTTGCCATGGTTTCATAGGTTATTCCAATGCCAGGTTCAAGTCACTAGTCACCATGCTCTTCTCCACAAGGGGAGGAGGAGAGCACCTCCTAGGGCCATTTGACATGCATACTTTATTGACATTATGCTTCAAAAATTTATGTTATGACACTTTATGTATTGAATATCGAGCCTACGAGCTCCATTTTTGGGATATCCAATGACTTTATCCTGTGACATTATATTTTTTTGAGATGATATATATATATATATATGATGCAGTTTTGGATGCAACCTATATGATTTATGTTATGTGATCATTCATTACATGGATGCTTATCTGATGATTACTTATGATGTAATTCCATGATGATGTGATTTTTTATTTATGCATTTATATTTCCTATGATGATGTCATTTTAGATGTCATGTTATGCATGAATTTATGATGATTATTTATGATGTGATGCCATGATTGTTTATTTATGTGTTATGATGATGCTATGATGATTAATGATGAATATGATGATATGGATAATGTTTTGATTCATATGAATTCCACATGTATGATGATGATGATGGATGCATTAATGTATGGCAATACTATGTATGGATAATATGACATGCGGTTCTTTTATGTGAATCATAAATGAAAAGACATGTTTAACTTTTTTTTCTTTTTACGATATATGAATGTATCGATGCAACTGTTCATTAAAATTCCAATGTGTAATGAAATGTAATGCCTATATGATTATGTATGCAAGTATATTTTTGTATGTAATAGGATATCATTAGAAGATAAAAGAAGAGAGATGACAAGACAAAAAGAAGCAGATGTTAGTATGATGAGATCCTTCAACATATTGCAATAGAACTAACAGTTGTTGCTCTAAATCATCATTGGGTGGATTATTGTAATGGCCAACAAACACCATGATATGATGTAGATTGATGGTGTGCAAGGTTGAACCATCACATGAAAAAAATAGATAAATACAATAAATACAAGCCATGAAACATTGTTGCTCCTCTAAATCTCGTTGTCAGGACATCCTTGAGCAACTAGCAACATGATTGCCAAAAAGACAAGACAAGAAAATCATCATGATACATCATTGCTCCTCTAAATCCTATTGTCAAGACATCCTTGAGGAACTAGTAGCATGATGATGAGAAATTAAATTCCAAGTGTTTTCCAAGTGTCTGGATGTTAGGTTTATTAAGTGTATCTGATTGTCAAGGGTTGTGATGTCAAGATGCCAAGGTTGACGATGTTTAGATGCCAAATTGATGATAAGTTTAGGAATGACACATCCTAAAAAATGTTGATGCCAAGATGCCAAATTTAGGAAGGACACATCCTGAATTATGTGAGTGTCAAGATGTCAAGGTGTCAAATTTAGGAATGACATATCCTGAATGATGTTGAATCCAAAGGGACCAGTTCTCAAATCCCTCAAAATGCCAAATGACAGTGAAAATGCCTTAGAAGGACACATCCTAGGACATAAATAAGCCATAGGGGCCATCCTTCAGAAAGATTTATTTGAAGAATGACTACGATTTTATGATTTGATTAATTTTGACTATGTTTGACTATGTTTGACATTTTGACAATTTGATGATTTGACTTATTTGACTGATTTGTCAGAATTCATGTGAATGGTGGCCTATTTTAAGATTGGCAAGGAGTCTATTGGATTTGAAATTTATTTGGCGTGTTTTCCAGTGTAGTGCAATGAACCGTAATGGGCTGACCTAGAGTGGCCTCGGGGGCTCATCAATTGATGGCCTTTCCTACATCATACACTGAGAGACCTCGTAATTCAACATGACAAATGACTTTGTCTTGATGACCAAAGATTGAATCATGATTTTTTTTTGACAAACCTAAGAGGACTGACCTAATGTATTAGGGGCTCAAAGACGAGCCTTTCCTATATAGCAAATGCATAGAGACAATGTAGTTCGACAATGACACTGACTAACTGACTTGACTTGACTGGATAAGATGTGACTCTATTTTTTGTGTTTTCTTCAGGTCATTTTTCATTTTTTAGGTCTTTTTTTAGGACTTTTTTTTTCTTCTTAGGATTTTTTTAGGACTTTTTATGATTTTTAGGGGTTTTTTAGACTTTTTAAGATTTTTAGAATTTATTTAGGACTTTTTTTATTGTCTAGACCATGTACGATACCTACTGTTGTCATGCAATAAAATTTATCCCCTAGTACAGTCGATAATGTGCCAATTGAAATGGGATGGAAGAGGACATGACCAATATCGATAGTGGATAGTATGCAAGACATGATGTCAACCATTTATCAATGATCGAAAGAAATGCTATGATGTCATGGGGAGGTGTCATGATAATGTTGGGAAAGGAATGTTTATTATGGACCAAGGTAGATAGAGTGACAGTAGATGGCCCAGCAATGACTAACTACACATTGCACCTGTTTTCCAGGTTTTCGCCATGGTACTTATCCAAAGAGCTTATTTACCAGGTTTTCACTTTTGGACGAATTATTTCTCTTTACTATTTTTTCAATTTTTTTTTTTTTGTGTCACCAAGATGCATGTTTGCTAGGTTTTCAATAGGGTGACAATTTTTTACTATTTTTCAACTTTTTTTGTATTTTTAAGGTTGTCAGTCAAGCTTTTGATGCTATGTATAGAACTTGCAAAGATGTAGACTGTTGATAGGCTCTGTCAGTTTTTCCCCATCTGGAGTAGCCAACTAATAAGCTCCAAAACCAAAGGGTGATATGATGAAGTAAGGGCCCAACCAATTTGGTTCAAACTTGCTAGGTTTTTCTCTGTTAGCCTAATTTTTTAGGATCTTACATGAGGACTAAATCACCAATGTCAAATTTCTTGACCGTGGCTCTCTTGTTGTAACTACAATAGAGTCAGTTCTAATACGCCTATAGATGGTTTAGGGAATTATGTCTTCTTTCATCTAACATTTCCAGCTCGTGTAGTCGTGACTGTCTAAATTCTTCATCATCTATCAGACCCTTCATGGAGACTCTTAATGATGGAATTTCAACCTCAATGGGTAATATGGCTTCATCCCCAAAGACTAAGGAAAATGGAGTGGCTCCTGTGGGTGTGCGGATGCTAGTGCGTTAAGTCCACAGAGCAGGGTTAAGTTGCATGTGCTAGTCACGACCAACATCATTGACAGTCTTTTTAAGAATTTTTAGTATTGTTTTATTGGACACCTCAACTTGACCATTTCCTTATGGGTAGTATGGCATAGAGAAATGATGTTGGATGTGGAATCGCTCACATAACTCATGAACATCTTGATTTTTGAATAGATGTATGTTGTCTATGATTAGGGATTGTAGAATATCATACAAAAAAATGATGTAATTGAGAATGAATTTGGAAAGTTTTTTGTCAATTATGTACGTAAGGGGGATGGCTTCGATCCACTTAGTGAAGTACTCAATGGTGGTAATAATTAATGTTTGGTCATTGGAAGAGGTAGGATGGATTTTTCCAACGAGGTCGAGTCCCCATTGTGCGAAGGGCCAAGGAGATGTAATTGGTCAAAGTTCCTATGCTAGAGTATGAATCAAATCACTATGTACCTGACATTGGTGACAAGTCTTGACAAACTCAAGTGCATCCTTTTCAATGGTCATCCAGTAATACCCCAGTCTCGTTATCTTCTTAGCTAAGGTAGGACCACTCGAATGAGACCCACATATACCCTCATGTACTTCTCATAAGGTTTTTCGCACTTCATAAGTGTTAAGACATCGAAGGAGGGTGTTGTCAAAGCTACAGTGGTAGAGGGTGTCACTAATAATAGTGTATCAAGTGTATTTTTAGATAAAGGACTTTTGCTGGTTGTTGAATAGGTTAGGGGGAAGGGTTTGGTACTTGAGATAGTCATAAATGTCTTGATACCAGGGAGAATCAGGACCAACAAGCTCGTAGACCATTTTTTATTCAAGAATATCATATGCAAGGACCAAAATCTATTCTACCAAGAACTCAAATTGAGATAGATTGCTTGGAATGTCTAGGAGAGAGCCAATTATAGCCATCACATCAACCACCTTATTGTATTCTCTTAGAACTTGTTCAAAATTCATCATATTAAATTATGTCTGAAAGCTATCAATCATTCTTTTATAAGGCATTAATTTCTTATCCTTGGTGTCATAGTCGACATAGACTTGGTTGATGACTAATTGAGAATCCCCATAAACATGAAGTGTTTTGATTTTCCATTTAATGGCCATTCTTAGTACTATAACAAGTGCCTCATATTCTATAACATTATTTGTGCACGGGAAAGCAATACAGAATGACTTAGGGATGGAGTCTCCTTGTGGCTTGATAAACAGTATTCCAGCCCCCAAGCCATGACTAGTATGAGATCCGTCGAAGTATAGCTTCCAAAGTGTCTTAGGTTCTATATGGAATATGGAATCATCTAGAAAATCTGCCAGTAATGGGTGATCACTTTGTACAGGTGCATCTTCCAGTTGGTCTACTATCACTTGTCCCTTTATGGATTTTCGTTCCACATATTGATTATCATACTCACTCAAGATCATAACCCATTTTTCTAGATGAACTATCAATGATGCACAACTCGGGAGATATTTTAGGGGATCAATCTTTGTGACCAAATGTTTAGATTATGATTCAGCAGGTAGTTTCTTAGCTTCTAAGCTGCAATGACGACTATTAGGAAAGCACATTCAATGGTTGTGTAATTTATCTCATATCCAACCAGTTTCTAACTGATGTAATATATGGCCCTTTCCTTTTCTTCTCGGTCATTTTGTGCTAGTAATGCCCCCAATGCTAAATTAGTGGCAAAGATGTATAAAATTAAAGATTTTCCTTGAATGGGAGGTATAAGGACTGGCAGTGACAATATATATCCTTTTATTTGTTGAAAGGCCTCTTGACATTTATCTTTCCACACAAAGGGAATACCCTTGCATAGAAGATACTAAAATGGTTGACACTTGTCGGCCAGTTGTGCTATGAAGCATTGGATAGATTGTAGCTTGCCTTGCAATTTCCTAAGAAAACTTATTCCTTTTGGAGGAGGCATTTATAATGTCTTTCACTTTAGCATCATTGACTTCAATGCCTCTTTGAGAAACTATGTATCCCAAAAGCTTTCCTGATGTTACATCGAAGACACATTTTTTGGGGTTCAAGCGGACTTTGTACTCTTCCAATCTCTTGATATTTTTTCTAGTACATTCAAATGATCTTTATGTGTCAAAGATTTAGCCAAAAGGTCATCCACATAGTCCTCCATTATTTTATGCATCATGTCAAGGAATATTCTTGTCATAGCTCTATGGTACATGGTTCCTGCATTCTTGAGACCAAAGGTCATGACATTCCAACAGTATGCACCCAAAGGACAAGTAAATGTTGTTTTATGCTGATCTTCAGGGGTAATATGAATTTGATTATCACCTAAGAAACTATCCATGAGGGACAACATCTCATATCTTGCTGTGAGGTCAACTATGATGTCTATGGTGGGAAATGGGAAGTCATCCTTTGGACATGCTTTATTCAAGTCTCTAAAATTTTTACAGACATGGATCTGACTATTTATATTTGTCACTAGTACCAGATTGGATATCCATTCAACATAGTCGATAAACCTTATGAATCCCACATCCAGCAATTTCTTAAGTTCTACTTTGACTAACAATGAAATCTATGGATGCATTTTATGCAGCTTTTGTTTCATTGGCTTGGCATCTAGCAGTAGAGGTAAATCATGTAAGACCAGTTCTAGATCCAACCCAGGCATATCAACATATGACCATCCAAAATTAATCTTATGCTCTACAAAGAATTTGTGGAATTCAAGTTTCTCTTCTCCAGTCAAGGATGTTGCAAAGAGGACAATTTTAGGATCTTTTGTTGTAGATATATTGACCTCCATGGTGTCCTCTATTAGCATTGCTAAATTTTCTTGAGTTAAAGGAAGAAATTCTAGTCCTCCATCTTTGGGCACCTCAGAGAGGTTTTCACCCACAAATATGTCCTTTATTTTTACTATTTTGTCATCAAAAGGTTCCTTTTGGTTTTCACCTAAACATGTGTCATTTTTTGTTTTTATTTTTCATTTTGTGACTAGAGGACGGAGTAGTCTCCCCAAAGTAGGCTACACATTCTAGGTCAATGGAAAATATAGCCTTGTGATCACCATTTGGTATTCCTTCACAGATTCCCATGAATTCTGCAATGGTCTTATCATTTTGAAATATGTCCATGACTAGTGGGCCTTGTTGGTCCCAATCGATTAATTATCGATAACATAAGGAGATACCATCGTCAGTATTGGTGAATTGAGGAGAGGACACAAAAATCATATAGATGGATTCAAAGACATTGAAAATGAAGTTGTCATCATCCAATTCCCAATCGGATTCTATCCAATATTCTCCTTCTCTTGACTCATACTCATTTTCATAAAAGGGACAAGAGGACTATCATTAAGGTCGGTGGTGTCATGTGGTAATTCAGATGAATCCGAATGATGGTCATTATTTTTAGTTATGTCAAGGTTATGGCCAATAGGACTGTAAGATGATTCAAGTTTGTTATAGCTCAGCGGGAAAAATAATTTACCCCAATCTATTCTTTCCTCTGGGGTGTCATGGTCATCACCTTTTTGTGCTAAGCCCAGTTTAAACATTCCCCGGAATCATTCTTCAAAGGTAGGTGAACTCCAGGTTCAAGGAATAATTCATCAAGGAAACAATCACTAAGGGATCGTACAGAGCCAAATTCCCACTTATAGGAGTCAATTTTGGTAAAGTATTCCTCAGTGGTCTTGATACCCTCTAAATAATTCATGCTCTCACTCAAAAGTACATTGGTACATCAATCGTCATTATTGGGAAATCCATACCCTAATCGAAGAAGTTTTGGCTTTTGAAGAGGCATTATGGGTTCACACATTCCTATTTTATATTTGCCAAGGCCACTGATTCCATCATAGCCTGTTGCTTTCATTATGTCGTAGCCTTTTCCATATATCTGAATTAGTAATAGGGGTAAATTTTCTTCTTATTCTCGATAAATCCATGTGTAAATATCCTCAATGTCTTCTTTACTCATTTCACCCCATTTTATAAAGATGCATGATGGAGGAACCCTAGAAATTTCTTTGGGTACCATTCTAAAACATGGTCAACCACAAACCTTAGGAGACTTGGGTAATTTTGTGAGGCAGTAGGCTATACTTAGCTTAAATTCTCCACAACCTAGGTCCTGGATCTTGATAGTGGATTTAACCTCAGGAATGGAGCTGGATGTAGGTATGACAGAAGATGTGGATGAAGTGAGTGTGGATGGGTCAATGAATTTGGAGGAACTTGGAGCCTCTCGATTGATGGGCACCTGACATTTTGAAATACCCCTTAGATTGATAAAATATTGAAATGGATCGAGGTCTCCATTTATGGTGATTTCTATGTTGTCAAAAGGGAACTTAAGGCATTGGTGGTAGGTCAATGGAATGGATTTGAGGACATGAATCCACGGTCAGCTGAGCAAGATGTTATAAGTTAATTCAAGGTCCAGGACTTGGCAAGTTGTTTCTACAATTACTAGCCCAACTCTGATAGGAAGAGAAATAATGCCTTGAGAAGAACGTTCTTCATCATCATATGCTTTTATAACTATGCTCTTTGTAGGGTCTATGCAAGCATCAGAAAACCCTAGATCCTTGACCAATTTTTAAGGAGCATATATTCAATCTTGCTCTGCCATCTACTAAAACTTGTCTGACCTTGTTGTTATGGATGAAAACTTCAATGTGTAATGTGTTGTAATGATTAGACTTTGGTGATGAATAATCTTGGTCAGAAAATGTTACGTGATGGGGTGTAGTGAGGTATCCCATCATGGTTTCAAACTGGTTGACATCAATTTCTTGAGGTACGAGGGACTCTTGCAAGGTTTTGTCAAGTATAGCTTTACGCACAGGAGAAATGTGAAGCAATTTCAGTATGGAAATTTGTGTGGGGGTTTTTCCTAATTGGTCGATAAGATTAAACTGACTCTTAGGTTGCGACTGTTTAGTGGATGAGCCAGATTGTGGTTGCTTTGCGGATGGACCAAGCATTGTAATTTTTGGCTACTGAGGAGAAGGACTAGTTATGGTGATTTTTCCACTTCAGGTAATATCATAACATTCGAGTGCTCTTTTGGCAGTGACGGTATTGACATATCCATCGGCAACTTAGACACAATTTATAATAGTTCCTCTAGAATAGTCAAATGCAGTGTGAACATAATTGGTGCGATTATTGTTTGTCTTAGGACCTAACGTGGAGGTGTTATTTGAACCATGGTCCTATAGTAAGTTTTTATGAATAGTATGGTCTGCATTTGAAGCAAATTGTGGCCCACCCAATTCAATTGTGTGATTTTCAATAAGGTCTTGGACAATGTTCCTTAGTTGTCGACAAGAAGATGTTTTATGCCCTTTAGCCCAATGGTAATCATAGAAAGCATTATCGTCCCACCATGAAGGTTTAAATTGTCTTGGATCATATGGCTTAGGGTTTTCAAGTGTGATGAGATTGTTTTGAAGAAGTTTCTTAAGGACGTCTTCAATGGGTTCTCCCAAAGCAGTGTATGTGCATCTTTTCAGGAATTGTCTTGTCTAGCGGGGTTGTCCTTGACTTTTATTTTTTTGATTATTTGAAGTGATATTGATGGGGGGTGTCAGTGTTGTTTTTGGTCTATTTTTTGTTTGATCTCCTTTAAGGGTAAGCACTGGACCTATTTTGTTCTCTACCTTGGCATCAACAATGTCGTCATTGGTGACATGTTTATTTTTTACCCAATACTTTTTTTTTTCAGTAGATGGGTTTACATTTGTGTTTTTTGAACCATATTTCAATTATCCTTTAGCAATGAGGTATTTCTCAACTTGGACACCTTTTTCAACTAGGTTTGTGAAGGTTGAGCAGAAATGAACTTGTAATTCGTATTTCAATGGACCTAGGAGTTTTTGAACAAACATGTCGACCTTTTCTTTCTCAGGTATGTCAATATGGCAGCGACTTGCAAGGCTTCTCCATCATTGGAAGAATGGGATAAAGGTTTCACCATTTTCTTCTTGTGTAAGATTGCATAAGCTAGTGATGGAGGTATCCATGTCAATGTTATACGCATAATTAAGATTGCATAAGCTAGTGATGGAGGTATCCATGTCAATGTTATACGCATAATTCTTTATGAATTTTTCTTTAAGTTTGTCCCATGTTTTTATCCCTTTTAGAGTGGAGAACCATTCAAGTGCAAGTCTTGTAATATTTTTAGAGAAAAGTCTCATCAGGTAAGTGTGTTCATAGGAAATTTCCATGCAATTGGATGTGAATTCTCGAACATGTTCAATAGGGTTTGTCTTGCCCTTATATTTGGTGAAGCTTGGTGCCACATAACCAGGAGGGAATGGTGGCATGTATAGATTCATGTCAAAAGGATATAAGCATAAGTCATATGTCATGTGTGACTTCTTTTTAGAAATTTGCATGTTCTCTATGGTATTTTGTAAGTGAGCCACTTGGGTTGTCAAGGCATCAATTATAGGATTATTTGTCGCATCACACAAGGGAGTGATAGGTATACCATGGGTCCCCATTTGCTGTGAAGAGATGTTGGCATTTGGTTGTGGAATGTGTTGTTGGTATTGAAAATTTTGATTAGGGCCTTGTTGTTGGTACTGGAAGTTTTGATTAGGGGCCTATTGTTGCATGTGAATATGTGATGTGTATGTCAGAATGTGCCCTCCAGCCATTTGAGTCAAAATTTGGGGAATATGTTGACCATGAATATTTTGGTGTCTGAATGATGCCATGTGCTATGTAGTTTGATTTCCTTTTCCAAATGGTTGGAATTTTCCATGAGGAATGTTTGTATTTTGACCTTGGGAAGTATTAAATTGTGATGGTGTGCTAATATTTGGTTGTGGTCCTTGAATAGAAATATGTGGTTTGCTTCCTCCAAAGGGATTGAATGAGGTACCAATGAAAGGATTTGATAGTGATGAGGTACCAATGGCACTAGATGAAGCTCCAAATATAGGATTTGAAGAGCTTGCCCCCATTCATGAGGACCCAAAGGTAGCTCCAACCAATTGTCACGATATTGTTGAAATTATTGGCATTGATTGTGACATAGTTTGTGATGTAGTTGGTGTCCCTCCAAAGGATGTTGCATTGATTGTGTTGGAATTTTTTTGACCATTGGAGGTAGCATTAATAGTGCTTGTGGTGATTTGTGATGTGGCACCAACAAAATTGTTGCTTGTATTGTTTTGAGGTTGACGAGTGTTAGAAAAATTGTTGTTTTTATTGGTGGAATTGTGATCAAGTGATGTTGGTCTCAAAGTGTTAATGTCAAAGCCACATGGTAATTTAGCTCCTTGACTTAGAAGTATGGCCAAATATCTATCTCTATCATGTAAAACCATTTCTTCTACAAAGGAGGCCACTTCTAGATTTTGGGCTACGACTTCTAGGTCTTCCTCAAATACTTTTCCATATTCATCCCTATGTATGAATGATTCAAAGGGATTACATGATGAATATGGCATGTTCATACTACTGAAAGGATTGACGAAAGATGTGTCTTGGTTCATGGTTTGATTCATGTCATTGGAGAAGATGTAAGTGTTGTTTTCTTGTCGAAAGTTATCCATTTGTCTTCCCTTTCTTTGAAGCCTAGTCTCAGCCATATAAAAGATTGCTCAAATTAAGATGAGGATGGAAAATGACAACTAATTGAGACTACGTTTTTGGATTTTTGATAATAGGGGGTGACAATGCAAACTATGTTTTTGGATTTTTATTTTTTTATTTTATTTTTTTGCAATATAAGGACTGAGATGTCTTAAATTCTCTAAGGTACGCAAAAGTCTAAACGATTTGGAAGAAGGTTGTTCAAAAACCCTAAGCTTAATCTATGTCTCAATTTTGGAATATCAAAGGACTTGTTTTGAAGGACAAGGAAAAAATTACAAGTGAGGTTTTCTAACTAGACTTATGAGTTGGAAGGCCTCACGAAAGGGACAATGACTAAAGAAGATAATGATGCCTAAGTCCAATGATAACCTACTTTTGAGGGCCAAGATTTTCCAAACTATAGTAAGGTTTTCCTAATCCAAAATATACAAACCTAAGGACTGGTTTGTGAATAAAGGGTGAAACTAAAATTTGCAAAGATGAACCTAGGGTAAAATGCAACCTAAAGATGCAAATGGTTGAATAATTTGAGCAATTTTCTGATATGGTTTTTGACAGAATCTTCTGGAAAAAGATGTTTATGGATATTTTGGATGGATTTGACTTCATTTTCTGGTCTAAGATAAGGTTTTTATTTCTGTCAGAAAAATTCATCGTTTCATGTCATGAATGAAAAATAGTAGTGGATACAACTGAATGCGACTCAATATTGTGAATGAATTTTTATGCAAAGAAAATGCGGTTCAGGCTAGATGATTACATTTTTCTGCAAAGCAAATGTGGCTTGTTAGAGCGAATGTGGTTTAGAAAGTATCAAATTTAGTGCAATAGAGTGAATGTGTTCCAAAGGACAAAAAATGTGTTGCAAGCATAAACTTGTTTGTAATTTTGACCAAAGTTTGAAGTTGTTTCAAGTTGAAAGAATGTTTTCAAATTTGTGTAATGATGTTTGTTTCTTTGAATTTCCAAAAAACACTTGGCAAGCAAAATATTTTGAGTGTGTAAACAATCATAAAGAAGACAAACACAAACCTAGGTTAAGCCAAGACAATATTTGCTAGATTCCACATGGGTTTCCCCAGCCATATATTCTTAGCGTATGAATCAAAAAGCTTGGCCACATAGCCTCCCCATTACAGTGCACTCACTTCTCAAGCCAACCAAGCTTCCAACCCCCATAAAACTCCCATGGAAGGTTGATCATCTCTACTAAAAACTGTGAAGATGTGGATGCCTTCACAATGACCATTGTTGTGCTAGCAAATAAAAGAATTTTGGCTACTACACAAAGGTGTTTAGTTCAGGAACCCCGTTTGAGTTGCCATACATGGGGAAAATATTAAGCTTCATTAAAGGAGGGATTCCATCTTGTAGAGGTTACACTCAATAGGGTTTTGGGGAATCCTAATTTGTCCGTATGACACATCTACACTCATAATGCTAAGTTTTCCATTAGTATTCACATTTATATACCAAGTGGGGGTAGCTTGACCAAACAGCTCCATTTCCAAATCGAGTCACCTTGGGGTGAGTACTTTTTCCCACCAAGGAAGGCCCAACTTCTAGAGGTGATAACCATTTCTATTACACCCAATATTGCATGAATGTGCAAGGGGAGAGGATACTTCGATTATTACATCAAAGGATGACACAAAGTTGGAGACAGTTGTAAATTTTAATTACCAAATGATAATGTGAGGACGACACACAAGAGACTTTGTTCTTTTTAAAAGTTTAACTTGAAATGTGAAAGAAAAATTTCATTTTAAGCTCATGTCATGAGAATGCAAGTTCATTTTAACCCAATGACATGAAAATGCAAGTAAATTTTAAGCAAATGAATGTAAATACAAGATTGTTATTTGTTGTTTGTTGAATTTTTCCTTAAGGAAATTAGGAATGTGATAAGAGAATCCACAAAACAATATTAGATTCCTCACCACAAGCTGAAAAATAGAATATTAGTAACCCAAAACCCTAAGCTACTTAAATGGAAAAAGAAAAATCTAGAAAAAATCAGAAAAACTCAAAAGCAAAATATACCAGACGAATGTGGCAAAGCGAATGCGTCTCTGTACTCTAGAATCTATCATCAAACTACAAAAAAAATGCGTGGGGAATCTCAAATGTATCGTTCGGGGAAGCTAATGTGTTGCAACAGAGAAAATGTGGTGTTCTGCAAAACATATGCGGTGCAACAAGTGAATGTCGTTTGAAACAAGGAATGTGTTGTGACGTGGCAAATGCAGATTGAAAAGAAGAAAATACGGCGTTTCGTACCTGTACCTACAAAAACAAAAAAAAAAGAATGAAACCCATATGGAAATCTACAAGAAAAAACGTTGCGTTCCCCAATGTAACTAAGGAAATTTTATGGTTAGTTTATAATCATGTATAAACATAAAACCCTAGCTAACTATGAAGAACAGTGGAGGAAAATGCATTATTATACCAAATAGTCCTCAAAACCTCCATGAATCACCTCCATAGCCCTTCTCCATTTGCTGAAAATTTGTGTTTTTCCCTCATATTTGTGAGCAACTATGACTATGACAAGACCTAAGAAAATATTGAAGGATTCTAAATACAATGCAAGAGAGTAAAAACCCTACAAGCTATGAGAAAACATGAAAAATGACAAAGTTACCATAAAGGATGCAAGTGCCTAAGAGGATAAAGAGCATGAGGACAAGTATGCAAAAGATGAAGTGTTTAGAAGTGTCAAATTGAGAGTAAAATTGGCATTTTATAGAAAATGCAATTTTGGACGGATGGCCAAAATTAAAAGTTGATGAATGCCCTAAAATCAATGTTCAAGATTGTGTGTGACAACCCATAATTAGGGTTAGGGAAAATTTTGAAATGAGCGGCGAAGATGCAATTTGAGAAAATCAAATTGACGGTTGAAAATGAATGTGACTGGGAGATAAAGATTGGACAGAAAAAGAAATATTTGGAAAATCAAATAATTTTTACTTGATTTATGGAAGAAGATTACCAATTTTAATTAAAATTAACTAAAAAATGTGGAGTTATGTGACAGTAAATAATTGATTTTGAATTATTTACTAAAAGAAGTGGAAGTTAGCAATGTGAGACCATTTTAATAACTAATTTTATTTAAAATGGAGGAAATTAAATGAGACAATTAAATAATTAATTCTAATTATTTAATCATGGAAGAAGTGGACCAATAATTAAATAAATTATGGAAGACCTATTTAATTATTAAAAGACCTTATTAGAGACATATTTAAATAAATAAATAAAATTTATTTATTTAAATAATCAAGAGGGAATAATGGATTAATTAAATAAAATTATTTATTTATTTAATTAAAGAGGAGATTAAACATTAGTGGAGTATTTAAATAAGAATAATGAATTTATTTATTTAAATAGTCAAGAAGAATAAAAGGTATGAATTAATTAAATAATTGAGAATTATTTAATTAATAGTTGAATTTGGATAGAAAGACATAATCAAATATTTTAATTATGTTTTAGAAGAAATATGGAAAAATTAAGTCGCAGGCCTAGGTTAATTTTAGTTGTCTACAATTTCCTTTCTCATGCATTGCTCTTTGGGACAACATATTGACATGGTGGCTTTGACCTTGCATTTCACTCGTCACTTATAGTTGCTCTGTGTAGCTCATAATAGCTCATGATGTCTCACAAATATGATGGCTATCACATACACATGTTTTATATCATGCTTTCATAGATTAGCACATCAATGCATTTCTATAATTTGTTTTGATACATAATATTCTATACATCCTTTATGATTTCCTTGAGCAAGTATATGCCACCTATGACAGTGACTAAAATATCACTATCATAAATGATGTGAGCTTGCTTGAGTGAACCATAAGGGGATGAATTACCTTTCTATGCCTCTTTAAAGCACAATAAGGCAGCATGTTGTGCTCATCCCTTATGGAAGCCTCATTTTAGCCCACATGCTATAATTAGATGAAACAAAACAGCAACAAATATTTCACCTATACATGCACAATCAACAAACATGTTAGATAAAATAGAGCATATGATAGATGTGTTTGATAACTCTCTTATTTTCCAAGAAGTCTATGGTATGCAAGATATCTTAATTCACATGAGAATTAGACTATATGTATATGGATAATTGCATATGTATTGACTAGTGACCCTTCATTGCTCTAACAACACTCTTCTCACAAATGCAGGAAAACTAGGAGCAGCAAGGAGAGCATCAACTACAGATAGGACAAGTGAGAAGGAGTGAAAATGATGTAGAACAAGAAAACTAGGATTCGTTATTCAGGAAATGGCAAGTCCCCTCTCTCTACATGTGTATTGTTTCATTATTTACCCATAAATGTATAGTTTTTTTCCTATTATTTGTATTCAAATAGTTAGTCCCATGGCTTGTGTGAAACACCATACATTTATGTTATCAATAAAGACTACATTTTTGAAAAGATTATACACTCTCTTCTATGTTATATGCATTTGCATAATGTACTTGTAGTAATATAGTCTTTTGATATTTCTTTATACACATGAATATGACATGGTAGAATAAAATGTACCTTCTTTTCATTTATAAAACATAAATAGCTCAACCTATTTGAGCTATTAGAAAAATTAGGTAACAATTCTATCTTATCCTCTATCAATTCAAGATGAACTAAGTTAAGAGGTTTGATCAAAATCATAATGCACCACCATGGTTATTTGCTAGTTGTTCAATAGAGCATCCCAAACCCAAAAAACACTTGTAAGGATTAAATTGGATAGGGACCTGAATTCCTTGTTCAATATTCCCAAGACCTTTATGTCTATAACCATACTTAGAATCGAGCCTATATTCAGGGCCATAACGTGTTTGCAAAGTCTCGAAAAGATGTGGTTCCATGTAGAGAGTGTCATTCCACCAATGAGTGTCAAATGTGTCTATGATATCATAACCATCCTTCTCATCAGAATCACAAATGTTAACCCGCCCAATAGAATTTTAATTATCCTCATTATCAAGGGAAGAATTGGGTTCCTGAATAGGATCACAACTTTCCCCCTTAGTAAGAGGTTGATCAACTTTCTTAATAGAGGTATTTAAAGTTATTGGAAGATTGAGATGGATGAGATTCACTTTATATTCTCCAATGAAGAATTCAAAGAATTCTATGGATCCCTAATCATCACCAAGAAATTCATTTAATTCAGGAGAAGTATAGAGGGAATACTTAGGACTTTGTGTTTTAGGTTGCTCCTCTTTAGTGGAATTTTCTTTGGAGACAATCTTCATAGATAGTATCACCAAGGAACATGTCATTTCATCAAAGGTTAGATATCAAATGAAATTCTTAAGAGTGGAAACAACTGAAGCTTGACCAATGGTTTCCAACTCATAAGGGTGAATAGCTTCAGGGTCAACTTTGACCATGACAACTTGATTTTTTTCTACAAACTTCAAAGAATGATGTAGAGTAGAAGTTACAACACCCATAGCATGGATCTAGGGTCTCCCCAGAAGAGTATTGTAAGGTAAGGAGTTAATAATCACATAAACTAAGGTGGGTAAGGTAACGATTCCTAGCTACAAAGGAAAGATTATCATGCCTAGGGCTTGTCGGCCATCATTATCAAAACCATGAATATATAGAGAAGTAGCTAAGGAGGAAGAATCAACTTTAATTTTACGCAGTAGATCCATACCACACACGTTGAGGGCCGAACCTATGTCAATGAGAGTACATCTGATACCAATACTATTAAAATTAATTATAATCATTAGAGGTGTTAGGACTAGAAAAAATTCACATTTTTCACCAGCCTCCACCCACTCACCCTTCATAGACCACAAAAATTCGCCACACCTTAATTTTATGATCAATACAAATTATTGAAATTTGTGTGAAAAGATCCATATTATAACCCATGTTAACTAATGATCCCATAAATGTGGCCTTTGATACATTAGCATCGCTCTGGTCATTATTGGGAGAGAGCTCTAGAAGCAACTAGACCATATCGGGAAGACCATGTGTAGGTCCTTCCGATCAGAAAGTCATAACCTTTCAATCTAAACATTTTCTACATATCAAGAAGAACTCAATCAAGTCGCAACCATCAAAGACCCCAAATATTACATGT
Organism: Sequoia sempervirens; assembly: GCA_007258455.2. Taxonomy (NCBI): domain Eukaryota; kingdom Viridiplantae; phylum Streptophyta; class Pinopsida; order Cupressales; family Cupressaceae; genus Sequoia; species Sequoia sempervirens. The sequence continues at coordinate 465,079,612 of VDFB02193867.1, forward strand.
GTGCATAATCGGGAAGACAATTCCTGTCATTTCACTAATAAAATCTTATCAGCCAAAGCAAGGTAATCAAAGTGAAGTTTTCAAATCATGTTGAGCTTGTGAGTTATGTCGATGGATACCTCATTGGCAAGAAACATATATTATTTCATTGACGAAGCAGGAGAATATCTGTGTTGGAGAGACACATACAATAGAAGTAAGTTCCTCATATCTCACTAACCACATGGGTTATGTCGATGTTGGAGGCTTCAGGGAAAGTCTTGCTGACTTATCTGAATTAATGAGGTGTTAAAGGAAATACATCGAGGAGACCAAGACCATCAAAAAGGATCTTCATTCTCTTAGTGATAGGACATGATAGCCCAATGGTAACGTGGAATGGTCACGTTTTGTTAGAAAGACACAAGGCAACAAGTAAATAGATTTTTATAATGGTCTAAACCACCTTAACATTGGGAGAACTTCATAATTTTTTCCCAAAATAATAAAAGTTGAAAAACAAGAGAAAGGCTAGTTGCATAATATCGATAATGGTACTTGGTTGTCTTCCCAACCAAGAATAAGAATCAAAGGGACACTCCACATCAAAAGGACATTCAGTTATGTCTTGGTGATCAGTTCAGAATGTATAAACAAATGTGGCACCAAATAAAATGCATAGATTGACCTGAGATTAGGAGGGTTTCACCGATGCAATATTTTTGTATCATTCTAACATTACGAAATTCAAAAAACCTATTGCATTCATTCTTAGGGGTGGACATTAATGGCTACACGAAAGAAAATGATGTAAATATTCTCTGATTGAAAGGAGAATGAACCAAAAGAATTTCTAGAAATTACTTCAGGAAGGATGGGAGATCAAACTGGAGTAAAAGGATTTAGTGCACTCAGATAACACAGGTAAGCATACCAAGCTTCCCTGCAATTTATATATTTCAATTCTACCAACTTAGAGAATTAAAAAGGAAGGTTTGAGTTCTCTAAAGACAAAAAGTAGGAAGCAACTAGGTGAAAGCAGCCAATTCAAAAGCAAAAAATAAAAAACTGAAATAAGGGTGGAATCCACAACGAAAGAACAAAAATTGAACCAAGACCTTATTGATCAATTTTCTAGTTCACAGTTGAAGACCAAAAAGTCTACACAATTGAGGGCCAATGTGGAAAGGTTAGAAGACAAACGAAAAAATATAGGTGATGTATGGACTCCCATTAGGGGATATGAATTGTTCATGTTCCACTATTGTCGGAGAAGTAGATTTGAACCAGTCTTCCACCCTTGAAATTTTAATTTGGAAAAAATCATTGTCCCAAATGTCTTTGTGAATGTAGATCTCATAATACTTCTAGCTAAGCATTACAACCCAAACCTTAAATCTATCTGCAATCTGCAAGGTGAACCTTTCATACATGTTTCCAAGACTGCACTTTGTGAAATTTTTAACCTAGATGACACATGTGATGAGCATATTATGCATGAGGATTTGGAGGAGTATTAGAGAATGGATAAAAATTATAAGGAATGGATATTTCCATTACATAGGCCCATGAAATATGGAGACCTTGTTCCACTCGAAGACAATGGTGGGCCTCCTTTTTATATTGATTTGTTCGAGTCCTACCTAAAAAATACTTACTTCTCAATAAGCCAAATAATAGGAACATATTCCTCTAAATTCATGTCTATAGGGCCAATGGTGATTGCTTCTGATATACAATTCAACAATGCAAGACCTTTTGATTATGCCTCACACATTTCCAGAGAGATAGACTCAACGCTAATGGTCATCAAAAATGGATCTCCCACACTGGATTTTAAACACTATTCCCTTCTCATGCACATGATATTGTACTATGGACAGGAGTTAGGAATGTGGCCAGAGGATATGAGAATTACAAATTTTGATAAGGAAGATTAGTCACTAATTGTGGACTGCTATTTGGGACAACAGATTTATCAATTCTATTTAGGTTTATTTCGAAGATTACTTTGTCAAGATATTGTATAGGTTTTATGATCACCACTATGATTACTCATTGTCTCATGAGATCAAAATATTTTTGAGGCCCAAGGATTTCAATGGACCACCAAATGTAGGTCATAATTGGGGTGACTGGTATTTTTACATTGATTCCACCATGATCAAAGTGTATGGTTTTGAAGACACACATTTCCTGCTAGAGAAAAACTATGCCAAATAGGATTGCATATTTAGAAATTGTCAGGAAAATGGATTATTCCAATGTTATGAACTTGTGTGCCTATGAGAAATAGTCATTTATTCCCAACTATACATTGTACTTTGGAGACTTCATTGTGTTGTCAAAGGAAGGATATGATCTTATTTTAGATAAGTTATTACATTTCAATATGAAGAAGGTTGCACCAAGAAAGGGATTTGATCCTGAGGGTTATATTGGTTTTGCAAGGAAAATAGAGAATCTAGGTGGATATGATCATATACCGTATCCTCATGATGACATCAAAAATATGGAGGAAAAGGAGGTTGAATTGGAAATTGATAACTACAACAGAGAAATAGAACTAAAAATGAAGAAGATAAAAGAAGCAAAAAAAAATTCCTCTGGGAGTGAGGAATCTTCTGATGAAAGAGAATCCCAAGGCCAAATTGACAAGATTCCCAAATTGATAATTGAAGAGTACCAACCTCCAAACAAAGAACAAGAAGTTGAGGAATCATCTAATGTAGATACTAGGCAATTGGCCTATAATTCCTTTCTCTCTAATCATCAGTTCATCAAATAACTTGAATTTAAATCATTTTTGTAGAAACAAAAGGGAAAAACAATAAGAGAATCATTCACAAACATCACACCCAACAATGAAAGCCAGTTGTTGAAAACATTGAAGGTGGATGTAGAAAATGAAAGGAAGAACATGACTCCAGAGAAAGGAAGAAAGTTGTTAGAGGATTCTGGTGTAATGATCTTTCCTTGTTTAGATCTAAAATTTGCTCTTGTTTTTTATAGTTTTTTCCATAATAATGGTGCTAAACACAAGCTCAGTCTAGAAGGGGTGACAGAAGTATACATCAGGTCAAGATATAACCCTAATGTGAACTCTCTTATTATTTGGGCCCTATGTCCTCCACATAAGAAATCTATGATTATTGATACTAGGAAGGCATTTGGCCATGTGATGAAACTAAAAGTAGGAGAAGTTGACCCTATGATCATAACTGCCATTGGAATTAATGTAGCCCAATTGAATAAAGCACATATTCAAATGTTGATCAAAGAACGAGATATGTACAAGTTGCATAGTGAGAGAATGCTGAAAAAAATTACTTCCTGAGAGACACAGACAAGGATACCTTCAAGGGATCTACTAGAATGTTAACTCAAGGACAAGGTTACCAGTCAAAGGAAAAAAGTAAGGAATCACAAGTACACTCTCAAGTGAGCAAGGCCAAATTTCACACACTCTCTACAATATTCCAGAACAGGCACACTAACCTAATGGTTTGAATGAGTAAATTTTGGACCATTCACTCCAAAAGCTACATGACCATTCAGAAAGATAGTAGGATACATGATAGGATTCAGGAAAAGATCTAGGAGATACAAAAGAACAGCACTTCTGGAACTGAAAACACTACAGTTACTGAGGATATGATGAGAAAACATAAAGATTATTATAAGGAACTTCAAGTAGTTGCAAAGGAGTTCATTGATGCTTCAAAAGAAGGCATTCCTGCCTTGTTTAAATATGATGGATAATTGAAAGACCAGAGTGAGTGGATGGAAGAGTGTAGACTGATACTGTGAGGAGCCTTGGAAGTAGCAAAGAATGAGGATTCAACACTGGAGGCATGTGGGAGCACAAGTAATAGCTTATGTGCCCAATCCTATAGTAAAAGATGTGTTTGTACAAACTGAAGCAATAGGTCGTAGGTGTTAATGGATAAATAGAATCCAAGAATTTGACATCGAGTTTCAAATTACCAAGCTTGTAAGAGGACAAGGATTAGCCAAATTAATGGCTGAAACAAATATTGAAGTTGCCCAAGTGTGCAATCTAAATGATGAGGATAAAATGATTACTAGCATTGAACACACACCATGGTACATTGGTATTGTGTATTATCTTAAACATGTGAAATTTCTTGAAGGATTTAATGATAGCAAGAAAAGGAAACATAAATTGCAAGCTTCAAAGTATGTATTCATGAATGGGGACCTATATTGGAAGAATAGAGATTGTGTTCTGTTGTTGTGCCTTGATGAAAATCAAGCAAAGCATTATTTGAAGGAAATTCATGGAGTATGTAGAGTTCATTTTTGAGCAAAGACCACTGCATCTAAGGTGTTAAGGGTAGGTTACTATTGGCCCAAAGTTTTCAATGATGCCTATGATTATACTAGGAAATGTGAAGCATGTCCTAACTTTTCTAGGAAATTGAATTATCAAAGGGTGTTTCCTTTAAGACCTTTACAAGTTGAGGCTCCATTCCACCAATGGGGAATTGATTTCATAGGAGAGATTACAAAAAAAATCTAGTGGAGGACACAAATGGATGTTGGTATCTAAAAAATACTTCACAAAATGGGTGGAAGTTGTGCCTACTAAACAAGCAACTAGCAGGGTGGTAACAAACTTTTTGTTGGAAAACATCATCACCATATTTAGAGTGCCAACATGAATCATAAATGAAAATGGGATGTGTTGTAGGTCAGATTAGTTCAAGGTATTTTTCAAATACTATGGTATAGTGGTCTCATATTCTTTGCCATATCATCCATAGGCGAATGGGCAAGTTGAATCCAACAACAAGAGCATCCTGAAGATCATAAAGAGAATGTTGGATAATAACAAAAAGGCTTGGGATTCCAAGTTGAGATTAGCCTTATGGGCAGATAGAATCACTATGAAGAAAGCTATTGGAAAATCACCCTTTGAACTTGTGTATGGGACTCAACCTAGGCTCCCTTTGCATAACTTGTTATCGGTATGTAGGTTAATCTTAAATGAAGACTTAGATATTCCTAAACCTATGGAGTAGAGGATGGAAGAGTTAATGGAACTTGATGAGGTCAAAAACCAAGCTCACCAACATAATATGAAGAAGCAACTATAGATAAAATATCTATATGACAAAAGCGCTAAAAACAAAAAATTTGAAGTAAATGACATGGTTCTCATGTGGAATGCCAGGAGTCAAGACAAAGGAAAGAATGGAAATTTTGATACCCTATGGTTAGGACCATTTTTCTATAAGGAAAGCTAGATGCGAAAACAAATCTCCTAACATCAAAACCTCATGGAAGAATGCAGAGATACCTTTTAAAATTACAATTACAGTCCAATTAAGATGCACACGAAAGATATTACTAAAACAGAGTATTTGACACATCTATATGGACACCAAATATACGTGGGAAAACCCTTACGGGAGAAAAACCCACCACACAGAGAGAAATCACTTTGTATTATAGTAATGGAGATTACATACAAATATTAGACTTATCTTTCTGATGTCATATTTCAGTAGCTTTCATAATGATCAAACTTGTACAAGAACCTTCAAGTTACAATCTTTACAGAATAGAAATCACTCTAATACAATCACACAACAATCTGTCAATTCGTCCAACCATCTAACCCATCACAATCTATGATCATAGAGTATAACCATGTTGCCCCTGTCTATCGCGCTTCCTCTTAGAACTACCACAATGAACTGTCTTCCAACGGTTCCCATTCGGCTTCTCTGATTGGTCCACGGGACGCCACATAGAAAAGTCAAACAGTCAAAAGGAAATCAAGTTGTGTAGGCATATCGGTGAGACACTGACCGTGTCTCCCCGATGCCAACACAGTCAACATTCGATATCGCCAAGAGTTCTTACAATCGACAAGAGGTTATATCGAGTTCACCCATTGCATCGACTTCAGTTTTCCTTTTAGCAAGACTATCGCTCTTTATTAAGACCACATATCGATATCATAAATCACACCAAAGATTCATTCTGTCAGCAAGACATACCGCTCTCGCCAGGACCTCATGCCGAGCCTTCAAGTTAATCTGAGTGCATCCACCATTAGGTGAGACTCATCGCTTTCGCCAGGACTTCATACCGAGGTCCTAAGTCATACTGAAACATTACCATTTCCATCAGCACCCATCTATCGCTAAGACATTCAACTGTCGCCAAGAGGTTTCATCAAGATCTTTATGTTATATCGAGAACCGAACGGTCGGAAAGACTTACCACTCTCACTGAGAGTTCTTACCAAAATCTCCAAGTTACCCCGAGACCACCATTCGCCAAGAGTTATACCGAAGACCCCTCATCATCGGTGAGACTCTCCATCGATTGCCAAGACTTCATACCGAAGTCTTTGAGTCACAGCAAAGACCCCAAGTGTATCCCCATCAATGAGACCTTCCATTGTTGCTGGGACTTCTTCTCGAGTGTTCAAGTCACCCCGAAGCCCCCGGTCACTATGAGTCTCCCCGATGCCCGATATGAATGGCCTGTTGGCTAGATATCTCCACGCGGTAAGACGTCACACTGAACACAACATGTCACACTGAAGACTCCAATGTGTAACCGTTCAGCAAGATTTCTACAAGGTCACAGTGACATATACAAAACATAAGTCTACAAATTTTCTCATCAGCCAGACATAGAATATGTCACACCAACTTGGCTCCAATAGAGGTTTCAGCATGTGGGATTGAGACACATATTCCCAAAAATCTCCCACTTGACGAAGATCACATAGGCACCTCCAGAACACAACAAAACTTACTGAAAATCATGGGCACTAAGGCCCATTAAATTGGCACACCACCTAAAATTTTATGTGCTCACTGGCTTCGTTAATGCATCTGCAACATTTTCCAGAGTATCAATTTTTTCTAAACCGACCTTTCCATCCTCCACCATATCTTGTACAAAGTGGTACTATACATCTATATGTTTCGTCCTGGCATGGAAAGTAGGATTCTTTACTAGACAAATTGCACTCTGACTATCACAAAAAATAGTTATTTGCCCTGCATCAAAACCAATGTTAGAACACAAACATTTTAACCAAACTGCTTCTTTACAAGCATGAGTAGCTACAATGTATTCAACCTCTATCGTGGACAAAGTGACTACAACCTGCCACTTACTCATCCAACTCACTACACCACCATTCAACATGAAAATCTATCCACTGGTGAACCTCCTGCTGTCAATGTCCCCTGCCCAATCAGAATCCACATAGCCTCGAATACTGAGATTCCTCTATGATTCAACCAAGTTCCCATGGTAGCACAAAGAAAAATTTGAAGTTCCCTTCAAATATTTGAAAACTCTTTTCACAGCATCCCAATGTGTCCTTCTAGGATTAGCCATAAACTGATTAAGAACTCCCACTGCTTGGGCAATGTCTGGCCTTGTACAGACCATTGCATACATAAAACTGCCAACTGCACTAGCATAGGGTACACTGGTCATGTCCTCCATCTCAATAGGAGATTTTGGACAGTCTTCAATAGATAGCTTTGTTCCCTACAAGACTGGAACAACTAGCTGCTTGCAATCATTCATGCAAAATCTCTCTAGAACAGCCTTGCTATACTTACTCTGACTGAGCCAAAGTTTTCTACTATTCATGTCCTTGGTTATCTCCATCCCCAAAATATATGTTGCTGCACCAAGATCTTTCATTTCGAACTTAGCAAACAACTGAGACTTAAAATCAGAAATCATTAGCTTACTATTGCCTATGAACAACATATCATCAACATAGAGAGCAATAATAAGAACTTGATCACTTTGAACTTTGTAATAGACACAATGATCAGATTTTGAACTTACAAATCTCAAAGACAATACAAAAGTATCAAATTTTTGGTACCACATTCTAGGTGACTGCTTTAACCCATACAAAGACTTCTTTAACTTGCAAACCAGTTTTTCTTTACCTTTTTCAACAAAGTGCTCAGGCTGGGACATATAGAATTCTTCTTCAAGATCACCATGAAGAAATGTTGTCTTCACATCCATCTATTTGACCTCTAAGTCATACGTTGCTGCAAGTGACAAAATAAATCTGATAGATATCAGCTTAGCTATAAGAGAGAACATCTCCCCATAATCAATTCCCTCTACCTGAGAATAACCCTTCGCAACCAATATTTCCTTGTACTTTTCCACACTGCCATCTAGACCAATCTTCTTTTTAAATACCCATTTGCAGCCAACAGCTTTTCTGCCTTTAGGCAAGGGCACCAAACTCCAAGTGTCATTCTTTTCTAATGATGTCATTTCTTCATTCATGGCTTCCAACCAAGAGTCTGAATTAGACATTTTAAATGCCTCCTTTATAGTCCTAGGCTCATTAGTGCTAGAAATTAAAGCATAGGCACAAGTAGAATCTATCAAAGAGAACCCATACCTATCAGGTTGTTTTCTTTCACGGGTTGACCTCCTCACTTGCTGAGGCTGAGGTTCTTCTTCTTCTTCTAAACTTTCAAAACTGTTTGAGCTCTCCTCAGTTTCAAGTACATTTTGAATTTTAAATTCCTCTTTATCTGGTGTAGGAGGAATTACAACTACATCCTTATTATTTTTTTGACTTTTTCTCTGACTATAGATCCAAGGTAGAAGGCTTCAACTCACGAAAGATTACACTTCTACTGTATACAACCTTCACCATATCAGGATTCCAAAGCTTGTATCCATTTATGCCAGTGCTATAGCCAATAAAAATATATTTGACAGCCTTTTTCTCCAATTTAGATCTTTTCTCATAGGGCACATGAGGATATGCCTCATAGCCAAAAAAACGAATGTCTTAAATAGGGCTTCTTACCAGACCACACTTCTAGAGGTGTTTTCTCAACAAGAGTAGAATTTGGAGAACGATTAATCAAGTAACATGCAGTAGCAACAACCTCAGCCCAAAACTTCTCCTCCAAGCCAGCACTACTCAGCATACTTCATGTTCTTTCCATCACTGTCCTATTGAACCTTTCTACAACTCCATTTTTCTATGGAGTATAAGGTGAAGTCTTATGTCTTTTAATCCCATGGTCTTTACAATACCTCTCGAAATCATCAAAACAAAATTCACCGCCATTATCAGTCCTTAAACGTTTAATTTTTCTTCCAGTATGATTTTCTACAAGGTTCTTAAATTCCTTAAATCGATTGAACACTTCAGATTTACTTTTCAAAAGATAGACAAATGCTCTTCTTGAATAATCATCAATAAATGATACATAGTACCTTGACTTAGACAAAGAAGGAACATTCACTGGACCAAATACATCAGAATGAATATAATCTAGCAAACCAAAAGATTTATGAGGACTGGAATAAAAAGAAACATGGTGTTGCTTTCCATATATATAGTGTTCACAGACTTCAAATTCAAGGTTACACTCTTCAAGCCCCTCAACTAGGTTTTTATTCTTCAAGGTTTTTAAACCATTTTCTCCTATGTGGCCTAGCGTATGATACCAAAGCATAGTCTTTTCTATTGGAAGTTTAACTTCCATAGACTTTATACAATTAGAAACATTTCTCTCTCTTCCTCCATGAGTAGCTTCATGTGACTTTATAGAGACACTGTTACATTGAACATGTGCATCCAACTTGTACAAGGTACCAATACGAGCACCCCTTGCTAGCACCATTGGGCCTCTAATCATCTTGTAGCCATTTCCAAAGAACGTGGCTTGCACTCCAATATCATTTAGCTTACTAACAGAAAGTAGGTTTCAAGCCAGACCTGGTATATGCATTACATTATTGATTCTCTTCACTCTTCCATCAAGGAATTGGATTCTGACTCTTCCACAGCCAACAATCTCTAAAGTTGAATCACTTGCCAAGTACACCTTTCCACCATCGTATTCTTCATACCTTGTAAACTAGTCTCTATGAGATGTCATGTGGAAAGATGCCCTTGAATCAATCAGCCAGACATCATCTGATGCCTATGTAGCCAAAGTAGCAATGAAGGCGTCTACATCACTCTGAGAAGAATCATTATTGGAAGAGCCCTTCTTCTTCTTCTTTTTCTCCTTTTTGCAATCCTTTGGGACATGACCAGGTTGCCCACAATTCGAGCACTTCACCTTGGACTTCTTGCCAGGAGACTTTGATCTCCCCTCTTATTTTGATTTAGATTTCTTGTCCTTCTTCTTGCCTTTCTCTTTCAACCTTCCTCTAACAACAAGGGCCTCCTTCACCATCTTAGAAGATTTCCTTCTTATTTCTTCTAATAACAAAGAAGCAACAACATCTTCCATCTTGAAACTAGATGTTGTACTACCAATAGCCATCACTAGGTGATCCCATGAATCTAGCAAAGAATAAAATATTAGCATACAATGATCCTCTTCATCAATCTTCACACCAATAGATATTAACTGTGTAATTAGCATATTGAATGCATTCAAATGATTAGCTACAGAACCTCCTTCCTGTATTCTCAAAGTGTACAACTTCTTCCTCAAGAAAATATTATTCACCAAGGACTTCCCCTAATAAATAGATGCCAGTCTCTTCCACAAGGAAGATGCAGTCTTCTCTTGATGCACATTAAGAAGAATGGAGTCTACCAAATAGACACTTATCAACCCCTTAGACTTGCTATCTGCAAGGTCCCAATCCTCTTGCTTCATCCCTGTAGGTTTAGTTCCAGACACAGCAAGCCATAGATCATGATCCACTAAGAGATCCTCCATTTTGAGTTTCCACAACTCAAAATTGCTGCCATTGAACTTCTCTATTTCAATCTTTCCTGACGTGCTAGCCATCTCAATCTGTAATTAGAAATCGACAAACTTCTACAAGACTCCCATTGAATAGAAATGACACAAAAAACCCAATGTACCCATAAGGATAACACAACTGGCCAGACTTTGATACCACTTGTAAGGAAAGCTACATGTGGAAACAACTCTCCTAACATCAAAACCTTAGGGAAGAATGCAAAGATACCTTTTAAAATTAAAATTACAGTCCAATTAAGATGCACATGAAAGAGATCACTGAAACAGAGTATTTGACACACACATATGGACACCAAATATACATGGGAAAACCCTAACAGGAGAAAAACCCACCACACCAAGAGAAATCATTTTATATTACAGTAATGGAGATTACATAAAAATATCATATTTATCTTTCTGATGTCATATTTCAGTAGCTTTCACAATGATCAAACTTGTATAGGAACCTTCAAGTTACAATCTTTACAGAATAGAAATCACTCTGATACAATCACACAACAATACATCGATTCATCCAATCATGTAACCCATCACAATCTGCGATCACAAAGTGTAACCATGTCACCCCTATCTATCGAGCTTCCTCTTAGAACTACCACAACGAACTTTCTTCCAACGGTTCTCATTCGGCTTCTCTCATTGGTCCACGAGACACCACATAGGAAAGTCAAATGGTCAAAAGGAAATCAAGCTGTGTTGGCATATCGGTGAGACACTGACCGTGTCTCCCTGATGCCAACATAGTCAGCATTCGATATTGCCAAGAGTCCTTACAATCGACAAGAAGTTATATCGAGATCACTCATTGCATTAACTTCAATTTTCTTTTTCGGCAAGACTATCACTCTTTAGTGAGACCACATACCGATATCCTAAGTCACACCGAAGAGTCATTCTATTGGTAGGACATACTGCTCTCGCCAAGACCTCATGCCGAGCCTTAAAGTTAATCCAAGTGCATCCACCAGTCCACGAGACTCATCGCTTTCGCTAGGACTTCATACCGAGGTCCTTAGTCATACCGAAACATTAGCATTTCCATCAGCACCCATCTATTGCTAAGAAATTCAACTATCACCAAGAGGTTTCATCGAGATTTTTATGTTGTATCGAGCACCGAACGGTCAGCAAGACTTACCACTCTCGCTGAGAGTTCTTACCAAAATCTCCAAGTTACCCTGATACCATTGTTTGCCAAGAGTTATACCGAAGACCCCTCATCATCAGCGAGACTCTCCATCGGTCGCCAAGACTTCATACCGAAGTCTTTGAGTGACCGCAAAGACCCCAAGTGTATCCTCGTTGGTGAGACCTTCCATTGTTGTTAGGACTTCTTCTCGAGTTTTCAAGTCACCCCGAAGCCCCCGGTCGCTATGAGTCTCCCCGACAACCGATATGAATGGCCTGTCATCCAGAGATCTCCATGCGGTAAGAGGTCACACCGAACACAACATGTCACACCGAAGACTCCAATGTGTAACCGTTCGGCAAGACTTCTGCAAGGTCACATCGACCTGTAGAAAACATAAGGCTACAAATCTGCTCGTCAGCCAGACATAGAATATGTCACACCGACTTGGCTCCAATAGAGGTTTCAGCCTATGCAATTGAGACACATATTTCCAACATTTTCATTATTGGCATGACTGTTGAAGATTCATATTATCTCCAGAACATGACAGGAGAAGAACAGGAATTGCAAGTGAATCTACAATTCCTGAAACATTTATTTTCTTAATCATCCATGTGCAGTAGTCTAGAATGTTGAGAATTTCCAGTGCATGGACAATTCTTGAGAAACCTTCTAAAATAATTCTCTTCCATGCATAGTAGTGGGTATGTGCAGCATCATGATGGGCCAAAAATTGGCAATATGATGGCTATTTATAGGGTATGTGGCTGACGACTTTTTTTTACCCAAAATTGATGAAATGAAAAGGGTTTTTTAAGGAGATTCTCAAATTTTCACCAATATAAATTGTGCTTTAATTTGAATTTAATAGATAATTATTATTCATTTTCTATTTGAATTACAACTAAAGTCCTGATTGATAGGTTGATTGAAAAAATTCTATAGCTTTCAAATAGTATCACATTTTTTGAATCCAAAGCATGCATTAGATTCTATGCTTCACATACTATAGGATTAAAAAAAGAAAAATTGAATTTCATGAAGTTTTGACCAAGTTAAGGTTGTCAAACATACGAGTTTTTATATTTTTTAAAAGTTGTAATAAAAAAATCATAATTAATTATTTACTTGGAAAAAAATTACAAAAAAATATGCATCACATCTAGATATGAGTCATCTACTTATGTCTAAAATCTTATAAAAAAATATTATAATTTTATTGTGGTTAGGGTGGTCAAACAGACACCTACTTCTTATTTTTCCCTGAAATTTAAGTACTACTGCATTGAAATTTCATACTTTCACCAAATAGATTTCATTTTTTTAAATAAACCTAGTAGTTTAGAAACTACATTCAATTTGCTACAGATTCTATTCATACATATTTTTGAAATAATATAGATAACTTATTCAAATTTTTACGTCAAATTGCCTAACTCTGATTTTTCAGAATTTTTTGCCACTTAAGGGCCTATTTTTTTCATGATCATCCTGCACATACCCTAGTATAGGATTTCATTCCACTTCCATTTCCATACCATATCAATAAGACACTTGGTCTGCTTCCCTAGAGACCTAGATTCTTGCTATACCCACAAGGGGTATACATCCCTAGGTGGAGCCACTATTAGGACTAGAAAATATCACATTTTTCATTGGCCTCCACCCACTCACCCTGCATCTAGACCACAAAAATTTTCCACACCTTAATTTTATGATCAATACAAATTGTGAAAATTTGTGTGAAGAGATTCATATGACAACCCATGTTAACTAATGATCCCATAAATGTGGCCTTTGATACATTAGTATCTCTTTGGTCATTGTTGGGAAAGACCTCTAGAAGCAACGATTCCATATCGGGAAGATCATGAGTAAGTCCTTCCAATCAGCAAGTCAACCTTTCAATTTGAACATTTTCTGCATATCGAGAAGAGGTGAATCAAGTCATAGTGATCAAAGACCCAAAAGATTACTGTTACCAATTCTGGCCACAACTCAATTGGTGGAGCTGGCTGAACATTATTATATTTTAAGGTGAAATTGCATATCATGTTTGAGTGTTGTTTGCATCATGTTCGTTATTCATTAAGTGACAGTTATGCATTAAGAAGAGACTAATGAATTTTAGTGTGCTATTCAAATATTCCATAATTAAATGAGGTACAAAATCGAGCATATAAACAACAAAGCATTCTAGATGCTTTCATTTCTTTCATGAAAAGATTCATATTTACATAGGTTCATTTGATTGCAAGAATCCAAATGATATTACAACATTGCATTGGAATGCATTTTCTTTTCAAAATGAAAAGCATAAGATGAAATCAACTATCCACACAAGTCGTGGATGTGACTATCACAATGCACCATTAGTAGTACACTACACTATGGAAGATGCGAAAGAATAAATCACATAAGTAAATGAAATAATCATCATTGCCTGTTTTGGCCGATGGTTGATGATGAATGGTGCACCTTTATCTTCTCGAGCTCTGCCGACCTATAAGAGAAGGAGGGAGATGTCAAAGGCTCCGATTATGAAGAAACCTATATGAGTCACAAACAATAGTGTATCCTACCATAAATCATACACTAAAATAATCAAAAAAGTACATAAGAAATGAGCTAAAGTAGAAACATCAATATGATCATTATGTCTTGTTTTTATGCTGACATTGTTCGTTTCCTTATGCAGGTATAGGGAAAATCATGAGGCTGATCATATTATGAAGACATTAAGCATGTGGGGTAAAACGGGCTCCCACAAGGGTAGAGCTCGACATGCTGCCCCTTAAGTTTACAAGTGGGTTGAGAAAGAAGTATGATTATCATGCTCATCTGAACTATCCAACTGAAGGAGTAAAACAGGGTTACAGTCATCAAAGCAATTAAAATTATTGTTCATTCATAACTTACGAATCTGAGCAGCGAAATGAAAACTACAAAAGAATAATGAACTTGATAGATTCAATTAAACTAAAATGAAAGTTTTAAATACTGTCAAATCAATTTCATCTTTGCTGCTATATAGAGTTTGGTCACTTTTATTCATACTGTTTAGGCAAGTTTTCATGCTCATAACGTGATAGTAAACATGCATACATATGCTTCATCAACAAAATATTATCAGGAACAACAAACTCTTTAACTTTCTGCAACATAATACATACAACTCTACTAAAGCATCATTAGCATATTGAACAAACAACGAGAAGTGGACCAAGTTCCAAAGATGCAATAATCATGCAGCTACATGGTTTTTACAAAAAAGAAAAATGCAGATACAAGGAGCCTATTTCATCGTTTGAGCTAACTTCACACATTTTATAAAGGTTTCTAGAAGTAAGTGAGGGAATATTCAAAGGTTCAATAGGTCTTTACATTAATGCCAAACACAATCAGAAGAATGCAGAAATAAGCATTTTCATTCAGAGAATGGAGTACCTGCATAAGGGTCTAAACTCAAAATATAGAAATGAGAAATATTTTAGTGATAAATATTTTTTTATCCTTTTGTTTGAATACCCATATGAGGAATTTTTATTCAAAATGCAGTTTTACTCAAAATATCAAATACCCGCATTGGGGGTTCTTGTCAGTTGAAGCTTTCACCATTTTCAGCTAAACCCACATTGGGGGTTTTTATCAATTGAAACTTTCACCATTTTCAACTAAACCCACATCGGGTTTTCAATAGACAAAGCAAGATAAGTAATTTGATTCAGGATCAAGAGATACCCATGAGGGTTTGTTTTAGAATGAAAAATATAGATTTTTTTTCAGTGGGAGCAGTCGAATTTTCATCATATCTCGAAAAGTATAATATGGGTTCGTGAGAATTTTGTACAAAATTTAGAAAACATCAAGATGAAATACCCCTTTCAATATTTCACAGACCCAGTTCATATTTTGGGATATATTTTCACCAGTCTGAAAATCATGATTATGTGCAAATGGGAGCAGCAAAGAGGGCATTTATTTGAAACAAATACCAAGTATGGTGTACATGTTTCAACTGTGGCCTGAAAAGTTATTTTTCTCTCTCTAAATTGGAAGCTGCACCCATGAAGGTTGGTGTAAATGCAAAAATACATACAATGCCATGGTGGGACAAGCCTAGTGCATGGAAGGAATGCATACAATGTAGCAAGAGTTCTTTATTACAAAACAAAGTTTCTCTTTTTGAGTCTGTGTGAAGATAATGGAAAATACTACAAACTTTTGGCTCGAAACCACCAATAGCGGCCAAAATGAGATCAAGAAAATACAGAGGAAATTAAACTCAAGAATTAGACAAAGAATACATGCAAAGGCCTCAGCCTTAAACGGTTTCTTGCTTTCCAAGACTTGAGGGAGAAGCCAGGAAAATCATGAAAATAACTTACCACGAGTTGCAAAGAGGAGGCAACCAGATTGGAGGACAAATAAGAGGGAAACATGTGCATCTCAAGCTGAAACCCTAGCTTTCATGGTGGTGGTGCTTTTCCTAGGCAAAGCCCTTTTCCAAGAAGTCACAAAGAGCGAATGAAGTGGATTTAGGGTTTTATTTCAAAGTTTTGTCCATCATTTCAAATGCCCTAATTTGACCCTTTGAAGAATTTTGCATAAGTTAAGAGTATTAAGTTGATTTTAATGTTTTATGTGGTTAGGTTATTTACTAGGTCAAGCCTTATGGGGAGGTTTTCATATCATGTTTTCCCTAAGCTTTTAGGCTTGTCCATTAGAGTTTTTATGACTTAAGGATATAGGGTTTTTATGTCAATAATGGCCTAGCTAAAATGGATGATAGTGGAGACCTTAGATTTTAATTGATTTAGAGGGGGATCAATTAAAATTAAATTTTAAGACTTTGCTATGAATTAGGGTTTCTTTTTTTTTAAGGAGTATGTCTTAGGTATTTTTTTTTTAATTGTTTAAAAAAAAATAATTAAATGTGTAATAGAAGGGCATATTATTTTGATGATTTTTATAAGGAAAAAATCAAGTTGTAATGGAGAAATAAGACATATTTCTTTTGCAAAAGATTTTATAATCTTTTAATTACAAAAATAGACAAATTATAAAATCTGCAATCCTATAAAGCAGAATCATAAAGCAATCTCTTATAAATTGTTTTATGATTTCTTGCTATTCTTAGCAGATTATTGTTGACATTTCCTCTTGGTTGGATTTGAGTCTCATCTTGGAGAGATAAGGTTTTTTTCTGGCTTTTAAAGTAGATTCATCCTATTTTTAGAGGTTTGACAGTTTGATCATAAAAGTAGTATGTTTTTTCTACTTTTTTGCATTTTTTGAGATAGTTTGAAGCTTTTTTCTTTGAGCTTCTTTGTGAGCTCGGATTAGGGTTTCTTGAGAGATACCTTTTAAAATACTTAGTCTTTTGGCTTCTTCCAAGTTCAGATTTCAGTTCTTGCTCATACACATTTTTGAGCTTGTGAACCTTTTGTAGTCAGTTTTCAGATAGACACTCTTTCAGTTTCAGTAATACAACAAAGTTTTTCTTTTCATTTTCTTGCCTCAAAATTGGTAATAGCAGTTTGATGCCTTTGTGTTTTCAAATTTGAAGCCTTAACATCCCTCTTTTATCAGTTTTCTGCACAGGATTTCATGTTTTCAGGTTGTATGATGCATTCGATGTCCGTGAATCTTCATATGAATTATTCATGAAATCATGTATCAATGAGATTGTGACAAATATTGTAATAAAGAAATTGTTGTGAGTGGTAAAATTTGATTTCTTTTAGAAATAACAGCTAACCATCAGTAGTTTTAATTTTTGATTTCAATCCATCTTTCTATCCCTTTCGTCTGAAGTCTTAGAATAAAATTCATCATTCGGAGAACCCGCTCACTCTGGAGATTCCTTCTTCACTCAGATCACCCACATCTGAACAAGGTTTCCATGTTTCAAGAGGTTGTTGAATCTTGCATTCAATAGGGTGTAAATCTAATTGACAATAGTTCTTTATTACAAAAAAAAGTTTCTCTTTTCGAGTCTATGTTAAGATAATAGAAAATACTACAAAATTTTGGCTCGAAACCACCAATGGCGGCCAAAATGAGATCAAGCAAACACAGAGGAAATTAAACTCAAGAATCGGACAAAGAATACATGCAAAGGCCTCAGCCTTAAACAGTTTCTTGCTTTCCAAGACTTGAGGGAGAAGCCAGGAAAATCATGAAAATAACTTACCACGAGTTGCAGAGAGGAGGCAACCAGATTAGAGGAGAAATCTAGGGGAAACGTGTGCATCTCAAGCTGAAACCCTAGCTTTCATGGTGGTGGTGTTTTTCCCAGGCAGAGCCTTTTTCCAAGAAGTCACAAAGTGCGAATGAAATGGATTTAGGGTTTTCTTTCAAAGTTTTGTCCATCATTTCAAATGCCCTAATTCGACCCTTTGAAGAATTATGCATAAGTTAAGAGTATTAAGTTGATTTTAATGTTTTATGTGGTTGGGTTATTTTCTAGGTCAAGCCTTATGGGGAGGTTTTCATATCATGTTTTCCCTAAGCTTTTAGGCTTGTCCATTAGAGTTTTTATGACTTAGGGATTTAGGGTTTTTATGTCAATAATGGCCTAGCTAAAATGGATGATAGTGGAGACCTTAGATTTTAATTGATTTAGAGGGGGATCAATTAAAATTAAATTTGAAGACTTTGTTATGAATTAGGGTTTTTTTTTAAGGAGTATGTCTTAGGCATTTTATTTTTTTTAATTATTTTTTGAAAGAAAAATAATTAAATGTGTAATAGAAGGGCATATTATTTTGATGATTTTTATAAGGAAAAAATCAAGTTGTAATGGAGAAATAAGGCATATTTCCTTTGCAAAAGATTTTATAATCTTTTAATTGCAAAAATAGAAAAATTATAAAATCTGTAATCTTGTAAAGCAGAATCATAAAGCAATCTCTTATAAATTGTTTTATGATTTCTTGCTATTCTTAGCAGATTATTGTTGATGTTTCCTCTTGGTCGGATTTGAGTCTCATCTTGGAGAGATAAGGTGTTTTTTCTAGCTTTTAAAGTAGATTCAGCCTATTTTTAGAGGCTTGATAGTTTGATCATAAAAGCAGTATGCTTTTTTCTGCTTTTATGCAATTTTTGAGACAGTTTGAAGCTTTTTTCTTTGAGCTTCTTTGTGAGCTTAGATTAGGGTTTCTTGAGAGATGCCTTTTAAAAGACTTAGTCTTTTGGCTTCTTTCAAGTTTAGATTTCAGTTCTTGCTCATACACATTTTTGAGCTTATGAACCTTTTGTCCTTAGTTTTCTGATAGACACTCTTTCTGTTTCAATAATACAACAGAGTTCTTCTTTTCATTTCCTTGTCTCAAGACTGGTAACAACAGTTTGATGCCTTTGTGTTTTCAAATTTGAAGCCTTAACGTCCTACTTTTATGAGTTTTCTGCGCAGGATTTCATGTTTTCAGGTTGTATGATGCATTCGATGTCCGTGAATCTTCATATGAATTATTGATGAAATCATGTATCGATGAGATTGTGAGAACTATTGTAATAAAGAAATTGTTGTGAGTGGAAAAATCTGATTTCTTTTAGAAATAATAAACCAGCAGTAGTTTTAAGTTTTGATTTCATTCCATCTTTCTATCCCTTTCCTCTGAAGTCTTAGAATAAAATTAATCATTCATAGAACCAGCTCACTTTGGAGATTCCTTCTTCGCTCAGATCACCCACATCTGAAGAAGGTTTTCCATGTTTTAGTAGGTTGTTGAATCTTGCATTCAGCAGGGTGCAAATCTAATTGACAATAGTTTTTGGCACGTTCGGTGGGACTCTGAAAATCAATTTCAGAGAAGTTTTTAATCTTTTAAAGTTGTTGTTTGGTGTATGCAGCAAGTTATTTAGCCTTTTGGAGTCCCTTTTCAATATACCTGGTGACTCCGTTCTTGGTTTTGCATACAAATCAAATGCTGGTTTTTTTAAAAAACCTAACTTTTGTTGTTTTCCAACTAATGAATAAATAAATATGACAATATTTCATGGTCAAGCATCATATCATCAGCCATATCATGAGAGTCATTTTTGTCCATCTCCATATCAACAATACCAATATAATCATTCTGTTGGTTTTGATTCTATGGTTTTTCAAAACCAGCATACCCAGTATAATTGCCACCCACCCACCCCTACCCATTTTTCATCTCAGCCCTCATATGTTTGAAATCAATTCCAAGAGATTGTAGACATGAGTTTCAAAGATATAAGGCTGAACTATGTAATGAAAATGAATAAAATAGATGAACATGTGGAGATTGCAAGTATAAAGAGCACACTGCTTGATTACATGAGTCAAATGGAGGAGATCAAGAAGCAGCATGAGTATAATCAACACCAGAAGCAGGAGCTGGAGATCCAAAGAGCACAGTTTGATGAGGATTTGGAGAGAGAGGAAGCTACACAAACAAAGCTTTTGCTTGCTTAGTTTCAAAGGCATGAAGCCCAAACAGCTCCTGCCATTTCAGAAGATCCTGTTCAAGAAGAGGTTTGTAAGTTTAAATTCCCAATTTTTATGAAAAATGAGCCTCCTAACCCTCCTAATATCAAAATTCCTGGCTTTAGAGATTCTTTACCTTTGCAAGAACCTAGGTTAGAACATTCTAAACTTGTTATGCTTCAGACTCAGCTAATTAAAGAGCCTTTTCCTCTTAAAGAAATTGGTTTTGAATGCAAACGGACTCCCTAGAAAATCAAAATCCCAAGTTTCAAAATTTTTGATTTTTCTGAGGAGCCTATTGGCATTCAAGACTAGTCCATTAGAAAGCAACTTCTTTTCCTCCAGGAAACTCTAGAATTTCCCCAAGTTTCCCAACCAAATGAATTTGATTGTCCTACCACTATTTGCCTTTATGAGGATAGACCTATTGTCTTACAAAATGACTCATGCACCATGGAAGAAGCTAGAAATGTAAATTTACTACATATAGCTATGTAGGAATATCGGTTAGAATAGAAAAATATCGATCAAGAGAAGCCCTCCCTTGATGAATCCTTTCATGCTTTCACTAATGAGTTTCCTTATTTTGTGGAAGACGATGAAAAAATTTCGAAACAACAATTGCTCCAATGTATAGAGCAAGAGGTTGCTGCTGACTGCTCCCTTTTCTCAGTTGAATCTGAGAATATTGCATGTGTGGAAAAGGTCAGTTCATTGGAGCAACAAAATATTGATGATTATTTCAAGGTATCCAGCTGGTAAAGTGATGAAGAGGTGCTCAAAAATCAGGAACAACTACTAGAAAAGAAAGAGGAGGGTATTGTTGAAGAGATCCAAACTCCAGATCAAGGAATGGTTGATAATTCACAAGTTGTAGTTGATTTATTTAACGAGTTACCATTTTTTATTAAAGACAGCATGTGGATTCCCAACTTACCAGCTGATTTGGGATAGCTAGGGGATGTTACAGAAAATGATGCACTATTATTTCATAAGTGCAAGGATGAGGTTGAAGCCTCAGCTCAGTTTGAAAAGAAAAGTGACATTCTTGTTTCCAAATCTAGTATGCTTGATTTTCAAGACCCTGACTGTTCAACTTGTAGAGAGCTTGCCACTCTACTAAATTCTTGTAGTGACCGAGTGCCTTCTTCTGAGCAGCAAAATGATGAGAGCCATTTAGTAAAAATATTGGTCCATGAGAAAATAAATGAGGGAAACTCGGTTATGGAGGAGCGTGAGGTTGAATGCATTATTCAACCAAGGCAAGATGCAGTTGTGGTTGGTGAGGCAGTTGACAAGAGTGAAATCAGAGGAAACAGTTCCAATTTTGTCTTGACGACAGGATGTCCAATTAGACACAATGTTGAAATGGAGGCTAACAAGAAGGTTCCCATCATGGTTGAACCCAAGCATGGAAGTATGGCTGAAGGAGAACAAGCTTAAGTCTCTTTGCCACCTCGGGTTAGTAAAGATTATTTTCCATATGAGGAGGTTTCTCAGCTTGTATATGTTCTTCAAGATGTGGTACAACTATTTCATGGCCTTTCCTCCTTTGTTATTTTTAATACAGTTGTCCAAAATCATGTCAAGCATCCAATATTCTATAGAAACGGGAGCTATTTCATGCAATTAGTGAATGGTTTTGTTTGACCAGCTACTTTGGCTGGTTAGAATAGGTTAGAGCTAGTGTTGCTGCAAATAAGTGCATCACACACATTTATTTTTAGTAGTTTTTTTTCCCTAAGCACTGCTGCACAGGTTCTATTGGCCATATGGGCCTGTTAGTTTACTTTCAGTTCTATTTTGTTTTATTTTGTTGTTGTTTGGATTGTTTTAAGGCCACTGATCTATGCTTAGAAGGAAAGCATTTAGTAGAAATCACCAAAATCTTACCAATTTTTTGCCATAGCTTGATTGGTGGAGCTGGCTGAACATTATTATATCTTAAGGTGAAATTGTAGATTATGTTTAAGTGTTGTTTGCAACATGTTCATTATTCATTAAGTGATAGTTGTGCATTAAGAAGAGACAACTAAATTTCAGTGTGCTATTTAAATATTCCAGAAATAGATGAGGTACAAAATTGAGCATATAAACAACAAAGCATTCTCGATGCTTTCATTTCTTTCATGAAAAGATTCATATTTACATAGCTTCATTTGATTGCAAGAATCCAAATGATATTACAACATTGCATTGGAATGCATTTTCTTTTTGAAATGAAAAGCATAAGATGAAATTAAATATCCACACAAGCCATGGATGTGACTCTCACAATGCACCATTAGTAGTACACTACACTATGGAAGATGCGAAAGAATAAATCACATAAGTAAACGACATAATCATCATTGCCTATTTTGGCCAATGGTCGACGATGAATGGTGCACCTTTGTCTTCTTGAGCTTCGTCGACCTGTAAGAGAAAGAGGGAGATGTCAAAGGCTCTGATTATGAAGAAACCTATATGAGTCACCAACAATAGTGTAGCCTACTATAAATCATACACTGAAACAATAAAAAAAGTACAAAAGAAATGATCTCAAGCAGAAACATCAATATGATCATTATGTCTTGTTTTTATGCTGACATTGTTCATTTCCTTATGCAGGTACAGGGAAAATCATGAAGCTGATCATATTATGAAGACATTAAGCATGTGGGGTAAAATGGGCTCCCACAAGGGTAGAGCTCGGCATGCTGCCCCTTAAGTTTACAAGTGGGCTGAGAAAGAAGTATGATTATCATGATCACATAAACTATCCAACTAAAGGAGTAAAACAGGGTTACAGTCATCAAAGTAATTAAAATTATTGTTCGTTGATCACATAAACTATCCAACTAAAGGAGTAAAACAGGGCTACAGTCATCAAAGTAATTAAAATTATTGTTTGTTCATAACTTACGAATCTGAGCAGCGAAATGAAAACTACAGGTGAATAATGAACTTGATAGATTCAATTAAACTAAAATGCAAGTTTTAAATACTATCAAATCAATTTCATCTTTGCTACCATATAAAGTTTGGTCAATTTTATTCATACTGTTCAGGCAAGTTTTCATGCTCATAACGTGATAGTAAACATGCATACATATGCTTCATCAATAGAATATTATCAGGAACAACAAACTCTTTAACTTCCTGCAACATAATACATACAACTCTACTAAAGCATCATGTAGCATATTTAACAAACAATGAGAAGTGGACCAAGTTCCAGAGATGTAATAATCATATAGCTACAGGGTTTTTACAAAAAAAAAATGCAGATACAAGGAGCATGTTTCATCTTTTGAGCTAACTTCACACATTTTATAAAGGTTTCTAGAAGTATGTGAGGGAATATTCAAAGTTTCAATAGGTCTTTCCATTAATGCCAAACACAATCAGAAGAATGCAGAAATAAGCATTTTCATTCAAATAATGGAGTACCTGCATAAGGGTCTAAACTCAAAACACAAAAATGAAAAATATTTCATTGATAAAGATTTTTCTATCATTCTCTTTGAATACCATATGAGGAATTTTTATTAAAAATGTAGTTTTACTGAAAATATTAAATACCCACATTGGAGGTTTTTGTCAATTGAAGCTTTCACCATTTTCAGCTAAACCCACATGGGGTTTTCAATAGAGAAAGCAAGATAAGTAATTTGATTCAGGATCAAGAGATACCCATGAGGGTTTGTTCCAAAATGCAAAATACAGTTTTTTTTTTCAATGGGAGCAGTCAAATTTTCATCATATCTCGAAAAGTATAATCTAGGTTCATGAGATTTTTGTACAAAATTTAGAAAACATCAAGAAGAAAAATCCCTTTCAATATTTCACCGACCCAGTTCATAGTTTGGGATATATTTTCACCAGTCCGAAAATAGTGATTATGTGCAAATGGGAGTAGCAAAGAGGGCATTTATTTGAAACAAATACCAAGTATGGTGTGCATGTTTCAACTGTGGCCTGAAAAGTTGTTTTGCTCTCTCTAAATCATAATTTGCACCCATGAAGGTTCGCGTAAATGCAAAAATACATACAATGCCATGGTGGGACAAGCCCAATGCATGGAAGGAATGCATACAATGTAGCAAGAGTTCTTTATTACAAAACAAAGTTTCTCTTTTTGAGTCCTTGTGAAGATAATGGAAAATACTATAAAATTTTGGCTTGAAACTACCTATGGTGGCCAAAATGAGATCAAGCAAACACAGAGGAAAATAAACTCAAGAATTGGACAAAGAATACATGCAAAGGCCTCATCCTTAAATGGTTTCTTGCTTTCCAATACTTGAGGGAGAAGCCAGGAAAATCATGAAAATAACTTACCACGAGTTGCAAAGAGGAGGCGACCAGATTAGAGGAGAAATCAGAGGGAAACTTGTGCATCTCAAGCTGAAACCCTAGCTTTCATGGTGGCGGTATTTTTCCCAGGGAGAGCCTTTTTCCAAGAAGTCACAAAGTGTGAATGAAGTGGATTTAGGGTTTTCTTTCAAAGTTTTGTCCATCATTTCAAATGCCCTAATTCAACCCTTTGAAGAATTCTGAATAAGTTAAGAGAACTAAGTTGATTTTAATGTTTTATGTGGTTGGGTTATTTACTAGGTCAAGCCTTATGGGGAGGTTTTCATAAGATGTTTTCCCTAAGCTTTTAGGCTTGTCCATTAGAGTTTTTATGACTTAAGGATTTAGGGTTTTTATGTCAATAATGGCCTAGCTAAAATGGATGATAGTGGAGACCTTAGATTTTAATTGATTTAGAGGGGGATCAATTAAAATTAAATTTGAAGACTTTGTTATGAATTAGGGTTGTTTTTTTTTTTTAAGGAGTATGTCTTAAGTTTTTTTTTTTTAATTGTTTTTTAAAAGAAAAATAATTAAATGTGTAATAGAAGGGTATATTATTTTGATGATTTTTATAAGGAAAAAATCAAGTTGTAATGGAGAAATAAGATGTATTTCTTTTGCAAAATATTTTATAATCTTTTAATTGCAAAAATAGATAAATTATAAAATTTGAAATCCAGTAAAGCAGAATCGTAAAGCAATCTCTTATAAATTGTTTTATGATTTCTTACTATTCTTAGCAGATTATTGTTGACTTTTCCTCTTGCTCAGATTTGAGTCTCATCTTTGAGAGATAAGGTGTTTTTCTGGCTTTTAAAGTAGATTCAGCCTATTTTTAGAGGTTTGACAATTTGATCATAAAAGTAGTATGCTTTTTTCTGGTTTTATGCATTTTTTGAGACAGTTTGAAGCTTTTTTCCTTAAGCTTCTTTATGAGCTCAGATTAGGGTTTCTTGAGAGATACCTTTTAAAAGACTTAGTCTTTTGGCTTCTTCCATGTTCAGATTTTAGTTCCTGCTCATACACATTTTTGAGCTTGTGAACCTTTTGTACTTAGTTTTCAGATAGATACTCTTTCAGTTTCAGTAATACAATAGAGTTCTTTTCATTTTCTTTTCTCAAGACTGGTAACAGCAGTTTGATGCCTTTGTTTTTTCAAATTTGAGGCCTTAACGTCCTGCTTTTATGAGTTTTCTACATAGGATTTCATGTTTTTAGGTTGTATGATGCATTCGATGTCTGTGAATCTTCATATGAATTATTGATGAAATCATGTATTGATGAGATTGTGAGAACTATTGTAATAAAGAAATTGTTGTGAGTGGAAAAATTTGATTTCTTTCAGAAATAACAGTTAAG
Source organism: Sequoia sempervirens (assembly GCA_007258455.2). Classification (NCBI taxonomy): domain Eukaryota; kingdom Viridiplantae; phylum Streptophyta; class Pinopsida; order Cupressales; family Cupressaceae; genus Sequoia; species Sequoia sempervirens. The sequence goes on from VDFB02193867.1 coordinate 465,105,668, forward strand.
CATTAGTAGTTTTACGTTTTGATTTCAGTCCATCTTTCTATCCCTTTCCTCTGAAGTCTTAGAATAAAATTAATCATTCAGAGAGCCAGCTCACTCTGGAGATTCCTTCTTCACTCAGATCACCCACATCTGAAGAAGGTTTCCATGTTTCAGTAGGTTGCTAAATCTTGCTTTCAATAGTGTGCAAATTTGATTGACAACAATTACATGTGTGCATAATCAGGAAGACAATTCCTGTCATTTCACCGATAAAAGCTTATCAGCTAGAGCAAGGTAATTAGAGGGAAGTTTTCAAATCATGCCAAGCTTGTGAGTTATGCCTATGGATTCCTCATTGGAAAGAAACATATATTATTTAATCAATGAAGCAGGAGAACATCTATGTTGGAGAGACATATACAGTCAGAGTGAGTTCCTCAAATCTCATTGACCACATGGGTTATGCCAACAAAGGAGGCTTCGAGGAAAGTCTTTCCAACTTATCTGAATGAGTGAAGTGGTAAATGAAATATATCAGGGAGACCAAGAACATCAAAAAGGCTCCCCATTCTCTAAATGATAGAACATGTTAGCTCGATGGTAATAAGGAATGGTCACATTTTGTTAGAAAGACACTGGGAAATGAGTATATGGATTTCTAATGGTACAGACCACCTTGACATCAGGAGAATTTCATGATTTTTCCCTGAAATAATAAAAGTTGAAAAACAAGAGAAAGAATAGTTAAATAATATCGGTAATGGTACTTGGTTGTCTTCCCGACCAAGAATAATAATCAAAGGGACACTTCACATCAAAAGGACATTTAGTTATGTCTTGGCAATCAGTTGTGGATTTATAAACAAATTTGGCACCAAATAAAAAACATAGGTCAACCTAATATTAGGAGAGTTTCATCAATCCAATATTTTTGTATCATTTTTTCATTGCGAAATTAAAAAAAGCTATTACATTCATTCTCGGGGGTGGAAATTAATGGCCGAATGAATGAAAATTATGTAAATATTCTCTGATTGAAAGGAGAATGAACAAAAATAATTTCCATAAATTGTAGCAGGAAGGATGAGAAATCAAACAAGAATCAAAGGATTCAATGTGCTAACAAAACATAAGCATACGAAGCTTCCATGTAATTGATATTTATCAATTCTGCCACCTTAGAAAATTAAAATGGAAGGTTTGAGTTCTTTAAAGATAAAAAATAGGAAGCAACAGGGTGAAAGCAGTCAATCCAAAAGAAAAAAATAGAAAAATAAAATAGGGGTGGAATCCAAAATGAAAGAATGAAAATTGAACCAAGACCTTATTGATTAATTTCTTGGTTCAGGGCCGAAGGCCAGAAGGAATGCATAATTGAGGGTCGATGTGGAAAGGTTAGAAGAAAAATGAAAACATATAGGTGATGTATGGACTCCCGTTAGGAGATATGAATTGTTCATGTTCCACTACTATCGAAGAAGTAGATTTGAACCAGTCTGCAACCCTTGGAATTTCAATTTGGGAAAACTGGTTTTTCCAAATGTCTTTGTGAATTTAGAGCTCATAAGCCTTTTCGCTAAGCATTACAACCTAGATCTTAAAGCTATCTGCAACCTACAAGGTGAACCTTTCATACATGTCTCCAAGACTGCACTTTGTGAAGTTTTTTACCTAGATGACACATGTGACAAGCCTATTATGCATGAGAATTTGGAGGAGTATTGGAGAATGGATACAACTTAATAAGAATGGATATTTCCATTATACAGGCCTAGGAAAGATGGAGACCTTGTTCCACTCAAAGATAATGGTGGCCTCCTTTTCATGTTGATTTGTTTGGGCCCTACCTAAAACATACTTACTTCTCGGTATTCCAAATATTAGGAACATAGGCCTCTGAATTCATGTCTATAGGACCAATGGTGATTGCTACAAATATATAGTACCACAATGTAATAACTTTTGATTATGAGCCACACATTTCTAGAGAGACAGACTCAAGGCTAATGGTCATCAAAAATGGATCTCCCACACTGAATTTTAAAACATATTCCCTTCTCATGCACATGATATTGTACTATGGACAGGAGTTAGGAATGTGGCTAGACGAAATGAGAATTACACAGTTTGATAAGGAGGATCAACCACTACTAGTGCAATTGTGGACTGCTATTTGGGACAACAGATTTATCAATTCTAGTTATGTTTATTTTGAAGAGTACTTTGTCAAGATATTGTATAGGTTTTATGATCACCCCTATGATTACCCATTGTCTGATGAGATCAAAATATTTTTTAGGCCCAAGGATTTCAATGGACCACCAACTGTAGGTCATAATTGGGGTGACAGGTATTCTTACTATGTGCAAGTGTTTTTATATTCTAAATGATGCAAAAAATTTGTCACACTTGGACTAAAAATTTGGGGCACTTACATAATGAATCTTAAAAAAAAATCAGCAATATGAAATTTTAGCATTTTGAATCTAGTTTCCAAATATGTAATTTATTCAAATACCCATATGATATAAATTAAATTTTGATAGGGATGTATAAAAACCACTTTTTAAAAGTCCCTTTTTTTTACCATACCATGCACCTGTATGGAAACCACTTTTTGACACAAATAAAATTATTTTTCTAATTCCTTTTGGGAAAAGAGAGCTAACAACATGAAGATTGATGAGGAAATTTTTTTATAATTTTTTTTTCAATATATTTTTTTTATTGAATTTTTATTGGCCTTAATTGTTGCTTTTAAAAATCAATGTGTACAGACAACATAATTGGACCTAAACTAAACATTTTTTGAATCTTTTTTTTCATTGTGTAGAGAATTGTTTGAAGATTGATGCCATATAAAAAAAATTACAAGAAAATTAACCAAAAAAAAAGATATTAAAAAAAAATCCTGATATTTTAAATTTAAGGACTAGTTTGCTACAAAATTAATTCAAAAATAAAAAAATATAATCCAATCTTAATAAAAATATATATATATTTGGAAACTAGATATTGTGTTCTCTAATGGGTTTTAATTTTATAGATTGATTCAGAAAAAAAGTCCTTCAGCCATATTGCCAAAGTTGGACATTCTTCTTCAAAATGCCTTAGTTTTTAAGTTGCAGGTCAAAAGCTAAGGGTCAGGCTACCAAGCCTTTCCAAAGCCTAAAACTGAGGCAGCATGTGGGTTGGGAATTCAAATTTTTAAAAACACACACATTTTTAAAAACGCATATGCATTCTTTATTTTCTTGATTATTTAAAAAATTAAATACCTTTTAGAAACATGTAGGCATTTTAAAACGTGTATGTGTTTTACAAAACACATATGCATTTTACAAAATGCATACATGTTTCTAAAAGATATTTAACTTTTTAAATAAATGACTTGTGTGTGTTATAAAATGCATACGCATTATACAATGTGTACACGTTATAATGCACATGTGCTTTTTAATGCATACGCATTTTTTTAGGCTTGAGTACTTAAAGCATAATGCATACATGTTTTTTTAATAATGCGTACGTGTTTTCTACAAGTTTTTTTTGGGGTCAAAACTTCCCGTCTTCGTGGACCCAATTTCTTGCTTTTATCTTGTTGCACCCAAGTGTTGTGGATGAAGCAAAATTTGAAGGATATCAAGGTGATGTATGATGAGCCCATTCCAATTATGTGTGATAATACAAGCACCATTAATATTTTAAAAAATCTAGTGATGCATGCTTGGACCAAGCACATATCTATCAGTCATCACTTCTTAAGAGAGAAAGTTGTTGATCAAGAAGTAAGATTGGAATATGTGCCCACAAAGGAACAAGTTGTAGATATCTTTACAAAGGCACTTTCAAAGGATACATTTGAGTATCTCAGATAGAAGCTAGGTGTCGTTGCCCCTCCTAACTAGATGCATAGTTGGTGCATCTATCTAGGGGAGAAATTCAAGAAACATTTTATCCCTAGATTGGTGAAGGCTACCTCTCAGGGGGAGCTTGTATGTTGTGGAAAGCTTAGTTGAAGACCTATAGACCTTTTCCCTTGATTTCAAATAGGGATAAATTGCATATCTAGAGAAGTCTTTGCATTCTTTCATGTTTGAGGATGAGGTCTTGTAGTTTAAAAGCTAGACAAAATCAAGTGTGAAGCATGTGTGTTATTGCATTTAGAACATAGAAGTCATCAAAAAAATTTCTTGAGTTAGCAAAGTGAAGACTATATTGTAGTCATGGAAGGTTCAGAGAAATGCTCTGCATTTCTCCACAGTCAATGTTGTGGCTTTACAATTTGGATAATGAGCTTGAAAATTTTATCTTCTTTCTCCCTTTGAGTTTCAGTTGTTGAAGTGTACCGCAAGTTGAGTTCTCAATGTTTTATCTCAAGATTGTTTTATTTGGGTTTGCAAGAGATACTAGTTCTATGTATGTTTGTTTTTGCTAGTATAATGTTGCATGAAGTTGTAAAAGGAGGACATGTAAAAAAAATTTAATATCATTTTGTGAGATTTTCTAACTATCCTACCCAAGAATCTAATGATTGAAGGAAAGCAAAACTAGAAATATGAGAAGGAATAAAATGTATTCCTCTCAAGAATGCAAAGCTATATTCATCTTGAGAATTGAGATTACAAAGGAAATGCCTTCGCTATATAGGCCAAGGGGAGAGATAGATACAACCAAATTATGGCAAGTGTTGTCATCCTATGAGGTGTGACAACTCATGTCATTAAAGGCTCAACCACCTTATCCCTATGTAAAGTTAACCTAGTGTGAAGAGGACTTTAGTGGATAAATAGCTAAGAATGAACTAGTTAGATAAAGTACCTCTTTCACACTAACACCCCCCTTAAGTGAAACTTAGGAAGAAGTATACAATGCAAAGATGCAAAAATGGGTCCTAGATACTAGGCCTAATGATGTAACCATGTACATAATAACCTCTTAATGATAAAGGAGAAAACCCAGTGGGAAAAAACTCCTACTCATGAGAGGGTGAATGAAGAATTTCTAAGTGACCCCCCCAAAAGAGATTTGCCTCACCCCCAAGAGAGGTTGAAGATGAACATACTTTCTCTCAGTGAATGGTTTGGTGAGTATTGCAAATCAATGACCTACTCTTGAATCAGCTCTCGAATAAAATGCAAATGGATCTCAATGTGTTTGGTTTTTTGATGATGCACCAAGTTCTTCGAGATCTAGATGGCACTCTAATTGTCACAATAGATGACTGATGGCTTCTGAAAGGTGATGCCAAGTTCAATGAGGATATTCTGAAGCCAAATAGCCTTAGTAGTAGCATTAAGAGTCCCCCGATACTCAACTTTAGATGAAGAAAGAGCAATGGCATGTTGATTTTTGCTCTGCCAACAAATGGGGTTAGAACCATAGTGAAATTTGTAGCCAGATGTGGACTTGTGATCATCAATATCACCAACCTAATCAAAATCTATGTATCCAAGTAAGTCTAAGCTAGTTCCTATTGCATAGTGAATCCCATACCAATGAGTTCCTTGGATATAGTGCAAGATGCGTTTGGAAGATTTCCAATGAAGCTCATGTGGTTCCGTCATGAAGCGCAAAACAATGCCAACTGCAAAGGAAATGTCAAGATGAGTATGAGTCAAGTAGATGAGGCTGCCAACAAGTTGACAATACAAAGTAGCATCAACTAGTGGTGTGGAACATTTTTCCTCAAGATTAACTCCAAACAAAAAGGGAGTAAATGAAGGCTTACAGTCACCATATAAAAACATGACAAAAGATCAAGAGCATACTTGGGTTGTGCAAGTGAGATCCTGAAAGAGGTCTAAGTGATCTTGATCCCAAGAAAAAGTGCAAGAGACCCAAGTCACTCATGGAAAATCTATCATGCAAAGTAGTCTTGACAGTCAAGATGATGGATGTAGTGCTCCCAGTGACAATCAAGTCATCAACATAGAGAGACAAGAAGAGAAGAGCATCCTCCTTCCGAAAGATGTAGACATTTAGATCTGAGTGGTATTAGGAGAACCCAATGGAGAGAAAAAAGGAATCTATTTTGGCATACCAAGCTTGTGGAGCTTGTTTGAGGCCATATAGAGACTTCCTTAGTTTGCAAACCAATGAAGAATCTTGAATGAATCCTTGTGGCTACTCCATGTAAATTCCTTCATGTAGATCTCCATGAAGAAATGCACTCTTCACATCCATTTGATGTACAACCCAACAATGAGCCACAAAAATAGCAAGTAGCAAGTGAATGGAGTTCATTTTGGCAACAGGGGCAAAGGTCTCATTGTAGTCAATACCTGGTACTTGAGAGAAACCTTTGGCCACAAGTTGTGCTTTATACTTTTCAACTGAGCCATCCATTGCAAATTTGGTTTGATAGATCCACTTACGGTGAACCAATTTTCTTCCCTTAGGAAGTGGGACAAGATCCCATGTTGCATTCCATATTAAAGAGTTGTGCTCTTCCTCCATTGCAGAATCCCACTTGGCAATACCAGAAGCTTCACGAAATGATTGTGGATCTAAAGCTATGGTGATGGAATGTGGAATGTCGTGATGGTGTGACCAAGTCTTTATATTTAAAGGATCCCCAACAAGATTGCCTACAAACTCAAGTGTTTGACAAGCCCAATGAGACATGGTAGGGGATGGAGGTGGAGATTCTAAACTCTCTAGAGAGGAAAATGGAATCTCATGATCAACTTGATGACTAGAGGAAGCTTGAGGAAAATCCTCGATGTGAGAATTCTCTAAATCCATTATGGAGGAAGGAAGAGTAGAGGATGAGCTAGAAGAGCTTTCCTCAAAATGCACACTACGCTCAATGAAGAGCTCATCATGTTTTGTAGGATCCATTAGTCGATATCCTTTGATACCATCAAGGTAACTAACAAAGATACAAGACTGAATCTGAGGTTCCAAGGCCTTGTGCTTCTCTAAAGGAATATGTGTCCATGTTGGGAAGCCAAAAATTCTAAAGTGCCCCACAATAGGTTTCCTACCACACCAATATTCAAAGGGAGCGATGCCCTTGAATGCCTTATGTGGAACTCTATTCTGGATGTGAGCAACACAGTTGATAGCTTCTACCCAATATGCAGGTGAAAGGGAGAAAGTGTGGATCATGCAACTAGCCATCTCTTTCAGGGACCCATTTTTCTACTTAGCTACACCATTTTGTTATGGTGTGTAGGAAATAGTATCTTGAAGATCAATCCCTTCAAGAGTACAAAATTTCTCAAATCATTGGTTCACATATTCTCTACCATTATCAGTGTGAAGAATTTTGACACACTTTCTAGATTGCTTCTTAGCATGAGCCTTAAACTCTTGAAATCTATCAAAGACTTCTCCTTTGTTTTGAAGAAATTAGAACCATGTGTATCTAGAATAGTCATCAAAGAAGGTGAGCAAATAGCGAGCCTTACTAAAAGATAATGATGGAAAAGGACCTACCAAGTCACTATGAACCAATTCAAGGACTTTTGAAGCCCTCCAAGCATTCCCTTTATTGAATTTGTCTTTAGGATTTTTTCCCAAGGCACAACCTAAACATACACCATCTTAAAAATTGATTTGAGGAAGACCCATGACCATATTCTATTTGTTGAGTTGTTGAAGATAGTAGTAGTTGCTATGGACAAACAAATCATGCCATAGTTTTCTCACAGTATTTGAATGGGTGAGCAATGCAGTGGAATGTGAATCAGGTACAAAATGAGAGAAAGCATACAAGTGAGACTCATGATTGACCTTACCAACTATAAGGAGTGCATTATCATCAAGATTCCAAATGTTGATAGAATCTGGAGTGAATTCAACTTTTCTACCATTCTGAGTGATTTGGTAGATAGAGAGAAGGTTGGATAGTAGATCAGGCATGCAAAGGACATCCTCAAATGTACCATTATGAGTATCAAATATTGAACCCTTCCCAATTACATCCACTAGAGAATCATCCCCAATGAGAATGTGGGGCACAAAACAAGGCTCCAAAAAAGAAAATTGTTCTTTAATAGAACCCATGTGATGTGATGCACCTGAGTCAAGAATCCACTCTTTTGAAGATTCAGTAATAGCAACAAGTGATACACTTTCCATTCACCTAATTTTGAAGGAGTGGAGGATTGTTGAGCAGTAGAAGGAAAATTAATATTTCTCTTTCTAAGAAGATTATTTAACTCATTGATATGCTTCTTATGACACGAATGTTCCTCATGACTAGGTTTCTTGCCATAGCTACAAGTTGGCATTTCCTTCTTTTGAAAATTCCCCTTTGAAGAGGAGCTGCAGTAAAATTTTATTGTTGAAGATGATTGTGCTTGATCTCTTTGTGACTTCTTGAACTGATTTTATTTGTTGTCAGGTTTCCTTGATTCTTTCTGACCCTTTGGTTGAGCATCCATCAAAGCTTGTGAGTGTGAAGGCTTAAGAAGACCCATTGAAAGAAGATTACCTTGTTCTTGCATCAACATTCCAAAAAATGAAGCAAAAGAAGGTGTAGTGAATGTGGATATCATTGTCAACCTATGAGTATGAAAGCTAGAAACAAAAGCCGCAGATTCAGGTCCAAGTCTGTTTAGAGTGTTATCTAGACAAGTTGAATGTCTTTCTTCTCTAAGCCACATGATTTACATTGTGCTCTAAGGTTATTGACCTTTGTTACATAATCCTGGATGTTATCAAAATACTTTGGATCAAGAGTCATTAATTCGTTGTCAATTTGATAACCATGAACTTCATCAGTTGTACCATAGAGAGTTTTTAATTTGTCCCATGCATCATGTGAATCTTTACATGCTTCAATTTGAAACATTATATCAAGAGAAACTAAACTCCTTAGACAACCAAGAGCTTTTGTCTGTTCAAACATCTAGAGTAGTTTTACCTTATCATTTATGGGTTCAGTTACCTTCTTCTCAACATAAGGTGTATATCCTAGTTGCATTAAGGCATTCCATGCATTTTGATGCGATGTGTTGCAGTTGTAGGGCGTGAACAATGGAAACTTAAATGTACCCATATTGAAGGAAAAACAAAGCACAAAGTATGAGAGATGTTCAAACACAAAGACAACAAGAGTCCCCCCTTCTTTACTCAATCAATGAACCCCCCCGCCCCCCCGTGGAAAAAAAATGATTTGGCACTTTATATTTAGTGCAGTTACAAATTTTTGGATTTCAAGGCTTTTACAAATCCTCAAGAGAGTAGGTGTTGAAAGTATATATTTGGTACAATTTTATATGAAATAAACACCAATATGAAGTACACAAAAAATCATGCATTTTCAAAACAAGAATCAACTTGATCTGAGGTCGTATGCAAAAGTTACGCAGCTTTGAAGTTTGCAAAATGAGAATGGTGAGGTATCCTCCCTAAGAATCAACAATTTTTGAAAGATCTGTGTGCCAAAATATGAAACCGTCTTCACCAACATTTGAAGCACGAAAAATTATCCCAAATCAAAAAAAAAAATGCACTGATATTGGAGCTCTTGAACCCAAGTTATGAGCTTTCAAAGTTGGCCTTGAAAAATCAATGCATCAACAAAGACGGGGTGAATTATTTTTACCAAATTTAGCGAAACTACCACCAAAGTTAGTGGTCCACTAAATATACATGTCCACTAGCTAGTTTAGAACTCCGCCACATGTAGCACGCCACCAAATAAATTTAGATTACCTCCAATTTAGTTGTTTGCTAATTGCTTCGCCAAATTTGGCAAAATTTGAGATTTTTATATTTTTTAATTTAAAAAAAAAAAAGTGTCGGTCACTTAAAAAAAAATTATGTTTTTAAAAAAATTAAAAGTAATAAATGGCATTGAAATAAATGGACACACTTTTTAAAAGGTTATAATAATAAAACTTTTTAAGAAGTCAAAAAAGGGTGGGATTTTTTTTTAATTAAAATTATTAAAATTGTCAAAAAAGTAGTTCTAAAAAATAAACCTTTTTTTTATCATTTTCAAAAAATATTAAAAAAATATTAAACTTTATAAAAAGTTTGAAAAATAAAATTAGGAGGCAAAATCATGTGACAAAAGTTGGAGCATGGATTTTTAGCGCAAACTTTATTTTTGCATTGGAAAGATAAAAGATATTTATAAAATGCTGAAGCCTTATATTGGAATGCAACTATTTAAAGGGCCGCTCCCTCTTAGAGGGGTGACCTTCACAAGGAAGCCCAACATAATGCGTAGTGACTTGCAAATTTATTTTTTTATTTTTAAAACAATTTTCAATAAATTTTTTTATTTGAAATTTTGTTTTTTTTTTGTTTTGATTTAAAAAAAGAAAAGATTTGTTTAAAATATATTTTGAAATATATTTTTGGCAAGTTTTTAAAAATAAAAATATTATTTTTCTTTTGCAATTTTAAAAAAATCAAAAATAATATATTGTGCATTTTTTATAAAATCAAAATTATATTTTCTATTTGTAGAAAAAAAAAAAAAAATGATTTTTATTTTAAAACAAATTTATTTATTTATTTAAAAAATATATATTATTTTTAAATTAGTAGTTCATGGGGCCAAATGACTCCCTGGACAATTTTTTTTTGCCTTACCTAGCAACTTTGTCCAAAATTGAGGAACTTTGATAGTCGATTTTCTAGTTTCCAGGCCTTCTGAGCACAATGCAATGGTCGGATTTGACCCAAAATGCTCTGAAATGATGGCTCCTTGTTGGATCTGGCAATGAACCTCCTGCTTCAAATTGTTGTAGATCTAGCCTCCGGTGTCCATTTCGGGTGAAATAAAAGGTAGATCTAAATGTCTTGATTGTTTTGCACTCAACGGTGAGCTCAGAATCTCTACGGGAAGCTTCAGAAGACCTATAACTGACAAGTCAATATATGAACCCCTCGAAAGATTGATGTTTTCTTCACACTTTTTTGATTCTCTAGATCATCTGAGGATGCAAGAGAAGAGCATACTTAGTGCTATAAAAAAAAATCTACACTCTTAGATTTCCTAAAGGAATGCTAACCCACAAGTCAAATTTGGCTCTGATACCATGTGAGATTTGCTAACTAGCCTACCCAAGAATCTAATGACTGAAGGAAAGAAAAACGAAAAAAATGAGAAAGAATAAACTATATTCCTCTCAAGAATTCAAAGTTATATTCAGCTTGAAAATTGAGATTACAAAAAAAATGCCTCAAGGTTATATAGGCCAAGGGGAGAGATAGATGCAACCAAATTATGACAAGTGTTGTCATCCTATGAGGTGTGACAACTCATGCCATTAAAGGCTCAACCACCTTATCCCTATGTAAAGTTAAGCTAGTATGAAAAGAACTTTAGTGGGGAACTAGCTAAGAACGAACTAGTTAGATAAAGTACCCATTTCACACTAACAAATTTGATGCTTTTAATTTAATCTATGTGATGTTATCTTGTCTCTCTGACATCGCTTATGTCTGGAGTTAATATTTGGAGGGTTAAGTGTTGCTAGGCTGACTTGGTACATTAAGTTTCTTGCACCAAGTTTTGTAGTGTGCGCTAGTGTGGGATTGAATGCAGAGTTAAAATTGGTCTTTCTTATCTCATGGCTTGGACCACACTCAATTTCTCTTTTTCTCAGATGTCTTGGAGCTGACTCATTATGGTCATTGCACATTTCATGTTTATACATTTTAGTTTGGTCGACAAGAAGAAACTTTTTAAAGCTTGCAAAAGATATAAATGGAAGATCAAGTGTGTGATCAAGGTGTGATATATGTTGAGTGTTCAATGTATATGCCAAAAGAAGTGTGTTGAAGGTAGAGGAATAAGTGCGAATATGCGATGACATATTTGATGTATGTCAAAGGCGGTGAGATGAAAGTAGAAGAGTATAAGTGAAATGTTGGAGGTAGTGAGTCAAAAAAATTGTGTAAGTGAATGTTGGAGGTAGTGAGCTGAAGGAAAAAGTGCATGTGTGATTGCTAGAGGCAGTGAGCTGAAAGTAGAGTACGTGTAAGTGAAGTGTTGAAGGCAGTGAGTTGCAGGCAACAAAGGTATTTTAGAGGTAGTTTTGTATCTAATTCATCAAGTGTTGTATTTTGAGGTTGCAACATATTTTTGTAAGTGTTGTAATTGGTAGGGATTTGTAAACTTCCTTTGGTTGAAGCCATAAAACTACATTATAAATCTTGTTTATTTCTGTGAGGCTGGATTTGGATAGTATCTCCAAGCAACTTTCTCACTGTGGATTTTCCCTTGTAGGGTTTGCCACGTAAATTTGGTGTTGTAGTTGTGTGCTTATGCTTTGAATGGTTTATCTGGTTAAGATAGTAATAACTTTGATTCATAAATTTAAATTGGATTAATTTGAGGGATATACTAATTCACCCCCCTCTCAGTCTATTTTTGTGTTCTAACAAAGGGGATGGTCTAGAAATAATAAAATATGCTGGAAAAAATATATGAACTAGGCTTATCAAAACAATTCATTTGTCTTTAGTGTTGAATGACCCATTAGTTTATTTATGTTTGTGTAATCAATTTAGGATGGTTGAACAAATTGTTTGTAACCTTTAGAGGGAGATTTTAATAATTAATTTTAATAATATTTTTGTTGTTTTCAACCTAAGCCATGTGATTTTTTTCATAGTTGTTTGGCTACTAGATTTAGGTTGTTGTTTAGTTTAACCCCAACCTGAATTGCACCAAGTGCTTATTCATACATTGATCCTCAACGATCCTCTATTTTTCATGATCTAGCTTATATTTTGATACCAAGTGAGATTTATTGTCATGAGGTCATCCTTGCAAGAATAAACTTGATTGGTCTAAAATAAATTTTAAAAAGTCAAATTTGGCCAACTAGCCCTCTTTACCTTTCCCACACAAAGCTGACCAAACACAGGTTAGCATGATATTATGTTGCATTGTGGTATATTGAGACACTAGTTCAATATTCATTCTAACTATCTCTTAATTGAAAAGATCTCACAATCACATGCATTCTCTCATCCTAGAGCATTGAAAGTGGAGATCACCAAAAAGCACTTGGATTTTGTACACTACAAAGAATAACAAGCTAAGTTTTAGGCATTCATTTGTTTCCCTTAATTTTATATTTTTTCTAGGGGAATTGGTTAAGGTGAAGTTCCCTCATGGCTTCAATCATGCAACAACATTTCAAAAGTATTTTTTAATAGTACTTTTCCTACAATTTGACATAAGAATCACAACAAAGCACTAAAGATCAATCAAGTAGAAGAGTAGAACTAAGACATTTGACTAGGACAAGTTTGTAGGTAAAAGACTAGTTCGTGGTTGTGGACTTTTACCAAACCTATAATATTATCCTGTAACATAGTAGAGATTAGGCATAGAATCATAAGTCCTTACCAAACAAAGAGGTGGCCACATTTCTTGAAGTGAATTAGCAAAATATTCAAAGTTCACAAAAAATCTACATTCTTTGACCATAAAACTAAGCAACTTTTCCTCTTCATCTAACTCTATTTATAACATTATATACTTATCAATTTTGTCGAACTATAATTGTTTACATTAGTTTAAATTGATTGTTTGCTTACATATATACATTTTACAACATGGGCCTAGACTAACCCTAGGACTATTATTTTACCTTTTCAACATAAAGTTACCAATTATTTTAATAATTATCCTATATATTTGTACATATAATTACAACCTTTATATAGGGGAAAGGACCTAGTAGTTGACCACCCTAACTTCACACTTCTCAAAATCTTATGTGGAAATTTCAAATTGCTCCATTTTTTAGAGCAGCTTACTTGGCAAGTCCCTTGCTTATAACTAAGGCTTTATGGTCATATCATCGAATATGATGCCACATCAACATGTTTTTTGTTGAGGTGTCCAAAAAGGCCAAAAAAGGAGACCAATATTTGTGCACAAGTCATGTTATATTGGTGCACTCATGTGACATCACATGATTTGTTGTTTTTTAGATCTAAGGAATACATTTCATTTAATTATGTGTACTCATTATTAACATTAACAACTTTAAAATCACAACTATCGATACAATATTATTAAAAATATTGGGATATTAATTCAACAAATGCTATAACAACTATTGAAACATGCTCAACTATCTCATCCTTTCCCCTACATAATTATGAAATTGACGGTGATATTTTATAAATTAAAGAATACCGAACAATACAAAATTTGCAATTTGATGTAATTTAACATCCATTTTATATTTGACCTCTCTTTATATTTAAGAGTTGACGAATTGACAATATATCACCACTAAAGATAATATGTATCAACAATCAAAAACGCATTTAACCATATTTAATAATCAAGTAAATTCAAAACCATGTTATATTCTAAATTTCGACTTTAAGTACTAAATACGGTCAAACGTGCATCGATAGACAATACGGCGTTCGAGAGGGCTGGGCACTTACAACCGTGATCATTAATGTTTGGTGCTTGCCCCTCATTATATATACATTATGTATCTGTCATCGGCGTGCACTGTCTGGACATTCCACGAAGACCTACCTTGAATTGATTTAGAGATCTAGGCTATACACAGCAGCTATACCCTATAATGCTCTGCTCTCATAGCTCTAATCACTCCCACTCATAAATCCTGATCATCACGAGCTTTTCCACCAGGTGGGCGCATTTCAATGGCGGCAAAACCCCCACAAGAAAAGGCAGGCAACGTTTCGGGTTCGAATCCCAAGGCGACAGCAACTTTTTAACGATAGAAACCCCAATTGCTGATTAAATGCTTCTCTGTAACCGCAGCTGACAAGATACTTACTTCCCCCTGAAGCGTGCGATTTTCAAACCAATGCGTTACATGATCACCTCAATGACGAGTGCTCTGGATTGCTCATAAATTATGCGTATTTTTCGATTAACATTTGCTTTCCCTGTGTTGATCTTAGCATGACAGACAGTCAGTTCTGAAGCGTGATGCTTTGAAGGGAGCACCGTTTTTGAGGAGTTTGTTGTCTGAGACGACGCAGGGCATGCGTTAAATGCAGAAAATGCCTCCGTCCGTGCCTTTTCTCGCTTCAAATCAATGTCGCCTGCTCGTGTGCTTGTTTTTAGTTTTGTTCCCTTCGTCGAACAGGGGTTGGACATTCGCACGCCCAGCCTCGATCCTCATGTGACCAGCCTCCAGGGCTTGCTTTGTCTGCACTTCTGCGCAAACAACGAGGTTTGCTGTGTAATTATGGGCCTCCCTCTGGTCGAGAATCTCTGTTCTCTAGTCTAGTTTGTGTTCTCCTCGCCTTTGCTAGGAGTCCTAGTGGTCGTATTATGTAGCCCACCTTGAGAAAGGACGAGATAAAGTGAAATGATGATGTGTTCTGACAAATTTTGATGACTAATGTCAGTTGATCAGATCATAATTATCTTAAAGAGATTTATAATTTAAAATGTTTGAACATCATGTTTTTGTGTGGGTAAGATTTTTTAAATTGATGTTTTGGATTAGAGTTTGAACTGAGTTGTAATTTAATTGGTTGAGTATAATTGGTGAATGTGGTGATATAAGTTTGCTGATTACATCATTTTTTAAGGTTCAAATTCTTAACATTCGACGAATAAGGGATGAGACTCAGATTTTGCCCCAAACAAGTTTGGTGGAGTACGTACCCCTCAATCTTTGACTCTTAAGCGAAGAGGTTTTAGTATAAAGCTCGTTTGGGTTTGATATAATAGATCATAAAGTTTGATCGAAAATGTTGATAAAAAGTCTCACACATTGTACTTCATAAATCATAAAGTTTGATTCTATAAATCTTATACATTTTGTAATCACAAACATGTTAATCATGTCTCTAATTTGAAACAACTTTTACCTTTCACTTATAGTTTATGATTGTCCCTCTTCGATAAGTTGACAGGTAGGATTAAATCACATATACTTCTAAAATTTAAAATTGGGACCATGAGGATTAATAGTTTTCTAAGTTTAAACTCTTAAATGTTTATGTTTTTTAAAATTTGAGCATGTAACATATCATTTTGAAACATGGTTTTAAGTTTTTGCTCTTAATGAGTGATTAATTTTTTATATATTGAATAAGTTGAAAGGTGAGATTGATATTTATAGTTTGGTAATTTAAACATGATTTCAAATTTTTGACTTAATATTTATTAATGGAAGGTTAAAGGTTTAAATTTAAATCTTGTTTGTCTTTTCCTTATCACTTCAATAAAAAAAAGTTATAATAAAAATCACATTAAAATTAAACCTTTTGCCAATCATAATTAAAATACTGAAACAATAAAATTATAAGAACAATTCTTAAAGATGTATCTTTCACTAATAATAATTAGCACTTGCATCAAGGGAGGTACAAGGGTTACATCGATAAGAAAAATATCTTCAAGTCTATGTCGTTTGCTAGAAGTATCAAATAGTAAATCCGATAAAAATCACATTAAAATTAAACCTTTTACTAATCATAATTAAAATACTGAAACAATAAAATTATAAGAACAATTCTTAAAGATGTATCTTTCACTAATAATAATTAGCACTTGCATCAAGGGAGGTACAAGGGTTACATCGATAAGAAAAATATCTTCAAGTCTATGTCGTTTGCTAGAAGTATCAAATAGCAAATCCGTGTCCAACAAGCCTACATCGTTTGCCAGAAGTATCCCCACATTGGGTAATAATTTACCTATCATTGTAAATAAGGATAAGTGTAACTTACAACTTCGCTATTAAATGCATACTAATGTGAAGTATTAATTAAGGCAGTGACCCATTGTTTTTTATTGTTGCCGGCTTTAGTGGATGTATTATTGTTGGATGATTAATGAATTTAGTTGTGTTTTCGAAGCAATATATTGCGCTGTCTTGTTTGGCTAATAAATGCAGTGATACGATTAGTTGTTGATGTAGGTAAAGCTACCATTTAATTCACCCGTAAATTGCTCAAACAACCTGATAAAATGGTTTGGCGGAAGAGTGAGACAGGGTTCGGCTAAACATTCATACAATATAAGAGTTACATTGACAACCCCCAAATTGAACCCTTGATCATTGTTTCAACTACAATTTTAAAAAGTACGAAGTTAGAGTGCTCGACTACGCGATCCTCTCCCCTAATAACAATACCTAATATTCAACATTTATCGCTAAACAATAAATACATTATAGTCAACTTAGGGATTCTTTATATAAGTACGTGACCTAATCTCATATTAACAATTGGTGCATTAAATTATTTGGACACGTGCCACTCGAATTTAAGATGATGTTCTCTAATAAATAGATACGGGGAAAACGTGTAAACGGGCGTCAATTAGAACCTCAATAATCCCGTGACTATTATTCGTACATCGTAATTTTGTCATGATTGCAGAAAGTTCGGTCATCATTCTGTCACACAAAACAATCTTGACAGTCCCCTATACCTAAACGACAAAAATATTTTAAAAACAAATAAAAAAACACAGATGCTGTCGCTTTCTGGAAGGCGGCGGGCCCACCATGGCGTGTCGTGAGGTTGTCAAGGCTCTGGAGAGCGTACTCCGTACGTTTAAATAAATTACTCGAAGGCGTACATGTGGGCCATGTTTTGTAGTTTCCAGATGCCAAGCACGTCACGCTCACAGTGTCCTTGCTTCCTGCGTGTCTTTCAAATCATTTCAATCTCACACACTCGCACTACACCAATTTTTTTACTTTGGTACCACAAAATTTTCAAAATTTTCAAATTTAATGAGCAAAGTCAGCTTTTGAATTTCAATTAAGGTTAAAAGTGTAAGAATTTGTGATTAACAATTGAAAGTACATTTAGATTGTTGGATAGATATTATGTAGAGTATGTGATTAGTGATGAAAGATATTCCTAAGAATGTTGAGAACTAAACTCTTATCATGATTACCAACTTTTATATTTATTGTTTTATGTGTCTTTTATTTATGAAAAAAATAAAGTTAATTATTATGTTCGAGTCTAAAGATTCATACATAGATTATACATCTAGGTGTATTAGAGAAAATAAAAGTAATTGTTAAAAATCTTTTGATTGATTAGATCGTTATAAAAAATATTGCAATCAATAGATGAGGAGACATTAATGGACAGTAAGGAAAATTCAAAATAATTGAATTTTATTTTCAGAAGAATGTATTTAGTTCTTGAATTGAGGGTGAATTATGATTGTTTACGACTTGTAGGATTAAGTCATGAGTATAGAAAAGTGATAGTGTTGGGATGTTAACAATCTTTCAACCTTACATGAACTTAAAACTTTCACTTGGTCAATTTCATAGTTCTAGATCAATCACATATGACATAGATTCAATCTCTAATACACAATCTTAATCTAACTAAGTGGAAAATTTTGGGATCTAGTTTACTTCTATTTTTTATTTTTCTTGACGTGTAAAGATTTGTAATATTTAGAAATACCTTAGGGATATTTCTAAATTGCGAGGGTTCATATTATCTTCAAAAACACCCTCGAATTAATGCTATCAAATTTCCACAATCCATAGAGATTATTGTTGTTGTTCTATATTAGATTGTGTGAGATATTTTTGCATCAACAATTCAAATCACACTTCATGATCCAACATTAGAATGATAGTAGAGAGCTCAAGGAGACAAAAAAGATCTAGATAACAAGCAAGCAAGCAAGTGATATAGGACATGAATTCTAATGCAAGCATTCCTTAAATTGGTGCTCCAAACCCATATGTTCCTAAGAATGCACCTTGTAGCGTGGAAAATTCTTGCAAGTAGATATCTACTAATATTCAAATGAGTTTCTTTAAATACCAAGATAGAACAAATCATTACACACAATACTCTAGCTCCCAATGGCTAATGGCAAAGGGTAGGAGTTAACAATTTGGATTTTAAAAATTAGGCCAAACCTGTGTTAAACAAGATTACTCCTACATATCATAGAGCTAACCCATAATAGGACATATTAGATCTAGAAACCAATAATAGATTTGTGGAAGTATGGGTTAATAAATGATACAAATGTGTGGGAGCATGTATAAACACAACAAGGATAAAATTAGATGTATGGACATGTGTGAAGATGAGTGTGAAAGGGATTGGGGTAAAATGTAACAATTAAACTATTTTATTTTTTATATTACTATAATTGTAAGTTGGGCTATAATTTACTAGAATTTGGCTAACATAACTAAAAATTAAATTCATAACAAGGAAAAGGAATTCAAATGTACTTCATAAACAAATTGAGTAGTCCACTATCCTAGATACTAGCATTATATGCTATTGTTCCAATCACATTTCATCATCCTAGACATGCACTAGCATTCTATTTACATGTTGTCATCCTAGAAATTTATGAAATAAGTATTATTTTAGATTCCAAATTCTCTACACATTATAAGGAAAGGAAAATAATATTAGAAAATAAAGAAAATATCATAATACATTGAAATGATTAAAACTAATCTAGAAACTAACTTTTATATATATATATATATATATATAGGAAGAAAAGAGAAAAATAAACCTCTATGTAAGTTGATCCTTGAGCAGTTTGTAGCTAGGACAAGAATTTTTTGGGAATGCTTGGGAATTTATCAAGAATGATCAAACCCCTATTTTAGCCTTTCAACTTCCACAAATAATAAAAATAGAAAACAAAGATTAAAGAGTATGTGCATTTAACTTATGTAAGACTACGAAAAAAATGCTAAAATAAAATGTTTATAATTGCTATATTATTGGTCCATGAGGAATACCATCCTAGTGTGCATATGTGGATAAACCATGGTGATGGTCACCAAGAGAAATTTTTAGAAAAATGTAAAATAAAATATGAAAAGAAATGACTACAATATTATTCAAACAATAATAAAAATCTTATTGGAACAAAATTATTAGCATGATGAAGGGAGTGAGCACTTGGAGTTGTTAGTGAAAATCCAACAAAATCTATCTTCCAAACAACAATAATGGAGGCATATTTAATTAAAAATATCTAAGAGAGATAAAAAATTTATTCGCTTGTTAGATTCAAAATGTATTATTGTACAAGGCTTATGAGGAAGCTAAAGAGTCATTTAGATGCAAAGGGAATTTTTTGGATAGACAAGCATTACAAAATGTAGTAGAGGTAAGAAACCAATAGACCAAAATTTGAAAACTAATGGGAGAGTAACATGTATACATGTCATGTAAGTCCCCTCAAGAAAATTTTGAAAAGTTGACAAGTGTTTCTAGGCTACCAATAAGCATCAAACTATGATGTAGAGATTGGCTATCTAGTGAAGGAACAGGCTAGGGACAAGCTAAAATGGTCCCTAAAACATGTTATAAGAATGGATAAAATAATAACTTGTGTCATAATTATAGTGTATGTAGTTTTTGATATTATATTTTTCTCCCACATTAATGAGTTGATGTCACTAAGAGATATAACTATGCTAAAGTATAAAAATAAAATGTTGAAATTAAATGACATCACAAAAGGATACTAAAATGGAAACACTAAAATTATTCAAAGGGAAGCATGCCTCCAAGCTAAGATCTACATAGAAAATATGTTTAAAAAATAAAATATATAACATAAATATGATAAAAAGATACCAAACCTATAAAAAACATGTTATAACATCACAGACATATATATATATATATATATGGAAGCATGAACAATATACATAATGAACAAAAAATAGAGGAATTCTTATATGGTGAGAAGAATGTAATTATTTGAATAGTTTTTTAATAGACAGAATAGATTGATGTATATGAATGGAAAAAAAAATGAAAAGGAATACATGACTTGGTCTCTAGCTTAGTTTATCACTAGGAGTAATGAGACTTGAAAATGAATTCAATGACTAGCTTTCGCTATCACTAAGAATCATGAGAATTATTTACTAAGATGAATCCTTGCATTAATGTACTCTATTGCTAGATGATTCAGATACTTGGCAATGTAAGAAGAACTAAAGAACACAAAAAGCTCACACCATAACACCAAATTTACGTGGAAAACCTAACAAGGGAAAAACCATGGTGAGCAAGTTGCTTGGATCTACTATCCAAATCCACCCTCACAAATATAACAACTTTTACAATAGGAATTTTATGGTCTTTAACCAAAGGAAGTTCACTACTCTTTGCTCAATACATCTTTCATAATAGAGGTTCACTACCTCAACATACAAATAGATTATTTCAATACATCAGTTAACTCCTGTAGAAGAGGGGGATTCACTGCTCATGAGTTCTCTTCATTCAGAGAGCCTCATGGGGCGAACTTCCCTAAACTACCTCAGGAACAATGTAGAATTTTTAGAATCTAAAAGAGAACATCTCAGAGATTTTCTGGAAAAACTGACAAGTTCTCGGCCAAAGGACGCCAACACAAAATACAAACGACAGTGCAATGCGCTAGCATCCCAGAGATGCCTTGGTGTCTTGTACGGACTAGAGAATAAGAATGTCTCAGAAAATGCCTAAATGACTACTAGCTATTTGATTGCTAAGAATTTACAAGATGTGATAAAGTAGTAGAATGCAAGATGTGATAAAGTAGTAGAATGCAATAGAACTGAAATGAAGTGAGATAGAAATGTTAGAGATAAGGAGAAGAAAGGAAAGGAAATACTTACAACCATGTGAGTGATGAAGCCCCCACCAAATGAATGTCTTCAAAACCTGTGTGCGCAATATCTGGAGAGAATGTTGGAGTTGTATAGGGGTTTGCCTCAGTCAAACCCTCGTTTTGGTGTTCCCACCTCCACGGACAGCTAGATAGAAAGAGAGAGAGATGAACAAAGCATGCAGTGAAATAAAAATTTTCTCAGGAGTAGAACCCGCACCACCAAGTAGGAGTGATAAAAGCAAACCCCACACGAGGAGGAGAACCCGTATCACAAAAGAGGTGATAAAAGCAATCCCCGCTCAAAGAGGAGAACCTGTATCATGAAGTAAAAATGCAATAGATAAGGGATATGGAATCCCAAGATGCTCACAAGAATGAAGCAAGGGAAATAGAGCTGCAAAGAGTGTTGCTAAGAGCTTGAGAGAGCTTGAAGTTGCTACAAAAAGCTGTGTGAAGTTGTGTAAACAAGTGATGGAGTGAAGCTAAAAGCTAGAATGAAGCTAAAGAAGTGATAGCAAGACTTGGAAGAACTTAGAGGAAGAAGATCCTACAAATGAGGTGAAAAGATGACATTTAAGGAGAGATAGCCTTTGGAGTTACTTTTCGCTGCCTCTAAATCAAGCACATCACTAAATCCCACCATAAGCAGGCCATAAAATGGAAATGGCTGCCTGAAATTAAAGATCAGCAGGATATTAGCATTACCTGCCGCGGATATTTCTTACCGGCCACTCTAGTGTCCGTGAGCACGCTACGCTAAAAAAATAAATGAAATAAGAGTGGCAAGTCTAACGGAAGCCAATATGCAAGGGTGGTCATTAAAAGGGTGTTGGAGCATCCCGAGAGGGAGAAAAGGCCATGCAAGGCTAAAATGAGCCTACCTGGCATATGAGGACACTAGTGATATAAGGACGTGTTACGAAATCATGAGGTGTACCTATGACTATACATTTTTCCCCCACTTTAGCGAGCATATGAATCTACTTTAATATGCACGCTAAAGGAAATATACTAAACATAAATAACATCATATGCCAAAAGGATACTATAGAAGAAGCAGAGAATTCTCCAAACCACAGAATCATGCCCCCAATCTGAAGATCTGCAAAACCAATACATTAGACAAGAAAAAACATGCACTAGATAGCAATGTTAGAACATAAAAAGCTAAAGGATTTGAGTTAGCAAAGTAAAGAGACCTCAATGTAGAAGGTTGTCTTAGTACTATGTGTCACCCCCAAATTAAGAAATTATGCATAGAAGAATTCTAAGGTGAAGAGAGGAAGAGCGTATACTTAGGATGAAGAAGATGTAGATCTTCGATTTGGTATACGCAAGTTGAGAAGAGAGATAAAAATGAAATGAGTGCAAGAGTGATAAAAGCAATCCCCACTCGAGGAGAAAAACTAATATCACAAAATATAGGTGATAAAAGCAATCCTCGCTTGAGGAGGAAAACCTATATCACCAAATATAGGTGATAAAAGAAATACCCGCTCAAGGAGGAAAACCCGTATCACGAAGTATAAGTGACAAAAGTAATCCCTACTCAAGGAGGAAAACCCATATCACAAAGTATAGGTGATAAAAGAAATCCCTGCCCAAGGAGGAAAACCCGTATCACGAAGTATAGGTGATAAAAGCAATCCCTGCTCAAGGTGGAAAACCCGTATCACAAAGTATAGGTGATAAAAGCAATCCCCACTTGAGGAGGAAAACCCATATCACCAGATATAGGTCATAAAAGCAATCCTAGCTCGAGGAGGAAAACCTATATCACCAGATAAGGATGTAAAGGAGCTCTATAGGTTCTTGGTCCTGCAGAGCAAGACAAACCAGAGAATCTTGTGGCTACTACAAGCTATGTTGCAAGAGAGTCATATAAAAGATAGGTCTAGTTAGGTTGTCCCCAAGCTAGACGCGAATGTATGAAATAGGTCTAGTCAGGTTGCCCCCAAGCTAGACATGAAGATATGAAATAGGTCTAGTTAGGCTTCCCCCAAGCTAGATGCGAAAGAATCCATTTGAGATAAAGACTTTCAAAGGGGATCCCTCAGGAACCCTCCAAAAGGAAGAGGGGTTCCACTCAAGGGGTGCTTCATTTGAAAGATAGGAAGAAGAGAGGAGGTCCTTATGAAGGACACACATCTCCGAAACAAGTTATCACTGCCCCCAACATATAGGGGAGGAGAACCATGAAGGGTACTTAGAACATGCAGGATAGAGGTAAACCTCGACGTTACTTCTCATGCAAAGAAAGGGCAAGTGCATCAATCAAACTTGAGTTTGATGGCACCTGAATCACAAAGTTATTGTATTTTATCCTTCAAGGCCTTACATTCACTAGTGGAATGCCCAAGCACTTGATGGTATGTGCAAAAAGAATGTTTTCCTTCATCATGTTTATGAAGTTTATTACGTGTAGGAGAAGGAAGAGTGATTAAGTGAGCTTTTCGAAGCCGCAACAAAATATGCTCTTGCTCAAATAAAGGATGAGGAGTAGGAAGCAATGCTTTCTCTTGTGGAGGAAGGTTTGAATTCTCACAAGAAGAAGAAGAAGGTACAAAGATAGAAGATAATGGAGGAAGAATCTTCTCAACAGAACGAGGTTGAGAAGAATTCATGTCACTCAACCATAAATTTTGTTTAGATTGTTCCTTTGAGCAACCAAGTCCTAAAGTATGCTTACGGGGTGTATATTTAATAGGGATCTGAATGCCTTGTTCGGTACGCCCACAACCTTTATGCTCATAGCCATATTTAGAGACAAGCTTAAAGTTGGGGCCATAACGTGTTTGTAAGTCTTGAAAAGAGGGAGGATTCTCATAAAGAGCATTTTCCCAACAACGGGGATCACACTCCTCTATGGGATCGCCATCATCCTCTTTAACAGGATTGTCAACATTATCCTCTTTTGCAGAAGCGTAATCATCTTCCTCAGAAGGAGGATCAATACTAAGAACATTACAATTTGCGTTCACCTTACCCAGTGATAAAAAAGAGTAGTCATCTTTGATAGTAGGTGTGGATGACATCATTAGAAGGTCTAAGTGGATTAGGTTGACTTTATATTCCTGAATGAAGGAATCTGTAAAGTCTAAGGAACCCCAATCATCACCAAGACATGCATTCTCTTGAGAAGAGGTAGAATGAGAAAACTTAAGAGTTCTTGCTTTAGAAGGATCTTCCTTAGGGACATTCATCTCAAGAGTATCCTTTGTAATAGGCAATCATGGATAAAGACGCATACTGGAAGACACTGAAGGATAAGAGAGGTACCACCGGGCTTCTGACTAGCATCACCGCTATCCTACATAGCGCATAGCCCTGTAATAACCTAATTGTGACTACTTTTATTATTGTAAGGAACTTAAGGATTTATGCAAGGTAGACAGACTCTACATGGAATCTACAAAAGCCTACCGGCTAGCATAAGCAAGGTAACTTTTCTGACAACATATACAAGGGTAGGGACAGTAACAAGTCCAAGTTGTAAAGGTAATACTATTATACCTAGAGCTTGCCTCCCAACATTATCAAACCCATGAATAACAACAAAAGAAGCATTAAGAGAAGATGAATCAACATTAATCTTAGGCAATAGATAAATGCTACATACATTGAGCGCTAAGCCAACATCAACGAGAGTATGTCTAATGCCAATTTTATTAATGTTAACTATAATCATTAGAGGATCCACTTGCTTTTGTACTTCCAGAGGCGAGAGTTCTTGCAGATAGAAGGCGACATTCGGTGAATCCGCACGAATGTATGCCATCAATGCATTAGCATCTACTGGTCTAGTAGAAGAGGGAAAGAGGATATTTTGTAGGGCTTCTTGAAGCATACCTTGATAAACCGAAGTAGACTGAAGCAAGTCTCATAGTGAGGTCTTATCCGGAGTAACACAAAGTTGCTCAACAAGATCGTAATCACTAGGTGCTTGAGGAAGGCTTGGTTGTTTACTCATCCTATTCTCATAACTATGGGCTACCACTCTATAAGAGGGAGCCTTAGAAAGATTAGGAGAGTCGCTATCAAATAGAACACCATTAATAGAACAAACCCTTTTAGGAGAGGGACTAGCTGGAGTCACATAAATGATTGGTCTCTTAGGCCTTTGAGGGGCAACAAAGACATAAATAACATTTACATAATCATCACAACTAGTAGAATTATTATTTGAAGACATATTCTCAACATTGATCTAGATAGGAACAAATGTGGAATAATTATTCGAAGAAACATTCACAACATCAATCCAAGGAGAATTAGATGTGGAAGGAGGTTCATCCTTTGCTAATGCATCATCTCTAGAAGAGAGTGCATCAAAACAAAGATGGGATCCATCATTCACAAATGCAAGATCTCTAGAAGAGAGTGCATTGGAATGAAAAGGTTCATCATTCACAAATGCATCATCTCTAGGAGAGAATGCATTGGAATGAATAGAAGGTAAAGTAACATTAAGAAAGGTATCAATGATTTCATCTTCTTGCAAAACA
>VDFB02193867.1:465131819-465213880 GCA_007258455.2 Sequoia sempervirens
GATGATTAATGAATTTAGTTGTGTTTTCGGAGCAATATATTGCTTTGTCTTGTTTGGCTAATAAATGCAGTGATACGATTAGTTGTTGATGTAGGTAAAGCTACCATTTAATTCACCTGTAAATTGCTCAAACAACCTGATAAAATGGTTTGGCGGAAGAGTGAGACAGGGTTCGGCTAAACATTCATACAATATAAGAGTTCATTGACAACCCCCAAATTGAACCCTTGATCATTGTTTCAACTACAATTTTAAAAAGTACGAAGTTAGAGTACTCGACTACGCGATCCTCTCCCCTAATAACAATACCCAATATTCAACATTTATCGCTAAGCAATAAATACATTATAGTCAACTTAGGGATTCTTTATATAAGTACGTGACCTAATCTCATATTAACAATTGGTGCATTAAATTATTTGGACACGTGCCACTCGAATTTAAGATGATGTTCTCTAATAAATAGATACGGGGAAAACGTGTAAACGGGCGTCAATTAGAACCTCAATAATCCCGTGACTATTATTCGTACATCGTAATTTTGTCATGATTGCAGAAAGTTCGGTCATCATTCTGTCACACAAAACAATCTTGACAGTCCCCTATACCTAAACGACAAAAATATTTTAAAAACAAATAAAAAAACACAGATGCTGTCGCTTTCTGGAAGGCGGCGGGCCCACCATGGCGTGTCGTGAGGTTGTCAAGGCTCTGGAGAGCGTACTCCGTACGTTTAAATAAATTACTCGAAGGCGTACATGTGGGCCATGTTTTGTAGTTTCCAGATGCCAAGCACGTCACGCTCACAGTGTCTTTCAAATCATTTCAATCTCACACACTCGCACTACACTAATTTTTTTACTTTGGTACCACAAAATTTTCAAATTTAATGACCAAAGTCAGCTTTTGAATTTCAATTGGGTTAAAAGTGTAAGAATTTGTGATTAACAATTGAAGGTACATTTAGATTGTTGGATGGATATTATGTAGAGTATGTGATTAGTGATGAAAGATATTCCTAAGAATGTTGAGAACTAAAATCTTATTATGATTACTTACCTTTATATTTATTGCTCTATGTGTCTTCTATTTATGAAAAAAATCAAGTTAATTATTATGCTTGAGTCTAAAGATTCATACATAGATTATACATCTGGTTGTATTAGAGAAAATAAAAGTAATTGTTAAAAATTCAATATAAAAATATTGCAATTAGTAGACGAGGAGACATTAGTGGACAGTAAGGAAAATTCAAAATAATTGAATTTTATTTTCAGAAGAATGTATTTAGTTCTTGAATTGAGGATGAATTATGATTGTTTACGACTTGTACAATTAAGTCATGAGTATAGAAAAGTGATAGTGTTGGGATGTTAACAATCTTTCAACCTTACATGAACTTAAAACTTTCACTTGGTCAATTTCATAGTTCTAAATCAATTGCATATGACATAGATTCAATCTCTAATACACAATCTTAATCTAGCTAAGTGGAAAATTTTGGGATCTAGTTTACTTCTATTTTTTTATTTTTCTTGACGTGTAAAGATTTGTAATATTTAGAAATACCTTACGGATATTTGTAAATTGCGAGGGTCCATATTATCTTCAAAAACACCCTCAAATTAATGCTATCAAATTTCCACAATCCATAGAGATTATTGTTGTTGTTCTATATTAGATTGTGTGAGATATTTTTGCATCAACAATTCAAATCACACTTCATGATCCAACACTAGAATGATAGTAGAGAGCTCAAGGAGACAAAAAAGATCTAGATAACAAGCAAGCAAGCAAGTGATATAGGACATGAATTCTAATGCAAGCATTCCTTAAATTGGTGCTCCAAACCCATATGTTCCTAAGAATGCACCTTGTAGCGTGGAAAATTCTTGCAAGTAGATATCTACTAATATTCAAATGAGTTTCTTTAAATACCAAGATAGAACAAATCATTACACACAATACTCTAGCTCCCAATGGCTAATGGCAAAGGGTAGGAGTTAACAATTTGGATTTTAAAAATTAGGCCAAACCTGTGTTAAACAAGATTACTCCTACATATCATAGAGCTAACCCATAATAGGACATATTAGATCTAGAAACCAATAATAGATTTGTGGAAGTATGGGTTAGTAAATGATACAAATGTCTGGGAGCATGTATAAACACAACAAGGATAAAATTAGATGTATGGACATGTGTGAAGATGAGTGTGAAAGGGATTGGGGTAAAATGTAACAATTAAACTATTTTATTTTTTATATTACTATAATTGTAAGTTGGGCTATAATTTACTAGAATTTGGCTAACATAACTAAAAATTAAATTCATAACAAGGAAAAGGAATTCAAATGTACTTCATAAACAAATTGAGTAGTCCACTATCCTAGATACTAGCATTATATGCTATTGTTCCAATCACATTTCATCATCCTAGACATGCACTAGCATTCTATTTACATGTTGTCATCCTAGAAATTTATGAAATAAGTATTATTTTAGATTCCAAATTCTCTACACATTATAAGGAAAGGAAAATAATATTAGAAAATAAAGAAAATATCATAATACATTGAAATGATTAAAACTAATCTAGAAACTAACTTATATATATATATATATATATATAGGAAGAAAAGAGAAAAATAAACCTCTATGTAAGTTGATCCTTGAGCAGTTTGTAGCTAGGACAAGAATTTTTTGGGTATGCTTGGGAACTTATCAAGAATGATCAAACCCCTATTTTATCCTTTCAACTTCCAAAAATAATAAAAATAGAAAACAAAGATTAAAGAGTATGTGCATTTAACTTATGTAAGACTACAAAAAAAAATGCCAAAATAAAATATTTATAAGTGCTATATTATTGGTTCGTGAGGAATACCACCCTAGTGTGCATATGTGGATAAACCATCATGATGGTCACCAAGAGAAATTTTGAGAGAAATGTAAAATAAATGACTACAATATTATTCAAACAATAATAAAAATCTTATTGGAACAAAAGTATTAGCATGATGAAGATGGGAGTGAGCACTTGGAGTTGTTAGTGAAAATCCAACATCTATCCTCCAAACAACAATAATGGAGGCATATTTAATCAAAAATATCTAAGAGAGATAAAAATTCATTCACTTGTTAGATTCAAAATGTATTATTGTACAAGGCTTATGAGGAAGCTAAAGAGTCATTTAGATGCAAAGGGCAATTTTTGGATAGGTAAGCATTACAAAATGTAGTAGAAAATAGGTAGGTAAGAAACCAATAGACCAAAATTTGAATACTCATGGGAGAGTAGCATGTATACATGTTATGTAAGTCCCCTCAAGAAAATTTTGAAAAGTTGACAAGTGTTTCTAGGCTAACAATAAGCATCAAACTATGATGTAGAGATTGGATTTTTAGTGAAGGAAAAGGCTAGGGGCGAGCTAAAATGGTCCCTAAAACATGTTATAAGAATGGATAAAATAATAACTTGGGTCAAAATTATAGTGTATGTAGTTTTTGATATTATATTTTTCTCCCACTTTAATGAGTTGATGTCACTAAGAGATATAGCTATGCTAAAGTATAAAAATAAAATGTTGAAATTAAATGACATCACAAAAGGATACTAAAATGGATACACTAAAATTATTCAAAGGGAAGCATGCGTCGAAGCTAAGATCTACATAGAAAATATGTTTAAAAAATAAAATATGTAACATAAATAGGATAAAAAGATACCAAACCTATAAAAAACATGTTATAACATCACACACACACACATATATGGAAGCATGAACAATATACATAATGAACAAAAAATAGAGGAATTCTTATATGGTGAGAAGAATGTAATTATTTGAATAATTTTTTAATAGAGAGAATAGATTGATGTATATGAATGGAAAAAAACATGAAAAGGAATACATGACTTGGTCTCTAGCTTAGTTTATCACTAGGAGTAATGAGACTTGAAAATGAATTCAATGACTAGCTTTCTCTATCACTAAGAATCATGAGAATTAGTTACTAAGATGAATCCTTGCATTAATGTACTCTATTGCTAGATGATTTAGATACTTGGCAATGTAAGAAGGACAAAAGAACACAAAAAGCACACACCATAACACCAAATTTATGTGGAAAACCTAACAAGGGAAAAACCATGGTGAGCAAGTTTCTTGGATCTACTATCCAAATCCAACCTCACAAATATAACAACTTTTACAACAGAAATTTTATGGTCTTTAACCAAAGGAAGTTCACTACTCTTTGCTCAATACATCTTTCATAATAGAGGTTCACTACCTCAACATACAAATAGATTATTTCAATACATCAGTTAACTCCTGTAGAAGAGGGGGATTCGCTACTCACAAGTTCTCTTCATTCAAAGAGCCTCATGGGGAAAACTGCCCTAAACTACCTCAAGAATAGTGCAAAAGTTTTAGAATCTGAAAGAGCAAGTCATAGAGATTTTCTGGAAAAACTGACAAGTTCTTAGCCAAAGGATGTTAGCACAGAATACGGATGACGGCACAACTCACTGGCATCCTAGAGACACGCCAATGTCTAGTACGGACCAGAGAATGAGAATGTCTCAGAAAATTCCTAAATGACTACTAGCTATCTAATTGCTAAGAATTTATAAGATGCAATAAAGTAGTAGAATGCAATAGAACTAAAATGAAGTGAGATATAAATGTTAGAGATAAGAAGAAAGGAAAGGAAATACTTACAACCACATGAGTGATGAAGCCCCCACCAAACGAATGTCTTCAAAACTTGTGTGCGTAATAGCTGGAGAGAATGTTGGGGTTGTATAGGGGTTTGCCTCAGTCAAACCCCCATTTTGGTGTTTCCACCTCTGCAAAAAGCTAAATATAAAGAGAGAGAGATGAAAAAATTGTGTGGTGAAAGAAAAACCCGCTCAAGAGTAGAACCCACACCACCAAGTAGGAGTGATAAAACCAAACCCCGCTCGAGAAGGAGAACCTGTATCACAAAAGAGGTGATAAAAGCAATCCCCACTCAAGGAGGAGAACCTATATCACAAAGTAAAAATGCAATAGATAAGGGATATGGAATCCCAAGATTCTCACAAGCATGAAGCAAGGGAAATAGAGCTGCAAAGAGTGTTGCTATGAGCTTGAGAGAGCTTGAAGCTGCTACAACAAGCTTGTGAAGCTGTGTACAATCAAGTGATGGAGTGAACCTAAGAGCTAGAATGAAGCTAAAGAAGTGCTAGTAGACTTGGAAGAACTTAGAGGAAGAAGAGCCTACAAATGAGGTGAAAAGATGACATTTAAGGAGAGACAAGAAGCTTCTTGAGCCGTTTTTGGGAATTCCCAACCGTTACCACCGACAAAACTCGAAGACAAGTGACAAACATGCATGGAAATGGTCGTTTGAATGTTGAAACATCATAGGAAATTAGTGTACCACATGGGCATCTGCGCATCGCGCTAGTGTCTAGACACGTCATGCTACAAAACGACAAAAATAAGAAAAGTGCAAAGTTCAACGAAAAGCCAACACGCGAGGGCGGCTGCTAAAAAGGGGTGTTGGAGCATCCTAAGAGGGAGAAAGGCTGATGCAAGGGTTTAAATGAGCCTACTCAAGATGCTAAGGGAGTGGACACTAAAGTGGATACAAGAATGTACATGAAATTGCGAGGGGTGCAATTTTATGACTATACATTTTTCCCCCACTTTAGCGAGCATATGAATCTACTTTAATATGCACGCTAAAGTAAATATACTAAAAATAAATAACATCATATGCCAAAAGGATACTATAGAGGAAACAGATAATTATTCAAACCACAAAAGCATGCCCCTAGTCTGAAGATCTACAAAACCAATACATTAGACAAGAAAAAACCTGCACTAGATAGCAACGTTAGAACATAAAAAGCTAAAGGATTTGAGTTAGCAAAGTAAAGAGACCTTGATGTAGAAGATTGTCTCAGTACTATGTATCATCCCCAAATTAAGAAATTATGCATAGAAGAATTCTAAGGTGAAGAGAGGAAGGGAATATACTTAGGATGAAGAAGATATAGATCTTTGATCCAGTATATGCAAGTTGAGAAGAGAGATAAAAATGAAATGAATGCAAGAGTGATAAAAGCAATCCCCGCTCGAGGAGGAAAACTCGTATCACAAAATAATGGTGATAAAAGCAATCCTCGCTCGAGGAGGAAAACCTGTATCACCAAATATAGGTGATAAAAGTAATCCCCACTCAAGGAGGAAAACCTGTATCACAAAGTATAGGTGATAAAAGCAATCCCTGCTCAAGGAGAAAAACCCGTATCACAAAGTATAGGTGATAAAAGCAATCCCCACTCAAGGAGGAAAACCTGTATCATGAAGTATAGGTGATAAAAGCAATCCCCACTTGAGGAGGAAAACTCGTATCACTAGATATAGGTGATAAAAGCAATCCCCATTCAAGGAGGAAATCCTGTATCACTAGATAAGGATGTAAAGGAGCTCTATAGGTTCTCGGTCCTACAGAGCAAGACAAATCAAAGAATCTTGTGGCTACTACAAGTTGCGTTGCAAGATAGTCATAAAAAAGATAGGTCTAGTCAGGTTGCCCCCAAGCTAGACGCGACTATATGAAACAGGTCTAGTTAGGCTACCCCCAGGCTAGACATGAAGATGTGAAATAGGTCTAGAGTCAGGTTGCCCCCAAGCTAGACGTGAAATAATCCATTTGAGATAAAGACTTCAAAGGGGCTCCCTCAGGAACCCTCCAAAAGGAAGAGGGGGGTCCACTCAAGGGACGCTTCATTTGAAAGATGGGGAGAAGAGAGGAGGTCCTTAAGAAGGACACACATCTTCGGAACAAGTTATCACTACCCCCGACATACAAGGGAGGAGAACCATGAAAGGTACTTAGAACATGCAGGATAGAGGTAAACCTCGATGTCACTTGTCATGCGAAGAAAGGGAGGGTGCATCAATCAAATGGGAGTTTGATGGCACCTAAATCACAAAGTTTTTGTATTTTATCCTTCAAGGCCTTACATTCACTAGTGGAATGCCTAAGCACTCAATGGTATGCACAAAAAGAATGCTTTCCTTCATCATGTTTTTGAAGTTTATTACATGTAGGAGAAGGAAGAGTGATTAAGCAAGCTTTTAGAAGTCACAACAAAATACACTCTTGCTAAAATAAAGGATGAGGAGTAGGAAGAAACCCTTACTCTTGTGGAGGAAGGTTCGACTTCTCACAAGAAGAAGAAGAAGGTACGAAGATATAAGATAATGGAGGAAGAATCTTCTCAACAGAACGTGGTTGAGAAGAATCCATGTCACTCAACCATAGCTTCCGTTTAGATTGTTCCTTCGAGCAACCAAGTCCTAAAGTATGCTTATGGGGTGTATATTCTATAGGGACCTGAATTCCTTGTTCGTTAAGCCCACAACCTTTATGCTCATAGCCATATTTAGAGACAAGCTTAAAGTTGGGGCCATAACATGTTTGCAAGTCTTGAAAAGAGGGAGGATTATCATAAAGAGCATTTTCCCAACAACGAGGATCACACTCCTGTATGGGATCACCATCATCCTCTTTAATAGGACTGCCTTATCCTCTTTCGCAGAAGCATAATCATCTTCCTCAAAAGGAGAATCAATACTAAGAACATTACAATTTTCATTCACCTTACCCTGCGATACAAAAGAGTAGTCATCTTTGATAGCGGGTGTGGATGACATCATTAGAAGGTCTAAGTGGATCGGGTTGACTTTATATTCCTGAATGAAGGAATCTGTAAAGTCTAAGGAACCCCAAACATCGCCAAGACATTCATTCTCTTGAGAAGAGGTAGAAGGAGCATGCTTAAGATTTCTTGCTTCAAAAGAATCTTCCTTAGGGACATTCATCTCAAGAGTATCCTTTGTAATAGGTACTATTGGAGTAAACATCAACACATAGGAAGAAACCAAAGGGATAAGAGTAGGCACCATCGAAGCTTGACCAACATCGACCATCTCACATAAGTGCATAGCTTCAAGGTCAACCTTGACTGTGACTACTTTATTATTGTAAGTGAACTTAATAGATTTATGCAAGGTAGACGGGACTGTACCCATGGCGTGAATCCACGGTCTACCAAGAAGAAGGTTATAAGGTAACTTTTCTAATATAATGTATATACAATGGTAGGGACAGTAACGGGTCCAAGCTACAAAGGTAATACTATTATACCTAGAGCTTGCCTCCCAACATTATCAAACCCATGAATAATAATAGAAGAAGCATTAAGAGAAGATGAATCAACATTAATCTTAGGCAATAGATAAATGCTACATACATTGAGCGCTAAGCCAGCATCAACGAGAGTACGTCTAATGCCAATTTTATTACTGTTAATTATAATCATTACAGGAGCCGCTTGCTTCTGTACTTCCGGAGGCAGGAGTTCTTACCGATAGAATGTGACATTCGACGAATTTGCATGAATGTACGCCATCAACACATCAACATCTACTAGCCTAGTGGAAGAGGGCAAGAGGATCTTTTGTAGGGATTCCTAAAGCATACCTTGATAAACCAGAGCAGACCGAAGCAAGTCCAATAGTGAGGTCTTATTCAGAGTAACACAAAGTCGCTCGACAAGATCATAATCACTAGGTGCTTTAGCTATAGGTTTAGGTGCTTGAGGAAATCTTGGTTGTTTACTCATCCTATTCTCATAACTATGGGCTACCGCTCTACAAGAGGGAGCCTTAGAAAGATTAGGAGAGTTGTTATCAAATAGAACACTATTAATAGAACAAACCCTTTTAGGAGAGGGACTAGCTAGAGTCACATAAATGATTGGTATCTTAGGCCTTTGAGGGGCAGTAGAGACATAAATAAAATTTACATAATCATCACATATAGTAGAATTATTATTTGAAGACATATTCTCAACATTGATTCAAAGAGGAACAAATGTGGAATAATTATTCGAAGAAACATTCACAACATCGATCTAGGGAGAATCAGATGTGGAACGAGATTCATCCTTTGCTAATGCATCATCTCTAGAAGAGAGTGCATCAAAACAAAGATGGGATCCATCATTCAAAAATGAAACATCTCTAGAAGAGAGTGCATTGGAATGAAAAGGTTCATCATTCACAAATGCATCATCTCTAGGAGAGAGTGCACTGGAATGACTAGAAGGTAAAGTAATATTAAGAAAGGTATCAATGATCTCATCTTCTTGTGAAAAAAATCCTCTAAAGCTAGAGGAATTTCGTGAGAAGGATAAAAGACACCAAGTGACATGGGAAAAGCCAGGTCACCATCACATGCATGAAATGGAATATCATTAACATTTTTTAACAAAATTAGATATTGAACTAATAAAAGAAGATATTAAATTCATTACAATTTTTTTGGTATAATTTTCTATGTTCTAGTAATTCATGTTTTTGGAGGTCTTTGGAGTGGAATTTGAGGTCAGAACTTGCATCAATCCATAAAATTTGACTGCCAAATGCACTAGTATTTTAGGGACTGAATTAGTTCACTAGGAGACCTTTCCAATGGTGCAAACAGTTTTGAATTCCGACCACCGAGTCAAAAGTTATGACCCCGACAAGTAGGGGTAAATAAATTCCTAGTTTTTTGGAAGATTTTCTCTTCACGTCGAGTTCACCAAAAATGTAGAAGAGGGAGATTCACTACTCACGAGTTATCTTCATTCAGAGAGCCTCATGGGGTGAACTACCCTAAACTACCTCAAGAACAATGTGAAAGTTTTAGAATCTGAAAGAGCAAGTCACAAATATTTTTTGGACAAACTGACAAGTTCTCAGCCAAACGCGTCAGTGTAGAATACAGATGACAACACGACACGATGGCATCCCAGAGACACACTAGTGTCTTGTACAAACCAAAGAATGAGAATGTCTCAGAAAATTCCTAAATGATTGCTAGCTATTTGATTGCTAAGAATTTACAAGATGCGATAAAGTAGTAGAATGCAATAGAACTGAAATAAAGTGAGATAAAAATGTTAGAGATAAGGAGAAGAAAGGAAAGGAAATACTTACAACCACATGAGTGATGAAGTCCCTACCGAACGAATGTCTTCAAAACCTGTGTGCACAATATCTAGAGAGAATGTTGGGGTTGTATAGGGGTTTGCCTCAGTCAAACCCCCGTTTTGGTGTTCCCACCTCCATAGATAACTAGATAGAAAGAAAGAGAGATGAACAAAGCATGTGGTGAAAGAAAAACCTACTCAGGAGTAGAATCTGCACCACCAAGTAGGAGTGATAAAAGAAAACCTCACTCAAGGAGGACAACCCATATCACAAAAGAGGTGATAAAAGAAATCCCCGCTCATGGAGGAGAACCCGTATCATGAAGTAAAAATTCAATAGATAAGGGATATGGAATCCCAAGATGTTCACAAGCATGAAACAAGGGAAATAGAGCTGCAAAGAGTGTTGCTAAGAGCTTGAGAGAGCTTGAAGCTACTACAACAAGCTATGTGAAGCTGTGTAAACAAGTGATGGAGTGAAGCTAAAAGCTAGAATGAAGCTAAAGAAGTGCTAGCAAGACTTGGAAGAACTTAGAGGAAGAAGATCCTACAAATGAGGTGAAAAGATGAAATTTAAGGAGAGAGAAGAAGCTTTTTGAGCCATTTTCAGGCGTTCCTAGCCATTACCACGGACAAAACTTGCTAACAAGTGGCAAACATGCATGTAAATGATCATTTGAACACTGAAACATCGTAGGAAATCAACGTGTCGCACAGACGTATGTGTACTGTGCTAGTGTCTAGACATGTCATGCTACAAAACAATGAAAATAGTAAAAGTACAAAGTTCAACGAAAAGCCAACATGCTAGGGTGGTTGCTAAAAAGGGGTGGTGGAGCATCCTAAGAGGGAGAAAGGCTGATGCAAGGGTTAAAATGAGCCTACTCAAGATGCTAAGGGATTGGACACTAAAGTGGATACAAGAATGTATGCGAAATTGCTAGGGGTACAATTTTACGACTATACAACTCCAACTCACTTCCTTTGGTAAATACAACTGCTTCAAAAATCTATGTTGCTTACAACTTGCCACCTTTAGAAAACTTACTCATTTGCAGACTCATATTCTTCTTCACAATATTCAGATTCATTGTTGATCTCTCAAAACTAATCTTTGGCACATTTCGTCATCAAAAGATATTTTGCAAAGAACTATTCACACATTATCTTCTTAAAACAATTACAACACACTCACACACATACTTATTCATCTTCTCAAAACTTTTATCTTTTATTTATACCATCTACATCCTTCAAAAAGGTTCTTCAATTCAACTTGAAATAGGAAATATAAGATACAAAATTTGAAATGAAGTCATCTTCAAACATACTTGCAAATATAAAAAGAACTTATGATGAAATGATAGCAAACCAAGAACACCACCAAAAATTGATGGCAAACAATTGCAAAACCAAGAACACAAATATTTGACTTGGGTTTTTAATACCACCTTCCAACTTAGCAATACACCACTATGCTCTAATTAGGAGGAAATTAAAACAACAATAAAGATTATTGTCTTTTACAAAGGAAATTGAACAGAGACATTTACATAGCCAATCACAAATTTCAGAATTTTATATCAACATCACTTGAGACAGTGAGGAAAAATTACAAAAAAAAAATTAAAACCTACCTCCTTTATCATTCATGATGTTTGAATACCAGCCAACAATATTTTTTGCTAATTTATCCTACTATCAATGCCTTTCACCCATGCCAATACTGGAAATTTCTTCTTCTTAGTGTTAAAAGTATCCTTCCCTTATAGCATGTGCCCACCTCTACTCTCTCTAGTGTTGTTATTTTTGTGTTCTTTGTTGTGCTAAAAATTTTCACCCACTTTTACTCCTCACACCCCCCTCAATCCATCGATGCAATATTTTATTTTTTTAGAAGTTATTTTGAAAACTGAATTGGAAACTGCAACTTGTAACTATTGTGTGTTATCACAACACACCCCAAGACTATAAGACTTGGGGACCCAAGTGAAAAATAACAACTCTTATGGCATGAGCTAGCAAGTTGAAATGATCACTGGAAGTGAAAAAGTAAAGATAAATCTTTTATCAAAGAGAACTTCGTAATGCAAGTGTTTTCGGGTACCGAATATTGGGAACCAAAAACATTTGAAAGGAAAAAGGTGGTGCAAATACTAAATAGAGTGTTCTGGTCCAATATGCGAAGTCTAGTAAAAAGGAAGTTTTGGTAAAATCGAAGTCCAGGGAAAGTTCATGGGTAAAGTTGAATACAGGATACCGAGTACCGGGAAATGATGTTAACTAATTTTTTTAAAATCTTAAGGATATCTAATGATTTTGATAGTCTGGTAATCTGGTATATGTAGAAAATAATTATGCAAGGATTTATGATATGCTAGAAAGCGTGTTATTTATGGGATTTATGTACTAACATTTGAATAATGGTTTTATTTACATGAGATGTTTATAAATGTTTTTTTTCTTTAAAAGGGATTTAATGTGTGGAATTTGTGATTGTAGGAGATGCAAATTGTGATGCAAAGTTTGGGTATGGACGGTCAGGAAAACTTGAATCATGGATAGAATTATATCCAAGTTGGGTTGCTTATTTTGGGAGGTTATAAGGCAGATGGAATTGAATCTGCTAGAATGTTGGAGATCCCAATATTATACGTCTGGTGGAGACAAATACTAATCTTTGGGAAGAGCCCATTCTTGAGAGTAGTAGACCCGAAACAAAGCAAGGTGTAGGGGTGAAATTCCACCTGTTCATTCTGAATGTATGGGAAGCTCCTACACACTACCCTAATTCGAAGTATCATCCTAGCAATAATTAAAGATTAAAACCTGAAGAGCTTCAATGTGTAATTGGAGTTGACCTTCGTTGACTTCAATTGCAATTCTCCTATAAGTCACTCCATTCTATGTGCCTTGATGTGATTGGTCCCTTGGATTTCCTCTCATGTATTTGTCTTATCCTGGTTATGCCTTGTGCTCTATAAAAGGTCGGAGGATCTTTCTTTTTTAGTTAAGTTCAGAACTTGTGGGTGTCGGAAGAGCTAAAACTTCTTTGAGTTTTGTTCTTTTTTCCTATTTTCTGAATCATTCTAACATAAAACTTTGTATGCACATAGACATTGATTAATATCAGAGCCAATTGGATAGCTACCTATCTCATGAATCTTTTGTAGATGGTTTTGTTAGTTCAACCAAACAAGACTATTTGATGTACCATTTAAGGGTGCATATAGAACCTACTCGGTGTCCAAACTAATACTCCTCTCTTTAAAAACTCGCACCATTTTATATGTATTTGTGAAGCAATCTGGTGAAGTATAAAGTGGTTTGTTATGTTTTAGTTAATTCTTTGGGGCATGCATGGAGAATAACTGGGAGAAATTTTTATTTTTCAATATTTTCATGCTTTATTTTAGAATAGATGTTTAAATTCTTTGAAAATGTTCGAAAAAAATAAGTGAATGGATGAAAATTTGTTGAAAATATTTCATTTCCTATGAAACTGTTGAATGCTTAATGCCAAATCTACTTAAGTGATAGCAAAGAAATTGTTGATGTTCATGAAATATTATTTCAAATCTTTCAATTTCATGATATTTGTTCTTAAGTTCCAATTAAAAACTCAGTATTTGATATATATATATATATATATATATATATATATATATGATTCTAAGCAACCATATTCCCTTTGAGATTAACAAAAATATCACATTATACCTAAGAGCGAACCTAGTACAATCAAGACTTGATTACCAGAGACTTGGGATTGAATTGAAGCCAATTTATTTTCCTGTTAAAAGTAGAATCCCCTTTTAGATTGTCATTTTTCCATATCTTTCAAGAAGGATAGGCTCTTTGCGGTTTATCTGTGAAGAATTTATTCACCCTATTTTTGTGACTAAAACCATCGTCAACAGGAACTAGCATTAGAAGGAGGGCCATCTTTGAATTTTAGACCCCTTTTCTTTGAATTGAAGGGTGTATATTTGAATTTTATATTAGTTATGAGTTTTGGAAGGAAGCTTATAAAGTGAAATTGAGTGCAAGTTGGTTTTTCTTTTTAGTATGGAAGTTGGTAAACTTTAGAAAAAATTTAACCAGAGGCTACATCCTTTGAGTTTATTTATCTTTGGTAGAGTCATTGAGTGTAGGATTCATGATACGACTGATCACAATGAACTCGAATGTGAAATTGTTTTAACTAGGGTAAGCTTGGCCATGTGTAAAGTGATCCCATTGACAGAAGAATTTTTAAATGCTAGAAGAAAAGAACCATTAAAGTGAGAAAAATGTTTAACCCTAGTGGAATTGGAAATATTAAAGAATTAAAGTTGATACATCAAGATAGTTTGAAAACTACAATTATTATAAAGAAAATCCTAACATTTGGTAGGAAAATAGGTGAGAATGTCGAGATCCAGAGACATCACATTAGAAACGAGGAAATGGAATTGATGAGTCATCATTCTCCTTATATGTGGAAAATGCAAATAAGGAAAAGGAGCAGCAAAATCGAGCGAGAGACGCGTGCAATTTGCTCCAAGTTGAAAATTCACAAGTTAAAAGGGGAAATTTCCCTGATTTTATGCAAGATACAAAGTATCAAATTTTTACTTTTTCCCTCTCTGATAACAATATAAATTGTGATACATCTTGATCTAACATAATGCAAAGTGAAGGCAAGATTGAAGACATGAAGATTCTGGGAGGAGAAAGTTGAGAAATAGACATAGCTGTTCATGGAAATGAACTAGGGCTAGAGGAAGGTAGAGTATGGCTGCATCAGATGAATTATGTGCAATCAACCTTTAATGAGGCCATTTTCATACATATGAGCCAAGTAATTCGTAAGTACACCTTTGAATTTGTGATTATTAAATGCATAAAATTTAACATAATTCATGGTTACAGTAGAGTTGTTGAAATTTTCCTAAATGAATTTAAAGATAAACCTATTATAATTCATACCAAAATAACAATGGAAATAGTCATAGAAATTAAAATAAGTTATTCTTTTAAGGTTAATCGCTTGTTAGATTAGAAATTTGGTTAGTTAGGGCTAGTTTTCTTTTTGTAGGGTTTGTTGTGTTTTATTTTTTTTCTTTCTTTTGTTTCTTTTCTTTTTCATTTGGCCTCTGCATTAGCAAATTTTACTTAACTTATCTTATGCATGAGAGTTAATTCAAGCATTTGTAAAATTGAATTGTGAAATGCAAAAATGATAAAACCATACATAGTAAAACATGCTTTAAGATGTACCAAAAGCTATATATATGTGTGTGTATATCATGTATATACATGAGATAT
This sequence comes from Sequoia sempervirens, assembly GCA_007258455.2. Classification (NCBI taxonomy): domain Eukaryota; kingdom Viridiplantae; phylum Streptophyta; class Pinopsida; order Cupressales; family Cupressaceae; genus Sequoia; species Sequoia sempervirens. The sequence continues at coordinate 465,147,172 of VDFB02193867.1, forward strand.
CAAATATTCTTGCTTCAAAAAGGATCACAAAAGACAAAAAGAGTGAGCAAAGCTGTAGGTAGTAGTAGCCATTTAGTCGATATGGAATGCCTCATCTATCAGGGATAAATACCCTATGTAGGAAAGTTCCTAGTGAACTTCAAAGTCACGAATATGGAGGTTAGTGAGGAAAGGACAGAGTGGAACCATTTCCCCATGTTCCAGGAACCGAGGAATATCATCCATGGAAGGGATTCTGATGGTCAAGTGAGCAACAAACAAAATAGTATCCAGATTCTCCAAATATTCAAGCCTTACTATCAAATTGGCAGCAGAGTGAACATCTTCAACAATAGCCCAATATCCAGAAGAGATGATACAAAATGAGAAGCCACGTCAGAGTAAAAGTGAAAGTAGCAGTTGGATTCAACATATTTTCCCCCAAGAACTAAGCACAAATTTGGTACAGTGAAACTGGAATTCCAAATGAAGAAAACCTTTTCAAGCCTTTGCGGTGTGATGCTTCCTAGGAAAACATTTTGGTAGCAAGAGAAACTTAAGAAAATTGGAGTATCCATGGCCTAAAAGAAAAAGAGAACAAGCAAAGCAAAAATATAGAACAAGAGAAGAAAGCTAAGAAAAGTGTGAGAATTTGAGAAGATTTATGTAGAATTTATAGAAAGTCGTGAGGAAGTTGCAGTACATAGTTGCCTCAAGTGAACTCTTGGAAATCGTAAGCAAGGTGGTAGCTAGACAATTATCTTCAGAGTGGAATGTTAAATCAAATTAATTCTTTGCACACAGTTGGTGATAAATTGCTTCAAATTTGAGCAGTACAAAGATTGCAAATCAAGCAAGTTGAAGATTTCAAAGTAAAGGATGGTCATTTCATATTTTTTTTGAGTTATATTAATTATGGAGGTGCTTATGTGTGGATCAGAAATGAAAATGAAGCCGGTAAGGCAACACACACCATTACCCAGGTAAGTTGAAAGGAATAATACGTGAGAAATAAGGCGTGCAAATTTAATGCAGAATAATGTGATCATGCTTCAATGTAATCATGACATTTTTGATCCATTAATGAGGTGTAGTGCCATCAAATTAGGAGTGCTAGCCATTAACACATAGCAAGTCACAATTAGCTAGGATTTGGCATAAAATAGTAAAATTTAGCTAGGAATACGCACCAACAAGGAATTAATAAATGATTTTTTGGGAAATGGTTCAAATTGATGAAGGGATTTGCATTGAATGAAAAATCAAAAGGTAGCCTTCGCTACCACTATAATTCCCAACCTAATAGCGGGGCTTCATTGCCTGCAAGTTGAAAAATGAGCTATCATTGAAATATCAAAAGAGAAAATGAGCTTTTATTGCAATATCTATAAAAAAAATCAACTCTTTAGGCTATCCAAATAACTCTACTGGGGCTATAGACACCTGACTAGCAGTAGAGCTATGTTTGGGGGGAATTACAAAGATAACCTTGTCGGGGCTATGGATGCTTGGTTGGTAGCAAGGCTCTATCCCTGGTTGGCTTTGGAGGATTATCATATTATGTAGTTCAATGTCAATGAATTGATTCTTTTCACTAAGTTCCAAAAACTAGAATTAATCAGAGCACACATGAATGTTTCCAGTGGAGTTTTACTTTTTTATGCCATAATCTAGGTGAAGGTGAAAGTTATTGTTTTAAAATATGTATAAATAATAATTTACAACTGGTGATTTAATTTCAAGTTTGGTTTAAATTTGGTTTTATTGGTTGCAAGTTGTTGTGTGTTCTCACAAAACACCTGAAGACTGTAAGACTTGGGGACCCAAGTGAAAAATAACAACTCTTATGGCACAAGCTAGCAAGTTGAAATGATCACTGGAAGTGAAAAAGTAAAGAGAGATTTTTTATCAAAGAGTACTTCGTAATGCAAGTGTTTTTAGGTACCGAATACTAGGAACCAAAAACATTTGAAAGGAAAAAGGAGGTGCAAATACTAAATAGAGTGTCCCGATCAAATATGCGGAGTCCGGTAAAAAGGAAGTTCTTGTGAAACTGAAGTTCGAGGAAAGTTCAAGGGTAAAGCTGAATACTAGATACCGAGTACCAGGAAACGATGTTAACTATTTTTTTTTTGAAATCTTAAGGATATCTAATGATTTCGATAGTCTGGTAATCTGGTATATGTAGAAAATAATAATGTAAGGATTTATGATATGCTAGAAAGTGTTATTTATGGGATTTATGTACTAACATTTGAATAATGGTTTTATTTACATGATATGTTTATAAATATTTTCTTTTTCTTAAAAAGGGATTTAATGTGTGGAATTTGTGATTGTAGGAGATGTAGATTGTGATGCAAAGTTTGGGTATGGATGGTCAGGAAAACTTGAATCATGGATAGAATTATATCCTGTTGGTGTAATTAATTAATTAATTATTACACTAGCATAAGTTAACTTAGGTCATAAATCATTTAGTCCTAGGTTGCATCATTTAATAAATGGGTTAATATTCCCTTCCTAGTTTGTGGGATAAGATTCCTTCTAGAACTTATCTCATCATTTAATGATCATCTAGATAGGGTTCACATGTTGTCACATGTTGTTAGATTATAACACTTGGCAACATCTCATGCATATTAGGGTTTACTTCTTGCCTATATAATCTTGCATCTTGTTCATTTGTAATATATCATATCAATCATATTATCAATATAGAATCTTTAATCAGCATTCCATTGTTGCAACACTTCTCTTTGTGGTTGATTATCTTTCATGGCTAAAGTCCTTCATTGAAGATTCTGGAGCTTCAGGGGCTGTGCAATCCATCATTTCAACATGGTATCAGAGCTAGTCCATTGAAACATCAACCCTAGATCTAGAAAGTTTGGAGTGCAAGATTCAAGTAGGCTTCGAGTTTTATGTTGAAGGCTAGTTGGCTCTACCTGGGAGCCAAGCTGATTTCTGGTGCAGATCAGGACCTCTCCGACCTCTCCATTGCGACCAAAAGGCCTCAAAACCCATAGATCGCCTATTCATTTTCCAAAATCGAAGTAGATTCAACCAAGAGCCTTGAGGTATAATCTAGGGTTTGCACTTTTTGTACAAATCCATACATGTTTGCAGAAAAAATTCTTCCCTCTCTGTCCTCCATCAAGGCAATTTTTTTTTAGAAAAATAAAAAAAATTTATGACTATTTTTCTGGGCATTTTTTATATAGTTTCTTGCAAAAATTAACTTTGCAGAGTTCGACCTACAAATATATTATATAGTTAGCAGATAAATTTTTCGCAGGCTATAGTCTTATTTCATCCGTCGGCATTCAAATCTATCAGCATTTTAAATTTAAATTGCAAATTGCAATATTTAAATTTTTTGGTCGACATCTCTCCGACCAGCTCCCGTCATCCTGCATCATCCAACAGTCCGCAGACTTGTCAGCTCATTCGCTGCCGTCACGTCGGCCCTGTCACCTCGGTTGACGTCATCGTCCTCCGATTTTCCCCGCCGTCACTGGTCACCAACATCTCCGGCCACTGCTCGTCGCACTGTCCGCCGTCGAAGTCTGCAGACTACCCACCGACAACCAAGCCCCTGCCACGGTTCCATCACTGACCGTGGGCTCTGCTGACTGCCTGTCTGACATCTATTAGCCCCGCCACTAATAAGCCACTGCTCCCGCCACCGGAGCACCGCTCCGACGCCGCCCGTGGGGTGGTGCTTTTTTTTAGTGCCAGCGCAGCCCATAGTCACATTAGCGACCAAGGGCCCTATTTTTTTTGCCCCCAGGAGCTTCAATTTTTCACCTCGTTAGCCAGCATCCCTTCAATTAGGCATTTTTTTTCCAAAGGCCATATCTTCACGCCACGATATCAAAAATTTGCAAACAAGATATCGACAGAAAGAGAATTCAGAGCACTATCTAGTGGTGACATCTATTTTGTAGGATTTTTTTGCTATAAATTTCTAAATTCAACTAAAGTCAACCCTCCATTATGGACTCAAAAGCGCACATCTTCACATCAGATTGTCCGATTTCGGTGATTCCAGCGGCATTCGGGAGATATTTCAATGCATTTTTTCATCAGTCTAGTCACCTTCTTTGGTTTTAGCTCCAGGTCTCTTTTATTGGTTTTTTGCAATTTGGTGCATTTTCCTGATTCCTGAGACATCCTGAAGCTTGAAGAAGAATCTCTTGATCTCAGAGGTATATTCTCAGTTGCATATCTATTTGGAAGTCTTTATTTGTTGTTGAAGGTCAGTGTCTTTTTTTTTTTGTGGAGAAATTTTGTTATGGGGCTTGCATATTATTCTCCTTTGGTTATGTTGCACAAGGGTAACTACTCACAATGGTGAGATGGGATTTTCCACCATCTTCATTCACTTGATTTGTTGCCACATCTATTTGGTATAGTTCCTCATCCAAGTGCAGGTATTCATGAACTTACTTGGAGTTGTAGCAAGTACACTGTTTTGGAGATCCTTGAGATGCAAGTTGATTGCAATGTTTTGAGATCTATTGATCATTGTGATTGTCCTCACATTCTTTGGACTAAGCTTTGGGAGCTATATAGAGATTCAGACACTCCACCATTCCCCGATGATCATGCTTCAAAATGTCATTCTTCAGATCAAGTACCCCATGATGCTATTGTTGTGCAGGAAATTTATTACCTTGATCTTTCCAAAGAGGTTGACAAGGTTCCTTTCGGTGCTTCTTCTTCATCAGAGACAGTTGGTATCCCTTCACATTCAGTGATTCCTTGTCCAGAATCATTGATTGAGGCTTCCACTAGCATCATCCTTCATCAGGACACATTCAGTTTTCTAGACTTGACATCAAGGAATGGCTTCATTTTAGGTATCACTGACTTGGCTACTTCTACAGGTTTGGAGGACATTCTTGAGGGGATATCATTCCTCTATTCAGATTTGGCTTTGGAGAGTTGTTTTGAGTCTCCTCATTCCTTTGTCTCGACCTTGATTATCCGGAGACTATCTTGGAGGCATTTGGTTTCTCTTCAGAGATTTCTTATCCGAGACTTCTTCCCTGTTACTCCTTTCAGGATTTCCAATTTCTTCAGCATCCACATTGGATTTGCTTCAGACTTCTTTCAATGTTTTTGAGGACACTTCATTCAGGGGGGGCTATCAAGTCTCCATCACATCCATCATATCCATCACATCTTTGTCTTTGGATATTGTTCAACATCAGTTTCTGCATCGTCTTGGCTTGTCACCTTCATTCATTAGGTATGCACCTGAGTTGATTGTGGCATCTTCATCAGGCAAGGAGACACTTGAGCAGAGTTTACAGACATCATCATCCTTTTTCATCCTTCCTTCCTTCAATTCCTATTTGGAATGGGAAGCATCTCTGCACTTGCAGTTGGTTTTGTTTCTTCCGAAAGGGAGACAAGTTGTTTGTCGACATTGGATCATGTTCTGTCTTTAGACACTTACCCTTTTTGCAGGTGATATCATCTTCTAGGAGAGATATATTGTCTCTCTCTTTCCTCCCTATGGGGGGGCTTTTGATTGTATTTTATCTGTGTGATGGATGGTGTCCTTGGGGGGTATTTGGGAGTCCTCCATCCTTCCCATTCTCACATTTTTTTCATTTTTGTCTCCTTTTTGGAGAGGGGTTTTGTTCCCACCGGGTTTTCCCCTTTTCTCCGGTTGTGGGAGATTTTCAAGCATCTATCATGTACATGGGTACCTAACATGGCCTCATATCCAGACCCATCATCATCATCATCATCTTGCATAATCATTGCATTTTCCTCCCTAAGTTACACTTATGGGGGTGTTGTGTAATTAAATTAATTATTACACTAGCATAAGTTAACTTAGGTCATAAATCATTTAGTCCTAGGTTGCATCATTTAATAAATGGGATAATATTCCCTTCCTAGTTTGTGGGATAAGATTCCTTCTAGAACTTATCTCATCATTTAATGATCATCTAGATAGGGTTCACATGTTGTCACATGTTGTTAGATTATAACACTTGGCAACATCTCATGCATATTAGGGTTTAATTCTTGCCTATATAATCAGGCATCTTGTTCATTTGTAATATATCATATCAATCATATTATCAATATAGAATCTTTAATTAGCATTCCATTGTTCCAACACTTCTCTTTGTGGTTGATTATCTTTCATGGCTAAAGTCCTTCATTGAAGATTCCAGAGCTTCAGGGGCTGTGCAATCCATCATTTCAACATATCCAAGTTAGGTTGCTTATTCTGGGAGGTTATAAGGTAGAGGGCTTTGAATTCGCCAAAATACTAGAGATCTCAATATTATACATGCATTGGAGATAAATGCCAATCTTTGGGAAGAGCCCATTCTCGAGAGTAGCAAACCTATAACAAAGAAAGGTGTAGGGGTGAAATTCCACCTATTCATTCTGAATGTATGGGAAGCTCCTACACACTACCCTGATTCTAAGTATCATTCTGGAAATAATTAAAGATTAAAACCCAAAGAGCTTCAATGTGTAATTGGAGCTGAACTCCGTTGACTTCAATTGCAAGTCTCCTATAAGTCACTACATTCCATGTGCCTTGATGTGATTAGTCCCTTGGATTTCCTCTCATGTATTTGTCTTATCCTGTCTATGCCTTGTGTTCTATAAAAGGCTAGAGGATCTTTCTTTTTTAGTTAAGTTCAGAATTTGTGGATATCGGAAGAGCTAAAACTTCTTTGAGTTTTGTTCTTTTTTCCTATTTTTTGAATCATTCTGGCGTAAAACTTTGTATGCACATAAACATTGATTAATATCAGAGCCAATTGGATAGCTACCTATCTCATGAATCTTTTGTAGTTGGTTTTGTTAGTTCAGCCAAACAAGACTGTATGTTGCACCATTTAAGGGTGCATACAAAACCTACTCGGTGTCAAAACTAAAACCCCTCACTTTAAAATCTCACACCATTTTATATGTAGTTGTGAAGCAATCTGGTGAAGTATAAAGCAGTTTTCTCTGTTTTAGTTAATTCTTTAGGGTATGCATGGAGAATAACCGGAAGAAATTTTTTTTTTTAGTATTTTCATGCTTTATTTTAGAATAGATGTTTAAATTCTTTGAAAATGTTCCAAAAAAATAAGTGAATGGATGGAAATATGTTGAAAATATTTTATTTCCTATGAAATTGTTGAATGCTTAATGTTAAATCTACTTAAGTGATAGCAAATAAATTGTTGATGTTCATGAAATATTATTTCAAATCTTTCGATTTCATGATATTTATTCTTAAATTCCAGTTGAAAACTCAGTATTTGATATATATATATATGATTCTAAACAATCGTATTCCCTTTGAGATTAACACCAATATCACATTATACTTGAGAGAAAACCTAGTACAATCAAGACCTAATTACCAAAGACTTGGGATTGAATTGAAGCCAACACTAGTAGAATTTGGTAAATAAATGACTACATGACTAAAACTTTTAGTCACGTGACTAACACTAGTAGTATTTTGAAAATAAATGACTAATTTGGTCATTTATAAGTGACTAATTTGGTCATTGGGAAAAAATCACAACTAAATGACTAATATTAGAGAAATAAAAATGACTGAATAAATGACTAAATATACGGCTAAATTAATGACTATTACTCTATTTTTTTTCTTTTGAATTTCATTATAATCCACAAAGCTTAATCCCCCCTCATGGGACCCCTACCTAAGCAGGCCATTTGGCCACCTAGGTTGCTTGGTGCACTAATAATACCTATTGAATGGAAGGCATTGCCTCTCTGTGTAGTCTTAAGGCCTTCACATATTTTATAAAAAAAATTATAAACATTTACATTCTTTAACTTTTATTACTCTTTATGTTAATGAATTGTTAATGTTTTTAACTATGATTTGAAGCCATATTGATTTTCCTATTGTGTTAGCATGTCAAATGTATCAAAGAGCAATTGTGGTCAATTTCACTAATAAAATATGATTTAAACAATCCAATTGCATTTTGAGGGCTATCTTGTAGACACTTTCACACGAATAAAAAAGAAAATATGGGTTTGTTCATATTTATTGATTGAAATTGTGTGAGTAAATGAATCAACATTTCAGATCAAACTCCATGATCCATCATCAGAAAAAAAACATGCAACAAGAGAGTAGAAAGATAGAAAGAAGTACCAAACTAGGAGTGATAAATAGGTGAGGGGGTGAGAGGACTAAAGGGAATAGACTTAGAGATGACCTAAAAAATGATAAAAAAATTTAATAAACATGAAAACTAAAATAATTAAATCTACTAATGTAAATACAAAAAAATAGACTACACTAGAACAACAAATGAACTAAAAAGAAAACAACCTTATATAAAGAGACAAAAACAAAATTAAAATAAAGAATGATTGACATAATATAATAAAATAAAAATAAAATTAATTATTAACACAATAGTGACTAATATATTGAATAAAATTTGCAATATCAGATTTTTTTTTAAAACAAGATCCATAAAATTGAAGAAATTTATAAAATAATTAAAAATATAAAACAATAAAACCTAAAGATATGAAATGAATACAAGAACCAAAATGATAAAGAAATTAAGGGAAGAAAAAAAATGATTAAAAATACAATAAAATTAATAAAAGTAATGAGATTAAGAAAGCTTAATGAAATAAAGAGAGGGTCAATCCAAGAAAGAGAGAAATAATGAAATTAGGAAAGACCAAACATGATTAAAAATAAAATAAAATATGAAATGAGAAACCTTATAAGAAACAAAGAAATTAAGAAATTAAGAAAGCAACCTAAATCCATAAAAAGTCTACAAGAACTAAAGATATAAAATGAAATAAAGAAACCTAAAGAAATGGGGGGAAATAAAAAAAAATAAAAAAATATGAGCGCCAAAAGTGAAATGGAAAAGGGTTTTCATTTTTTTTTTCATGAGATTGAATCCCTCAAAGCACTTATAGAGATCGAGTGGCTGAAGGAGATAAATGATCAACTCATGCCAGAAAGGGATGATGCAATTATAAAGCTTCAAGACTACTTGGATTCGAGACCACAGATCGAAACCTTGCCCTCTTCCTTGACTAATCTTCTTTACAAAAAATACTCTCTCAGCAACATCAAATATGCCATTGGAAACTTCTCAGAGAATTTGAAAGTAGGGGAAGGATTGTATGGCACCATATACAAAGGTGAAATAGAGGAGACTGTTGTTGCAATGAAGATTAGGAGAGATGATGGCTTCGATCTAGATTAGCATATATTTCATCACCAACCATATTTATGATTTATTTTGATATATGATTTGGATAGGGTTTGAATTTATATCAACATTTTGAATTTTGTATGTACAAATTCTTACTAATCTTTTTCTCTGAGTTGGGGGACAAAACATTTTTTATTGTGGTAAGACAAAACATTTGTTTCATCTTTTCACATAGTTGTTTAATCTAATTGTTTTGACAATGGATTATCCTAAGTGTTGAGGCCAATGTCTCACTTCCCCAATAAATGAAGATATTTGTAACTAAGAACATAGACAACAATGAAGATAATCTTTAGTTATTGACTATTTTTTTTCTAAACCACTATTATCATAGAGGACAAAAATGATAAAATATTAGTAGAGGAAAAAAATGTTAAGACTTGTGTGATTAGTGTGTGTCAATGCTTATTATGCACTAAGGGCTTGTTAAATTATTCATAGTTATCTACACAATTTTCATATGAAAAACGATTCCTCTAGGGACATACCATATGGCTACTCAAATGTACCATAGTCTCACACCCATAATATTAACTATGCCTTGCACATTTCTCCACTTTTCACTCTATGATTCTAGGTAGGAGAAGCCTTCCACTTTGAAACCCTTACTCCTATCCAAATCCATTGGAACAACAATAATCAAAAGTCCATTGAGTGGATGATTTAGGGATTAGACACTAATCACCAAGTATTTGTGCATTATATAAATAGTAATACAAACTTTGATCCTCTTGTAGGTTTGTTACAAACACCTATGCATTGGTATCCTCCCTAACATAGTGAGACCTTTCGTATTTTGACATGTTCTATCAATAGCATCTAAATGATGCATGATCACCCATCTCTGTCCATAGGTCTTAAATCAATAGCAAACATGGGTGTCAGCTATATCCAATATTTTACCTCGCTAACATTAACACTTCTCATTAATAGTCATAGTTGATTCTTCAATCTAGGCAATCATGACATAAGAATCTTATAACTATTAGAGAAATTGCTATGAAGTATATTACAAAATTCATAATAATGTGGACCAGCTTCATTACAAGAGATTTCCTATGATATATAGTAAGCATATATGTTGGTTAACCATGATTGTTCATAGCATCATTAGTAGAACAACATCTGGAAACCCTTACTGGTGCCCAAACTATGGCTGTAGCCCCATCAAAACCTAGAATACCAACATAGGATCTGAGCAAATAGATCACCTTACAAGCAAAAGAATAGACATGCCTTGACCTCTACACTCTATCTAGGTCAAATTGTAAGGATATAACCATGAATACACTCACTTGGGATGTATTTGTGTACAAGCACTCATGATTTGTTATTAAAAGGAACATCTTAATTCTTTTAAATCATATTCTCCCATGCCAAAATCTCAATTTGTATTCTTCTCCTCAAAATTTTCATTTACACAATAGTTCTTGTTGTACTCTTATAGGAAAGAAGATGAAAATAATATTGGATTAAAGACATCATCTCCATGACAATTTAACTGAGGGAAGAAAACTATTCATATGTAACCTAAGCCTATATTCATACGTAACCTACAGGCAGCAAGAAAACACATCCATACAACCACCATAGGTTTAACTGGCATGTTAATGATATAGTTTAGAGTGTCCTCAAGATAGATAGCATGTGTGATAATGTCAACCATGCACACATAATGATCAATTGTAGGTGTAATGCAATACTGCTTACTCATTAGTCTAGGAGCGCCTATTTAGGTTCATTTGAAGTTGGTCAATAATGGTGAGTCCTAGGTTGGTTTAGGTGTTTATATTCATTTGGTGGGTGTCAATAAGGCCTCATTGGCCATTTGCATGTAATTAGAGATCATTTTGTGAAACAATGTTGAAATGTTGTAAAAAATGCTCAAAAGAGCAAGATATGTAAATAGGATTTATTTTGGTTTTAGTTAGTCAAATTGTAGGTTAGGGTAAATAAGGTCATGCTTGACCATAAAAAAATGTTTTTAAGTCACTCTAGTTGTGTTTAGAATTTTTAGGGGTTCAAAAATGTAAACTTTCTAAAGTTGACAAAGTTGTCAATCTTGTAATTGCAAAAGATGCAAATTTCTGGGAACTCAAGAGTCATGGGGTAGTTGAAAAGAAATTGGTCAGTTTTTGGAGGTATTTTCATGAAGGAAATGTATAAAGGAATGTGACCCATCATTTGGTATGGTTGTTGAACATTTTGTGAAGAAGTTTCAATAAAAATAAACTCCTGTTTGCTTCAAAATTCTTTATTTTGCTCATAAATCTGAACTTGCAGGTCATTGGACGAGGTTATATAGTCACATCCAATTAAAATAACCTTGGAATTATTTGAAGACAAGTTCAATCTTGGTTTTGGTTCCATTTGGAGATAAGTACATCAAGCTATAGTTGATTTATTGACAAACTTCTTTTGACAAGCCTATAGGCATTAGTGAAGGGTTTGATGTCTCTTTAATGACATAAAAGCCCATTCCACCTTATGTTACTCCTATTGATAAGTGGAATGGATCCCCCATAGGTTTATTAGGATGGTAGGTTAGTTGTAGGGGATTCTATGAACATTTTTGTGGGGATTTAATTGACTGTCCTGAAGAAAAATAATGATTTAGTGCATGAAATATGAGGTTTTGAGTAAGAGTTGGATAGAAGGGTGTGAGTAATGGCTATGTGAGTGTAATTTGAGTGAAATAATACATATAAATATGTGTGGAGGAATTTGTAAGGTTGTATGAGTTGTGGAACCTTGATTTTAAATAAACCCTCCCTAAAAATGGTGAAAACAAGGGTTTCTTGGGACAACGAAAGAATGAAAGTTTTGGACCATAAAAATTATTGAAAATGGCTATTGGTAGAGTTTCTTAGAGGTATAAGTAGTTATCTTGAGCTGCTTGTAAGTTTCAAGAGTAGTTACTTTGAAAAATTGGCCTATTTGACCCTTTAGGATAGTGTGGCTACAACGATTTGAGTGGATTGTTAAAGAGGAACATATATTGGTTTTGAGACATGTTAGAGAGGGTCAAAAGGGGTATTCAAATCTGTGAAGAGTCTCTATATTTTTTAAGGAGATTGTGAGAAAAGTTACAAAATAGAGGTTTGTTGACCTACAAGCAAAAGGTAGAGTTATATTGAGGAGTCAAGGGAAGGAGTTATGGATTTGATTGTTGTTTCCACTGACTTGAATTGTGTTGTTATAGGTGAAATCCATCATCCCTTGCATCACTCATGTGATTGAATTATGTACAACCCTCATCCACTAAACCTCCATGGTTGCATGCACAAAGAATACAAACAAAGCTTATAATGTTAGGATATGTTTTAGAGTGCTTTATTAATTCAAATATTTTGAGAGCATCCTTGCAAAATCCATTTTGTGCATATCCTACAATTATTGCATTCCATGATATGGCATCTCTTTGAGGAATTCCATTCAATAGTTCACGTGCCTTGTGTATGTTTCCACATTTTGCATACATGTCTAGCATAGCATTTCCAACCATAATATCTGACAAAAATCCCCCATCCATTATGCTCTGATGCATGTTCATACCCTACTAAAAAAAAGCTCCCATTTTGGCATAGGAAGGAGGATGCTAGCATAGGTTGTGGAATTTGGCTTCACACCTGCTAATTGCATTTGCTTGAAAGTTTCTAATGCCTTTTAAGAAAATACATTTTGTGCATATCCCACAATCATCGTATTCCATGAGATGGCATCTCTTTTAGGCATTATGTCAAACAGTTCACATGCCTTGTCTATGCTTCCACATTTTGCATACATGTCAACTAGGGCAGTTACAACTACAACATCTAACAAAATTCCTCTATTATTTATGCTTTGATGGATGTTCATACCCTATTCCAAAGTCCCCATTTTGGCATAGGTAGGAAAGATGCTGGCAAAGGTTGTGGAATTTGGCTTTATACCTACCAATTACATTTGATTGAAAGTTTCTAAAATGTTTTCAACAAATCCATTTTGTGCATATCCAACAATAATTGTAGTCCAAGAGATGACATCTCTTTGAGCCATTCTATCAAAAACTTCACATGCTTTATCTATGCTTCCACATTTTGAATACATGTCAACCAAAGCATTTTTAACTATAATATCAGACGAAAATCCCCCTTCTACTATGCTTTGATGGATGTCCATACCCTGTTCCAAAGCATCCATTTTGGAATAGGTAGAGAGGATGCTAGCAAAGGTTGCAAATTCTGGCTTTAAATCTGAAAATTACATTTTCTTGAAAGTTTCTAAAGCCTTTTCAAAATATCTAATTTGTTGACGTAGATCTAGAGGAAGAAAACACCTTAATCTTCACTTGACAAAAATCAAAACCTCCTTTGTTAGCCATCTCATTCAAAGTTACATTTCCTTTACAAAACCTTCACCCAAGCATTCAATCTTGCAATTAGAGTTCCAAACTTCAATACAATCCTCAAGACACCTTAAACATCTTCAATTCAATCAAAAACAACAATGACAAAATCTACCCTTTCAAATAATCTCAAGTCTGCAAGTTCATAAAGGACTCCACTATACACATGGCCTCAACATAGCATCAAATAATATTTTCATCTTCTAGGAACTTAGAAAAAGCAATAGAATTCCTTTTCACCCTTTAAGGACATAAACTTAACCCATGCAAACTTCCATTATGGTCTGTCCCTCCAACTATTGGTCATTTCTTCATAACTTGACCTCTCTGCTGGTAGGTTTGCAAATGCCTCTGTTAGAGATTTTCTTACAAAACCTTCATTGTAACCCAAAAAAAATCACATGTTTAAACTCCCATTAAGCTAGTTTGGAACATATCTCAAATTGGACATTAGGTCCTTTGGGCCAAGGGTCTCAAAATTAACTATTTCAGTCTATATTAGGTCTAATTAGGCCTTCATGCCAAATAGGGGTTATTGAATATCCTATCCCTAGACATAGATCCTATGATCCAACACTTGGAACATTTGTTAATGGACATGTATATGCTTAATAATGTATCAAAAGTTCACACCCTTACGTATTTTTGCAAACCCTAGCTTAACTGCCTTGTTTTCTTCTAACTGTACACAAAATTACAGTCAAAAACTTCAATATTTTACACATGAATCCTAACCCCATGGTCTAAAACCTTAAGAATATTAAAATAGGTGTAATATGGAGTCAATTCACTAATAATCTAGGGATCTCATCGTATACAATGGAAAAACCACAATTCTTTATACTTTTGTTTACCCTAATCAAGGTTTTCAACAGTTTTATGAGAACTCACAATAACTTACTCAAAAAGGAACCAAATTGCATGAAATTCACTTCATCAAGAAGGTGATTGATGGGATTATTACTTAAAACCACTTAAATTTTCTTGTCTATCCATACACATCTATACAATGACAAAAAACATAAGAATTCTGTAGAAAATGCATAAAACTGTGTTATTTCATTGATCAAAACCTTCTATACAATCACCATCGAATTGAAAATGGTTTAAAAATCCTTTAAAAAGGAATTTAAACTTTCTTTAAAAATTTAACTACTTCCTAATGCCTAGAACCACCTATGATCCTTCAACTTCTAGATGCAACTTTTACGTAATTGTGCAATTTTGTCAATATTTGTTGACAACTTTACATCTTTTTACATTTTTGCACTTTTTGGACCTAATAAACTTTATAATAACCTAAAGAGGTAAAAAATGACTCTTTTCCACCCTATTACAAAGTAAAGATGCCAAATTTAATCATTTTCAAGAATTTCCAAAATGGAGACATAATGTTGCAAGGGTGCCTCTACACCATTTGTGTATATCCTACAATTATTACAGTCCATGAGACCACATTTCTTTGAGGAATTATATCAAACACTTCAAGCGCCTTGTCTATGATCCCAAATTTAGCATACATTTCTACAAGAGCAGTTGCAACTACAATATCTAACAAAATTCCTCTATCCTTTATGCTTTGATGGATGTCCATACCCTGTTCCAAGGCTCCCAATTTGGCACCTAGAACCCAATCTAAAATTGATTCCATTGAAAACTTATCATAGCTGTAACACTTGAATATAATAGAGTGTGGAGGTTTAAATAAGCTCCTTGATTCCACTGGCAAGTTGTCACAACTGCAACACTTGAGCATAGAAGGGTGTAAAAGTTCAAATAACCTCCTTGGTTCTATTGGAAACCTGTCGCAGCTACAAAACTTGATCATAGAAGATTGTAGAGGTTTAAATAACCTTCCTTATTCCACTGGCAACATGTCATGTCTACACTACTTGAAAATAGTAATTTGTAGAGGTTTAAATAACCTCCCTAATTCCATTGTCAGCCTATCACAAATGTAGCACTTGAACATAATAGGAAGTTTCAAAGGTTTAAATAACCTCCTTGATTCTATTGACAATCTATTATAGTTGCAGGATTTGAAACTAAAATATTGTCATGGTTTAAATAACCTCCTTGATTCCATTGGCAACCTGTCACAACAGCAACCTTGAACATAGAAGGTTGTGAACGTTTAAATAACCTTCCTAATTCCATTGGCAACCTGTCACAACTATAGCACTTGAACATGGTAGGGTCTATAGATTTAAATAACCTCCCTCATTCCATTGGCAACCTATCACAATTGTAGAACTTGAACATAGAAATGTGTAAAAGTTTAAATAACCCCCTTGATTCTATTGGCAACTTGTCACAACTGCAACACTTGAACATAGAAGATTGTAGAGGTTTAAATAACCTTCTCGATTTCATTGGCAACCTGTCACATCCACAACACTTGAAAATAGAAAGTTACAAAGGTTTAAATAACCTCCCCAATTCCATTGTCAACCTCTCACAGCTACAATTCTTGAATATAATAGGAATTTTTAAAGGTTTAAATAACCTCCTTGATTCTATTGACAATCTATTGCAGCTACAACATTCAAAACTAAAATATTGTCATGGTTTAAACAACCTCCCTGATTCCATTGGCAACCTGTCATAGCTGCAACCTGGAACATAGAAGGGTTTGAATGTTTAAATAACCTTCTTGATTCCATTGGCAACCTGTCACAACTACACCAATTGAACAAGGTAGGGTCTATAGATTTAAATAGCCTAACCGATTCATTGGCAACTTGTCATAGTTTCAACACTTGAACATAGAAGGGTGTAAAAGTTTAAATAGCCTCCCAAATTCCATTGAAAATAGAATGTTAGGATGTGTTCCAAAGTACTTCATTAATTCAAATATTTTGAGAGGTTCCTTGCAAAATCCATTTTGTGCACATTCTGTAATCAATCATTTCATTCCATGAGATGACATCTCTTTGGGGCATTTTGTCAAACAATTCAGGTGTTTTGTCTATGATTCCACATCTTGCATACATGTCTACTAGAGCATATCCAACTATATCATCTAACAAAAATTCCCCTACCATTATGCTTTGGTGCATGTTCATAGCCCATCCCAAAGCTCCCATTTTTTCATAGGTAGGGAGGACTCTAGTATTTTACTTGTGGAAATTTTATAAAAAATATATAATAATAAGATAAGAACCCTTTACTATTGAATAATTGACTAAAATTTTGAAAATTTGAGATATTTGCATTTGATATACTTATATTCATGTTTCTTTGTAGGTTTCTAAAGGCCTTCTGCAAAAGTTTGGACCTGACAGGGTTCTTGATACCCCAATCATTGAGGTTTGCAAGTTTCTGAAGCTAAAATGTGCTAATTGAAATCCTGTCAATAGACTTTGTTCCTTTATATGTTTTATTATTCAAATATATAGCCAATTTATGTTTGTGTGTATTCTGCCATTGCAGGTTGGTTTTACTGCATTGGTGTTGGTGCAACATATTATGGACTAAAACCCATTGTGGAGTTCATGGCATTCAATTTTTCTATGTAGGATGGTGTTTTTACTACTCTTTAAGTCTTTCTTTTGGTTCTGAATGCTATTTTATTTGTCACATAATTTTATACTTTGGTTTTGTTTATTCGAGTTTCATTTATAATATTTTGTTCACTAGGTAGAGTAATGATGTGATCTACATCACTACTGTGCCCTTCCCATTGTGTCCATGTTACCATGGAAATAAGTCCACAACTAGAAAATTGGTTGCATGCCTTTATCCATAGGATTTATTACTTACCACCTTATAATATCGAATATCCTTATATTGAATTACATTAGCAGTATAAGAAAATAATGGAAATTATCTTTGAATAGCTTAGATGAGATTCAACTTTTCCACCTAATACCTCTGTGACTTGTTTTCAAACTTTCAAGTCTGTATAACATTGTATTTCAATATTTTGTAATAGATGGTAAACACTTTTCCTATTCAATCATGGTCCACCGATAGGTGTCACTTCCTCTGATGCCTTTAGCCTTTTATCATTGCATCAGGGGAACTAGGTTTTATGTTGGCCCGATAGACTTATATTATGTTGATATTTGTGTTGTGAGCTACTTTCATAAGTCTTTCGGTGGAGCTACGAGAGGAGTTCCCCCGATGTAGTAATGTTAGGCCGATAGTGTCACTATCAGCTTGACATTACTACATTTGGGGAATTCCCCTCATAGCTCCACCGATAGACTAATATATGAACAAGTGAGATGCTTTCATCAGTCTATCGGTGGAGCTATGAGGAGAGTTCCCTCGATGTAGTAATGTTATGCCGATAGTGTCACTATTGGCGTAACATTACTACATTGGGAGAACTCCCCTCATAGCTTCACTGATAGACCGATATATGAACAAGTTAGCTACTTTCATCGGTCTATCAATGGAGCTATGAGGGGAGTTCCCCCGATGTAGTAATGTTAGGCTGATAATGACACTATTGACGTAACATTACTACATTGGGGGAACTCCCCTCATAGCTCCACCAATAGAATGATATATGAACAAGTGAGCTACTTTTATTAGTCTATTGGTGGAGCTATAAGGGGAGTTCCCCCGATGTAGTAATGTTACACTGATAGTGTCACTATCGGCCTAACATTACTACATTGGGGGAACTCCCCTCATAGATCCACCGATAGACTGATATATAGTATGGATAGGTTCCTCAAATTCTTGGAGTCTTTTATGATTATCTTTCCTTTCTTGGTTTGTTTTGAACACTTCTTCAATTGGTCAAACCACCTATATTGTCATCATTTATGTGGTGTCCTCAATAGGTATTGGTGACTGATGTATCCTTTGAACCAATTTCAATTGACCTAATTTGCACAAATGTAATGGCACCAAAATGTTTGTTGATATCTGCTATTCTACTAGAGAACATCAATTGCAATTATAACTCAAGTAATTGTAAAACAAAAAAATATATAATCATCAAATCTTTCATAAACTGGTGCTTTTAAAACATAATTTACTCATAATAGGGAGGACCCAATACTTAGTGTGCCTAATTTGACATAATTCTTGCTATTTAAATGACAAGACTTACAATTATTGGTAACACAACTACCAACAACTGAACCATAACTCATTACAACACTACCTATTCCCACAATGATTAACATCATATGTCAACTTACAAAGAAAACATTGTTTTATCTCATGTTCTACATGGCTTCTATTTGTTTTGCTCCAAAACATTAGCATGAGGAAATTCAATTTAGTATGATGAATTATGTTGTTTGAGTGGACTTTATGATGCCACATTTGTTAACACAAAATCTAAAAACAAAGCTTTGTCATAAAGCCTTAGATTTTCCCATGTAATTTATGGGGACCAGTTTAGAATCTTAGATATCATGTTCAGCCATAGAGCCTCTGGTTTTTCTTATACATGCTCCACAGAGTTAGTTCTTAGGTGTGGTTATATGGTTGTTATTTTTGGCCTTTGTCTTAAATTTTGGGCCTTCTACTCAGTTGTTTATGGATTGGCTACTATAACCATAGTTATCCAGATCCATATATGGTTACTTCACTATTATTTGTAACTAGAACTACTTTCCTCTTGATCATATTTCTATTTTCTCTAACATTCATTTTGATCTAAGAGACAAAATCCGGATATATTTGGTAGAAAATGAATAGGGAAATTAGTAAATTCTCAAGAAATAGTGTTTAGGAACTCTACAGTGAACACTGGATAGTTTTTTATTGTTTTTACAAGTTTTGACATTTGATAGCTGGTATAATTCATCCTTTCAGTTTCTGCAACTATTATATCTTGTAAGTGTGGTTGAAGTCCAAGCCATTTATAATGTAAAGTTTAGGGTCATAATAGTGCATTCAAGGTTTTCATCTCTATTTTTGTTGCATGAAGGATTTTGAAAATTTTAATGAAGACCTTCTGAAACTTGATTTATGATGCAAGAAGTGCAAATGGAAATAAAATGAGTCCAAGGTTCAATGTCGAGATACCCATTTCTCTAAGCCTTGGGAAAAATGATATAGCTATATTGAATGTGATGCTTGGATTTTCGGTAATGATTGAAATTTGATTTAAATATTTCATTGAGCTTTTTGAGCCTTTGTTTGTACTTTTATGACTATGTTACTGAATATGGAATTGAAGTTAGGCTTTTGATGATGCTGGTGGTGGTTTACTTTGAATGTTGGAATGTGATGAAACATAAATTTTTTGTTATAATGTACACTTGATAATTACACATCTTGTAATCTTATGTATATGGTATAGTATATTTATTTTTTGAAGTGCTTGCATGAAAGAAGTTCTTAACATTCCCGCTTGATTGATCATATTTTGAGGTAAAAGAATTTGGGGGCGCATTTTGAGTGAAAGAGTGCAAGATTAAGCTATGTAGCAATCCAAGGGTTTAAAGATGGCACTCATGACTTGTCACAAGAGTTATGGACATATCAAGTATTTTTTATGGACATATCACATCTCTCAGAACAATTTCTCTTGCAACGATCTTGGAGATGTTAGAACATGCTTGAAGGTTCTTAACAACTCTAATAGTTGTACTAGGGGCCATGTTTAACAAACCAAATGTGATTTCTAACTTTTCACTATGGTGGTAGATAAATGATTCTTTATACCTTGCTGCCTTCATTTGCCAAGCCAATTTATCCTACTTTACATAGCTCTACCATGTTTGTGGATGTGATTTGTCTCCTACACAAAAAACATGTACCAGTTTATGGCATTCAATCCAACTACATCTAGGTATATTTTTAATTCCTCTTTCGTCAATCTCTTTATATTTAAACCTTGTACAAATGTTTTAGAGAAGAACATAAGTTGCATCATTTTTAGGATCCAACTAAAAAAGCAATGTTGCTGGAAATACTCAGCCAAAATTCATATATGATCCACAACCTATGCATTGGTAAAGATTAGTAATGTCTTTATCACACAACTATTTTATTCTTTATTTTTCTGCTTTCATTTGTAGTCATCTTTAGGTTTATTCTTGAGCATTGATATTGATATCTAACCGATAACATATTTTCCCTTGTTTTTATGAATGGATATATGAATAGAAAAGCTACACTAATAGACACCATTGTAGATCTCCCTAAAACATGGTAATGAGCAATGCAAGAAACACAACTGCAATAGCTACCAAATTTGATGGTTCTATAGCAATATTTATGTATATTTTCCTCAAAATACAGTTAATAACAATAGTTTATATCATTTGGCCTTTCTTTTTATAGATATTTATATGAGGAGATAGCTGTTATCATAGCTATTGTTTATATTTTTTGTTTTACAGTGATAAAATTTCAATATTTTTTCCTGTTGTGATGGTTTTCAGATTCATGGCAGAAAGTGGGCTTTCCAGTTTGCATATTTCATAATCTACAACATGGGATTCCTACTAATTTCTAGGAGAGATATCAAGGTACTCTATTTCATTTTCCTTTTAACCTATATAAATGCAACAATAAGGAATAAATTTCAATTTATTTATATATGCTACTAACTCAATTGAGATAGAATTTGTGATCAACTTTAGATCCCCATTTTGATATTAGGTGTTTTATCTTGATATTAGATGTTATGTCTTGATAACATGTCTAATATAGGATTGTTGTAAACCAAAGATGTTGTGACTCTGTCCAATATGGTTATCTTTTTGGCTAAATGGCTAGCATTGTATCTCTGTCTATAACTTGATGGGTATAATCCTACATTAAAACATACCTTAATTCATTTACCATGAAAATGGTTCTGAAAAGAGTTATAGGTTATGGATTCGTTAAAGTCTTAAAGATGAAACACATTGGTTAAAATTTTAAAAAATGCTAAAGTGCTTAAAATACTTAAATAAAACCAAGACTCATCTCCAAGTATCTTCTCAACAATTCCTAACTATTGCAATCACAACCTTCATGTAGACTTTGTCCCCATTGCAATTATGTATTAGAATAAGCTTATCCCATTGTTTAGTATATTGATCCTATCCCCATTTCCCAATGATATATCAAACTAAGCTTGTCCCCATTAATTTGTGTACTCAACCATTCAAAACTTTCCTTGGGGACGCACATAACTCAGTTGATGAACTAGGTGGGAAATTATGTCCATAACATGGCAACATTTTTTGGAGGTCTTGTTGTGGAATTCATAAACAGTTGGCAATTTTCCCTTGTAACTCTAGCTATTGGTCCATTTATTGTGGCTGTAAGGGGAGTTTCAAATATCTTTCTTCATAGGCTTGTTGAAAACATAAAAGATGCATATGTTGAAGATGCTAGCATTGTAAAGTAGGTTTGAATGGGGGGGAGGATGTAGTTAGTATAAATTAACTTGTTATGTTTTTTTATTTTGTTTGTAAACCGACTTTATGCTAATTCCTTATTTACTTGTGGGTAGTTGCTATGATTTGGCTTTAGGTAATTGTTGATGGTTGTGTTATATTTGACAACTATCAAAAATTTTATACAATTTTTTCCTAGTCTGGGAAAGTAGTCCAATATTGATAGATGTTTCTTGGTCTAGATTTTGTGTACAAGCACTACTCCTAATGAATAAAACAATCATTGATATTGGTCTACAATCTATTGGCATGTTTTATTATATTTTGCTTACATAGCAACAACCAATGTTATTGTTTGCTATAAACACCACTTCTACTTATATTTATGTTGGCTTAGATTGATGGTAGTTTCTTTATTAGAGTTGATACCTTGATCACTTTTAAGATATTATGTTCATGATAGATATTTAACAAATGCAAGCAATTTTAACTAATAATGACCCATGGAAGTCATTATCTTGATGTAAGTCATTAATCTTTCTAGGATATGAACATGGTAGAAAATCTAAAATCTCCTTAATGCTTTGGTACTTTAGTATAGACCCATTGAATTATTTAAAATTTAAGGTTATTATTTACACTAACCATGGATGCACTTTCTTTGCTTACATTTAGATTGGTTTTATTGATTGTAGCATTGAGGGACTCTTTTTTGCTTTGTGTAGGAACGGATTTCAAATTTAAGGTTATTGTTTACACTAACCATGGATGCACTTTCTTTGCTTACATTTAAATTGGTTTTATTGATTGTAGCATTGAGGGAATCTTTTTTTCTTTGTGTAGGAAGGGAACAGGTATGATAAGTGCTTTTGGAGGTAAGGGATGGGTTGGTGGAGGTGGTGGCAGAATTTTCATAAAGAGCTATAGTAGGCAAGAGAGTTTGAATATCTTTGTGCATGGTTAGTTTGAATGAAGGCAGCCTACAGATGATTGGAGCTTTATCACAATCATAGAATGAAAGTTCCTTTCCAAAGATGTATCATGTACTTATGCATTACAAGGGTAAGGGACTGTAGGTTATGATATAAAAGAATAGTCATGCACAAATGACAGTTAGAGGATCAATAAGCATTACAAGGGTAAGGGCCTGTAGGTTAAATGATATAAAAGAACAATCATGTTCCTATTCTTTTGTAAGCTATTGAGCAGCATAAAGGCAAGGTTTTGAAGCATATTTCAACTAGTTTTTTTTCTCTCTCAACAATGTATTGTAATATTTTCAAGTTCTTTCATGTTGGGATAGAAAATTGTAACTCCATTTTCAAGCTTACATAGCTGAATGTAATATGTTTTTGATTAATAAAATAAGCTATTTTTACCTTCTCATTGGTGTTTTATTGTGCAAATATTTTAGATAATTGATAAGTAATCTTTTTTATTAATGGAAACTAGTAAATAAAAATGACTAAATATATGACTAAAGTAATGACTAAATTAATGACTAAATATACGACTAAATTAAGATATAAATATATTACTATATTAAGAAATAAATATATGACTAAATTAATGATTAAAGAGGTGACTAAATAAATGACTACCTTGACTAAATAAATGACCAGTTAACAACAATCAATGACTAAATATATGACTAAATTAATCACTACCATGACTAAATAAATGACTAAATTAATGACTAAATCAATGACTAAATCAATGACCAAATTAATGACCAAACTAATGACTAAAATCAATGACTAAATAAATGACTAAAATTGTTTAGTCATGTGACGTAGAAAAAAGGTCCCTTTGCTTGACATGGGATTAATTAATTATTAATTGGACTTAATGAGGTCTTAATCTAGTCTTTTGAGGCATTTCATGTGTCCACACTAGGTCTTGGACCCTTGCAAATCAAACAACATGCTTTTAATGACGTCTTGTAAAGGTGTAAAGTTTTGTAAAGGACTTTCATGCTTTTCTAGACTTAATTAACTTATTTCTCCCTAATTCAACATTATAAAATGTGTTTAATGACATTATTACATCAATCTAGAAGGTTCTTAATGTAAACTTAATGATAAGCTAGTGTTGTAGTGTGATTTACACATTCACATTGGTTCTTGAGCATTTCTAGGCTATGTGGACCTAATTTTAATGTTGTAAAGTACATATTTAATCACAATTTCACATTGATTTATGTGTCCCAAGCCCTATCCAACATTTACATCATCACTAATAAGTCTTAATTGACCCATATTGTGCATCATGAGGCTTTAATTGATCAAATACTCGACAAAATGGGATTTTAAACCTTATTTCATGATTCCTTGGCTTCGTAGGTGTCAAAATGGCCCCTATGGGACCCATTTGCCATGCATGGAAAATTAGTCCCATCCAAGTGGGACCCATTCACCATGTGTGGTGAATGAGTCCTATCTGGCCCCCATTTTGACCCTTGAGTAGGAAAAAGTGAAATTTAAGGTTTATTTTCACTACATGTTAGCCTGTAATGTAGTATTATTGTGTACTAAGGTAGAATTGTCTATACATAAGTATTTTTATCCTCATTTTACATCCATTATCTCATACACACATCTTATCTCTTGCTCATTATTGCATCTCTCATCTTGAATTCATCTTCTTTTCTATCTCAAGTCAAGCAACTTAGGGTTTCTCCATTAGAAGTCTTCAAGTTAGCATTCTAAAGCATTCAAGGGAAGATTTTACATGTATTGCTATAGACATCCAAGATCAATCATCATTTCAAGGTAATCCATTTCATTTTTGCATGTTTCATTCCTTTATTTCATCAATTTGGTTTAATTACCTAAACAGGGTTTGACCAAGGCAAACCTCCATGCCTTAACAATCAACAATTTCTCTTCTTGTCTTATTTGTATGTAGATTTAGATTATTGTAGGCTTAAGGATCATTGAATATTTCATTTCCAAATTATTCAAGTCATCATCCCTTCATTCAAGTCAAAATAGTAAGAAAAAGGCATTTTCAGACCATAATCCGACAATTTTAGAACTAAAGACCTATAGGAGACACAATTGTAGATCTAACTCCACAGAATATTCCTCTGATTTTTCAGATTTCTTTAGGTGGAATGATTCACCACCATGGAAAATGAGTCCCACCTGTAGGCTTGAAAATTGATTTTCTAAGATTTTAGCTCCCAGTAGTCAGAAACAGGTTTTCAAAAGTTTTCACTAGAACTGGGACTGATTTTCTCTTGATGGTCAATGTGTCCTGTTAGGCTTGAGTAACATAATTAATCAAAATTATAGACATTCTAGACTCATCACATTTTTCCCAGGTGTGCTCTAGTTTCATCCATCTCTTTTTGTTCTACATATTTCATCCATTTAGCAATACATAATGTGTTTTCAAACATAGTTGTAATTACACTTTTGCATTCATTTTCAGTTATTCAGATTAGTCCATTGCACTTATTTAAGTTAATTTACATCATATCATATTGCATACATCCTAATTTGAGTGTTGCATAAGTATTTTGGACCTAGATCTCTCTCCTTTTAGGTGAAAAACCCTAGAAGTGCAAGCGAAGCATTTAGGTTCCCAAAATCTATGTCACATTTTGGTGAATCTGACTTTTAAAATAATTTCTTGTTTGATTTTGGATTCCTTTGTCATATATCTAGTCTTACATTCATTTTTCATTTGTATTTGCATTAGTTTGTATGCTAGGTTTTCCAAGCATTCATAAAAAGTGCATTTAGGTTGCATTTGTTGCATCTAAATTCATTTAGATTTATTGAAATTCTACACTTTTCATTTAGGTTTGTGTATTGGCTCTTAGAGTTCCTAAAAATCAGTCATAAATTTCTAATTTTTTTGAAAAAGGTTCATATTGGGACTCATTCACCACCTTGGGTGAATCAGTCCCTTCTGACACCTGAAATAGCATTTTCCAAATCTCAAAAATTGGTTTTTAGGCTTTTGATTGGTTCCTTAACTTGCATATATCAATTAATCACATTTTTGTAGCATGCATTTCATCAAATCTAGCTTAGTTTAGCTCATTCCATGTATGGTTTAAATTTCACTTTGCATTCTCATATTGTTACATAGCATAATTAGTCAATTATCATCTAAAAATTGCATTTCATTTCAGACTTTTACCTTGCATTTTGAGTTAGCATAGATTTTTATTTCAAAATTTTAGTTTCAATCTTCTCCAAATTTGCAAAGAAAAAGCTAGTTAACAAACATTCAAGTTCTTCATTCAATGCATTCCCTAGTTATGCTAGTCTCCTAGTACAAGAGAATGAAAATGTTAATGCTTGTATTAAACTTACACTCCCTTTTATCTCTCCTATTTGTGTGGATGATGTGTTAGAAGCGAATACAAACATTGATACACATGATGATCATAATTGTCCTTCTCTTGATACCTCTCCTTTTAGTGACGAAGGTATCTTGGAAAAAGAAGGTACAATCGTTGAGCATCATCAAGATTTTGTTTTTCCTTCTCCTCATTCCCCTAGGGAAGATAATATAACAACACAAGATGAATGTATTGCCACCACTTTACCTAGTCTCTATTCATCTCCCAACATTTCCCCTATTTGTGACAATACTTTCATGAATGATCATGACCAACACATTTGTGAGGAGAATATGTTGATATCAAGAAACCCAATGATTGAGAGTTATAAAATTATTTCTCTCCTTCCTAATA
This sequence comes from Sequoia sempervirens, assembly GCA_007258455.2. NCBI lineage: Eukaryota > Viridiplantae > Streptophyta > Pinopsida > Cupressales > Cupressaceae > Sequoia > Sequoia sempervirens. The sequence continues at coordinate 465,173,818 of VDFB02193867.1, forward strand.
TTTCTAACAATTTGAAGGTTCTATTTGAACAAGAAGATCCAATAATTGACACTCATGCAAATCTTAATTGTCCTCCCCTTCGTGACTCCCCTATTTGTGATGAAGCTTTGACATGTGATGCACCCCTTAATTGTCACCTTTTTCAAAGCTCTCCTACTAGGGTAGACACTATTAACAAAGAAAATGATATTATGGATAACAATCAAATTTTCCCCTCTCCTAATATCTCTCCTATTAGTGAAGAAGATATTATGGTGTTACACAATCCAATTCGTGAAAATCATGAGAACCTTAATAATTCCCTTAGTAGCGATGAAGTTATTTTCGATGAACCAAACCTTAATTGTCATGAACATATGGTTTGTTGTTCTCCTAAAAAATATCCTTCTAAGGAGGACATTTTAACCCAAGACAAAGATAATCTCCCCTTCACAGACAATGAAAAATCTCACTTGCCAAGGGATGTTAACAATATTCAACCTAAACTTATCCTTTACCCACCTTTGTATCCACTTCATCCATCCAGTAAACTTAAACTTACCCTTTACCCACCTTCGCATCCACTTCATCCTTCCAATAAACCTAAACTTATCGTTTACCCACCTTCGCATCCCCTTCATCCCTCTAATGTATTGCAGCAATCTAGTACTGATACTATTGCTCATACGTATAACACTCACAATAATTCTCAACCACCGCAACCAACCCCAAATTCTTTACCTTTACCCAACATGCTTAGTGCTCCTCATTATATCCCACCCACAAAGGAGTATGATATTATTGAACAATTAAAGAATACTCCGGCAAAAAATTCCCTTAGGGATTTACTTAAGACCTCACCAGCTTACAACAATATTCTTCAAACAACATTACAATAGATTGTAGCTCCTCATGGAACAACTCTAAATGATGTGGCAACTTTAATTCATAAACCGAATCATACTAATCTTGACATTACTTTTCATCAACATGATCTCCCTTCTTTGGAGTTGCAAAAACAACATGATGCCTTTATGATCATTTCTCAATACAAACGTATAGGCATAAAAAGAACTCTTATCGGAAATGGGTCCGATCTTAATGTGTGTGGTGTGAGTCTCCTTGATCGATTAGAAGTTGATAGATCACAAATAATACCTGATTCCATCACTATTCAAGGATTTTATAATACAACAAAGCAACCGCTCGGTATAATCACTCTACCTATTATAGTTGGGGTAGTTACTTTGTAAACTCCTATTCATGTCATGCCTTATGATCTTTCGTATAACCTTCTTCTAGGAAGACCATGGATTCATGAGATGAATGCAATGCCTCCACCCTTCACCATATAATGAAATATGTCTATAACAATAACATTTATCAAGTTGAGGCTGATCCCGAGCCTGAAAGTTGCTTGAACCTTGAAAAAGGGGTTACAAGTCCTCTCACAACACTGATTCCAACATCCAACATAGATCCTCTTGCAATTGAACACAATGATGAGGAACTTCCATCTAAACTATTTGGTGATGATTGGGGATCCTTAGACTTCACATGCTCATTTATGGGTGGATACATACTCACAAAAAAAAAAAAAGAGAAACAACAACCAACCATCATGTCAACACAAAATTTGGATAACCTTTCACAAACATCCACCTCAACCACTTTAGATAATCCCACAAACTTCACACCAACCCTTGATGAACACAACAACAAAAAACCACCCGATTCCAAATGCTAAAAAAGCTTTATGGAAAAGGATATGACTTCATGCAACAATTAGGGTATAATGGAAAAGGCTGTGGTGCTCGAGAACAAGCTATCTGCAATCCTATAGAGCTTAACACACAACAAACAACTCATGGTCTTAGCTATTGTAGTATGATCTATATCACCAACCGTTCACTCCACATCAATACTATCATGCAAGATTCTTCCATGACTCTTTCTTATTCACACCAATAACCTTACTTGCTGCTCCTTGCCATGTAATAGTTGTAGGATAATTCCATTCTCACTATTGCATGTCTTGCATCCATCGCAAGGAGCAACATACCATCATCCACTTTAGGTTCGTCTTTGTCCTACACTAAGTGGGGGGGAAAAGGGTTAGATAGCCTTATCCCTTGTATGTCACTTATCATTGTCTCTTTCAACTACTCATTAAATTTTCATGAACATATAAGAGCAAGCTTGAGATGTGAATGACATGTCTTAATATTGACTCGCATGTGACATTCAACGTTTATTTTTTTTCCATTTCTCTTTGACATGACACAACCTACCTTCGAAACATATGACTTGGCATAGATCTTTCCAGGTTGGCTCTCATGTCTTGTTTTATTTTTGCATTTTCTTTTCTTCTCTACTTTCAAGTAATTGCTCACAAAATGATGTGTAGCAATTCCTTTAAAGTGAGGGGAATACAGTACCATAATTCACTGACATTCTTTGTTCCTAGTGTAGCCTTGTCGTTTATATGACGTTTTCATCACTTTGTGGATGACATTGGGTGTGATGTCCTTCACAAGTGTGATCTATCCTAGCATATTACATTCCTCTTGGTGGTTTGATGTGACACACTACATCCCCTAAGTTGTGAATGTACTATTTTTTGATTGGTCCTCTCTTGGAGACATTATACACAATGTTCCCTAAGTGATTGACCTTGCATAAACTAAACAAGACTCCTTTGAACAATCTTTTACATTATATTTTTGCATTTTACATTTATGCATTTCTTGGCCACCTTGCATAACACAACTTGCATTCCTGCAGTGTCATATTGTTTTAAGCTTAACATTTACATTTTCTTTTGCTTTGTGGCACCTTGGTAAAGTTATCAAGCGGTATAACTTTAGCATGGTTGAGCGGGAAGCCCAACTAGCGGCATGAATTTTCCCCATAGCCACCTTTGTGTTTGTGAGTGCATAACAACTAGTGTATGTTTCTCACCTTTTGGGATTTCTCACCTCGCAGACAACTAGTTTCGTGGTCCCAAAGTGAGTATGTTTTGGCCCTTCTCACCCTGTGAACAACTTGAAGTTCTATGGGCCTAGAGTGAGTACATCTTTTCAATCTTATCTCTATTTTTATCTCGCCTTTGCATGATTTGGTATCTTGGGTGCTTTATGTACATGTGAATCTCTCTTGAATTTCTACTTTAGTGTGAGTTTGAAACAGGTTCATCCTCTCACTAAAGCGGGGGCTCAATGTGCCATAGAAAAAAGGACCCTTTTCTTGACATGGGATTAATTCATAATTAATTGGACTTAATGAGGTCTCAATCTAGTGTTGTGAGGCATTTCATGTATCCACACCAGGTCTTGGACCCTTGCAAATCAAACAACATGCTTTTAATGACATCTTGTAAAGGTGTTGTAAAGTCTTGTAAAGGACTTTCACGCTTTTCTAGACTTAATTAACTTATTTCTCCCTAATTCAGCATTATAAAATGTGTTTAGTAACATTATTACATCAATATAGAAGGTTATTAATGTAAACTTAATGATAAGCCAATGTTGTAGTGTGATTTACACATTCACATTGGTTCTTGAGCATTTCTAGGTTGTGGACCTAATTTTAGTGTTGTAAAGTGTATTTAATCACACTTTCACATTGATTTATGTGTCCCAAGCACTATCCAACATTTAAATAATCACTAATAAGTCTTAATTGACCCATATTGTGCATCCCGAGGCTTTAATTGATCAAATACCCAACAAAATGGCATTTTAAACCTTATTTCTTGATTACTTGGCTTCTTAGGTGTCAGAATGGCCCCTGTGGGACCCATTTTCCATGCATGGCGAATTAGTTCCATCCAGGTGGGACCCATTCACCATGTGTGGTGAATGAGTCCTATTTGGCCCCCATTTTGACCCTTGAGCGGGAAAAAGTGAAATTTAAAGTTTATTTTCACTACATGTAGGCCTGTGATGTAGTATTATTGGGTACTAAGCCACAATTGTATATAAATAAGTATTTTTATCCTCATTTTACATCCATTATCTCATACACACATCTTATCTCTTGCTCATTATTACATCTCTCATCTTGAATTCATCTTCTTTTCTATCTCAAGTCAAGCAACTTATGGTTTCTCTATTAGAAGTCTACAAGTTAGCATTCTAAAGCATTCAAGGGAAGATTTTACATGTATTGATACATACATCCAATATCAATTATCATTGCAAGGTAATATTTTTCATTGTTTCATGTTTCATTCCATTGTTTCATCAATTTGGTTTAATTACCTAAACAGGGTTTGACCAAGGCAAACCCCCATGCCTTAACAATCAACAATTTATCTTCTTGTGTTATTTGTATAAAAATTTAGGATTGTTGGAGGCTTAAGGATCATTGAAGATTTCATTTCCAAATCATTCAAGTCATATTCCCTTCATTCAAGTCAAAATAGCAAGAAGAAGGCATTTTTAGACTTGAATATGGCAATTTCAGAACCAAAGACCTGTAAGAGACAGAATTGCAGATCTAACTCCACAAAATATTCCTCTAATTTTTTAGATTTCTGTAGGCGGATTTTTTCGCCACCCATGGTGAATGAGTCCCACTCGTAGGCTTGAAAATTCATTTTCTGAGATTTTAGCTCTTGTTAGTCAAAAAGAGGTTTTCAAAAGTTTTCACCAAAATTGGGACTGATTCGCTCTTGATGGAAAATGAGTCCTATTAGGCTTGATGAACATCATCAATCAAAATTCCATAAATTCTAGATTCATCAAATTTTTCCTAGGTGTGCTCTGGTTTCATCCATCTCTTTCTATTATGCATATTTCATCCATTTAGCAATACACAATGTGTTTTCAAACATAGTTTAAATTACACTTTGGCATTCATTTTCAGTTATTCAGATTAGTCCATTGCACTTAGTTAAGTTCATTTAAACATCATATAATATTGCATACATCCTAATTTGAGTGTTACATAAGCATTTTGGACCTAGATCTCTCTCCTTTTAGGTGAAAAACGCTAGAAGTGCAAGAGAAGCATTTAGGTTCCCAAAATCTGTCACAAGTCATAAATTTAGTCATGTTATAAATTACTACAAATAAACCACTAACAGTCATGTGACTAAAGTTAGTCATTTATATGCAATTTTTAGTAGTTTATTTAGTTATATATTGTTGTTTGTGTAGTAGTGCAATTTATTTTCCTATTAAGAACCAAATCCTCATTTAGATTGTCTTTGTTCCATATCTTTCAAGAAGGATAGGCTCTTTGTAGTTTATCTATGAATAATTTATTTTCTTTGTTGTTGCAAGTAAAACCATCATCAATAGTAACCAACTTTCAACTTATTTCTATGAGCCACCACCTTAGCTGAGGGTTCTTAGGGATATCCATTACATAAAGTTTTGGTCTTCCTTTCATATAGGTTACATAGGGATGTGAGCACAATTCAAAAAAATAGTTTTTCTAGATAATATTGTCCTCACACTTCCTAACAAGCCAAAAATACAAGCAACAAAGCAACAAAGTGACAAATATAAAGCAAGCCAAAATTTGAAGCTGCTATGTCAGGCTCCCTCAGAGACAAAAAAAATCATTACCTCTTGCTCATGAGGTCATCAACACTATGACCATATTTGGAGATCTGTACATCTATTAACCAATTGGCATACTCCAAAGGGTGATCCCTCCATTTCACCAAGTACTTGAAATATTCCTTTCCTTGAGTCTTCTTCAACAATTGTTTCTCCAATGTACACTCAATGTCGATCAAATACAATTTGGTCACTTGTTGTTCACATTTTGGAATGATCATTTTTGTATTAATTGTTCCATCTATTTCCTTACCTTTATAAGGATAAAGATCAACCACATTGAAGATGGGTGAGATACCCATATCAGAAGGAAGAGCTATATCATAAGCATTAGCGGAAAACTTCCTAAGAATCTTGCAAGGACCGATCTTCATTTTTAGTTTATTGTATTCACCTTTTCAAAATCTCTCCTTAGACTGAGATGAACCAAAATGAGATCATCAACCTAAAAATGTACTTCTTTGTGCTTCTTATTAGCATACTGCTTGTACTACTAGTTTCTCCCCTCAATTTACAATTTTACCTCTTCATTAAGGTCATGAATACATTTGGAAAACTCTTCACCATCTACACTTCTTATTTCAAAATTACCAAGATCTTTGAGTTTAAATACACCCATTGGATGCATACCATAAATAATGTAGAATGGGCTCAAACATGTATTTTTATTTGGAGAATCATTATATGTAAACTCATCTTGTGCTAAAGCCATTTCCCAATTACTGGTGGGTTTCCAACAAGACACATCAACATATTACCCAAACTTTTGTTAACCACTTTTGTTTGACCATCCATTTGGGGATGGTAAGCTGAGCTAAAACGGAGGTGTGTGCCCAACTTCTTCCAAAGTGTTCCCCAAAAGTGACCCACAAACTTCATGTCTCTATCAAATACTATACTCTTGCGTATACCATGTAACCTCACAAATTATTTGAAAACAAGTTAGCTATATTTGTTGCATCACTAATCTTCTTGCAAGGAATGAAATGAACCATTTTGAGAATCTATCCATAACTACGAAAATAGAGTCATTGCCTCTTTAAGTTCTAGGCAATCCTACAACAAAATCCATACTCACTGAATCCCAAGGTCTATTTGGCATAGGTAGTGGTTGTATAAACTAGTGTTTTGACTGTTGTCCTTTGCATGTTGGCATACCCTGCATCTCTCCACATACCTCTTCACATCTTCTTACATTCATGGCCAATAATAATGAGTAATCACTTGTAGGTAAGTTTTATCCTACCCAAAATGTCTTGCTAGGTTGCCAAAATGCTTCTCCTTCAAGAGATTCTCTCACATTGACCCTCTAGGAATGCACAACTAATTACCTATGAACAAAAAACCATCCTGCAACATAAAATAAGTCCATGGTCCTCCATCTCTATTGATAGGACTATTGCAAGCTTCATATGTATCTTTGAAAACTAAATCATTCACATACAACTCCCTCAAGATCTCAAACCAAACACTATTTTCCTGGATTCACTATAGCAATAGACTTCTTCTACTCAACACATTAGTAACTTTGTTTTCTTACCCACTCTTATATTTCAACACAAAATTAAAACTCTGAATGTACTCCACCCACTTTGTATGCCTTTGGGGTATGTGCAGGATCATGATGGGCTAAAAAGTAGCAATATGATGGGTATGTGGCTGATGAATAGTTTTTTACCCAAAATTGATGAAACAAAAAGGGTTTTCAAAGGAGATTCTTATATTTCCACCGATATAAATTATGCTTTACTTTGAATTTAATAAGTAATTATTATTGATTTTCTATTGAAATTACGACTAAAGTCCTGATTGATAGGTTGATTAAAAAACATCTATAGCTTTCAAACGGTATCACATTTTTTGAATCCAAAACATGCATCACTTTCTATGCTTCACATACTATAGGATTAAAAAAATAAAAATTGAATTTCATGAAGTTTTGACCAAGGTGGTTAGACATACGAGTTTTTATATTTTTTAAAAAGTTGTAATAAAAAAATCATAATTAATTATTTACTTAGAACAAAAATACAAAAAAAAGGCATCACATTGGGGCATGAGTCCTCTACTTATAGCTAAAATCTTATTAAAAAATATTATCATTTAATTGTGGTTAGGGTGGTCAGACAGACACCTACTTCTTATTTTTTCCCCGAAATTTAAGTACCATTGCATTGAAATTTCAAATTTTCACCAAATAGTTTTTTTTTTAAAGATACCTGGTAGTTTAGAAACTACATTCAATTTTCTATAGATTCTATTCTTACACATTTTTGAAATAATATAGATAACTTATTCAAATTTTTACATCAAGTTTCCTAACTCTGATTTTTCTGAATTTTTTGCCACTTAAGGGCCTATTTTTTCCATGATGATCCTGCACATACCCTTTGATTCAACTTATGCTAGCTATCTATAAACTGAAGTGCATGGTTATTTGTATAAAATACAAACTCCTTGGGAAGAAATTAATGCCTCCACTTATTCAAAGATTGAACCAATGCATAAAATTCAAGATCATAAGTTAAATACTTTTCTTAGCATCATTTAACTTTTCATTGAAATAAGTAATTGGTTTCCCTTCTAGACTTGACAATCCCTATTGCTAAACCACTAGCATCACACTCTACTCGAAAGACTTTGTTAAAATCAGGTAACACAAGTATTGCTAATGAACAATGGCATTAACCTTCTCCAAATCCATATTTAATCCCTCTCTGGACACCACAAAACCCAAGTAAACTAATTCAGTATTCATAAAAGTGCTCTTTTTGAGGTTGATTAGCAACTTCTCCTCATGCAACCGTATCATAACCAATCTTAAATTCTCTAGATGTTCTTCCTTAGACCCGCTAAAAAATAGTATGTCATCCAAATAGACTATCATGAACTTCCCCAAGAATGTTTTCAAGACTTCATTCATCAGCCTCATTAAAGTACTAGGTGCATTTGTAAGCCCAAAATGCATAACCAACCATTCATAAATACCATCATTAGTTTTAAACATTGTCTTCCATTCATCCCCAGGTCTAATCCTAGTTTGACGGTAACCACTTTTCAAATCTATCTTTGAAAAATACATAGAACCACTCAATGAATCCATTAAATCATCCATCCTTAAAATAGGAAACCGGTATCTAATGGTAATCTTATTGATTGCTCTGGAATCCATACACATTCTCCAATCACCTTCTTTCTTGGGTACTAGGACTGTTAGTACAACACATGGGCTAAGACTCTCCCTTATCAATCCTTTCTCCAAAAACTCTTCAACCTACTTTCTAATCTCCTCATTCTCCTTCTGAGTCAATCTATATGCAACCTTGTTTGGTAGGCTAGCCCCTAGAACCAAATCCATATGGTGACTAATACTCCTCACTTGAGGCAACTCATTAGGAAGTTAAAAAACCACAATATCCATATTCTCTTTCAATATGTCATGTATGTCATTCGGAAAGTCATCCAAATCAGTAGAGGTAGGTGCATCTTTAGGCTTGAGTACTAATGCATATCCCACTTCTTCCTTCTTCATATCACACAAAAAATTCTTTTCCACTCACCAACATAACCTTGTTGCTAAGTTGCTACTCTTATTATCTCCTTCTTCTCCTCTCAAGGGTAACAATGTATGTTTTTTACCATCTTTCTGAAATGTATAGGTATTGTTTCTTCCATCATGCATGGCTCTCCTATCAAACTTCCTAGGATTACCAAGAAGCACATGGAAAATATGATCCATGTGCATGATGTCACACATAACAATGTCCTTATAACTACCTATCTGAAACTCTACTAAGGCCTGCTCATCTACCAATAATTGATGCCCCTTTTGTAGCCAAGAAACTTGATAGGGATTAGGATGTTTAATTCTAGTAAGAACTAGCTTGTTCACCATTTCAAGTGACACAAGAATACCTATACTACTATCAATAATAAGTTTGCAACACTTACCTTTAGCCTTGCAATTGGTCTTGAATAAAGCTCTCTTTTGCACAGGTTTTGGACTCTCCTTTAAGGGCTTCAACAATACTCTTTTGAACAACAAAGACTCTCATCGAGAAGGTGACCCCACACTCTCTTGGTCTGCTTGCACAATCTGATTACTCCTCTCAAGCCTTGTGTGGCCTTCTTACGCAAACTCAAAACACTCCCAACTTTTGTGACCAAATTTGTTACATTTAAAGCACTTGCCTAGAAAGCCTCTTACTCTTCCTTGGTAACCTCCTCTACTAAATGGTCTCCCTTCTCTATTTATTATGAAATTGTGATCCCATGATTAAAAAATTCTAAAGTATGTACAAATGAATGTTAAAAATTTCAAAGTCTTCCTTCTTTGTTCCTCCTTCAAACAAGTAGCAATTGAACAAAATTCCACTCAAACACTGTCCAAATGATGCCTCTTTTCAAAATTGAAATAAAATCCCAAGTTGAAGAGCCTCTACTAGACAAAAGTTGATAAAAAATAGTGAAATTGTCATTGTCGGTCGTACATAACATGTTGTAAGACCAACAGTGAACTTGTTTAATAGTAAAAATAAAAAAAAGGTCAAAAATAACTCGCGATCCCGTTTAATAAATGGGATCTCGCTTTACAAATTGGGATCTTGTTTAGTAAATGGTATATCATAGTAAACGAGATCTCTATTACTAAATGAGATCTCGATCCCTTTTCAATAGACACAATAAGAAACAAGATCTTGTTTATTAAATGAGATCTCGTTTATAACCAAAATGGGATCTTGTTTAGTAAACGATATCCTAATTTGTAAGATTTGAATTTCAAGCCAGGTTTTTGCTTCATTAAAACCAGTTTGAGAAAAGGGTTGGGGACTTGAACCTAGGCTCTGGACCTGCTTTGACCTGCAAGTTGAAGGCCCTGTCAATGTCACAAGAAAATAGTGACTTTGGGCATATGTTTGGAGACCTTTTTTGTAGAATTTTTTGACAACATTAAAACCCATTATAGATGAGACAGTGTAGATTCTAAATATGTATTTTCTATTTTTTCAATTAATTTCTAATGAAACAAGCCCATAAACTTGAATTATCAAGTTTTTTTAGTATTTTAATAACTTTTTATTAAAATAAGTTTTTGAAAAACAAGTTGTACGAAAGTGTACTTCAGACAATTCTTTTCAATTTAAAAAAAAAATGATAAGTTTGGGTCATCTTATGCATGACATACACGATGATTTTTCAAAACAACAAATATGGCCAATAAAAAATTAACAAAAAAAAAAATCAATAAAAAAATTTAAAAAATATGGAAAGCGTGCTTAAGTGAGTCACAAATCTTTTTCCAAAAGGATTTTAAAAAATATGATTATTTAGGTCAAAATATGGATGACGTACATGTGCATGGTATAGAAAAATAAAAGGTGAATTTTAAATAGTGGTTTTTAGAAATGCCAATTGAAAATCAATTTGCATCATCTGGGTATTAAAATAAATTACATATTTGAAAACTAGACTCTGAGTACTACATTTTATGATTAGTGCCTTTTTTCAAGATTCCATCTCTAAGTACTTCAAGTTTTAAGGTCAAATGTGACAAATTCTGAAAAATCAGGGAAAACATTTCCACTTTTTAGCCAAAAAGTGAACTCAATTTCTTGCCAGCACTCGTAACAAATCTAGAGTGAATTTGAATAGCTTTCTGGTCCTTGGGCTCACTTATGTTTTCCTCCTTTCTCTCCATTTTTGAAACCTCTCTTTCACAATCTCAGAATTTTACACTCAAGCTATCTACAACACCTTTACTAGCATTTTCTAGTATCTTTCAATATTGTTAATTAGTTTTACTCTCATGTAAGAATTTTACAACATTGAAAAGTACTCCTTTGAAGGTTTAACAACATTCTTCAATGGCCTTGTCTTGCTTGACATCTTGAGGTGACATTATTATTATTTTTTTCTCTTGCCAAGGTCCATTTATTTATTTCATTATTGTAGAATCCATTATTTCTTACATTTGGCACCTTGGGATTTCCATTTCCATTCATTCACTCTTATTTAAACACACTAATTTGTACTCCCTATAGTTGTATTCATAACTTTATCACTATTTTCACCTTCATAGACACACTTAAGATAAGAGCACACAATATTTTATTCTTCTCTACATCTTAACTACCTATAGAGGTTGAAAGATCATAATAGGGGTTTGACCATTCATGGTAAGCTCTTTAATAGTCACAAAATTTCTCCTCTTCTCAATTTGTAGGTTGTCATTTGGGGTTCTTTATTGAAATGAGGTTTTGCACTCTCTTTTCTTCTCATTTCATTGTCATTAAATATTTAGTTTAATTAATTTCATTTGATTTGATTTCATATATAGAGTTGTTGCTATACATGTTCCTCATTCTCTGTGTTGCTATACATATTCCTCATTTCATTTACAGATGAATGATGAGTTTTCTAGTATGCAGTGTCGCTACAATTATACAAATGACAATGCATGATGTAGATTTCCATGTGTCATGCAAGCATCTTGACTAATGAGCTCTAGCATTTGGCTCTAGCTTCCACTTTATTTTATTTTATTTTGCTAAATCTTTGTGTATATTTACATGACACAATTGTAAGAATTGAGAGATGTGCTTTAAATTTGATGGTTGTATAATCCGAATAAGATTATATCAAATGAAGGATCATAAGATTTTGAGCAAATTGTCTAATTTTCTATAATATATATATATATATTCTAAAATGAGGTATATCTAAATATGTAAAAGGCAATTTTGAGTAAATAGCCAGACAAGAAAGTGCTTGATCATCAAATTTAGGCCTGGTTTGGAGATGGGACTGGGTACCTTGTTGAAGTTCTTTTTTGGATAAAAAGTTCCATTTTTCAAGAAAGAAACAAAATTGCAGAGAAATGCACGACCAAGGGGCATTGATTTGAAGCAAAGGAAGGCATCGGACGAGGCATTTTCTGTAACAGATGGCTTCTGCGACAAACAAACACCAGAAAAGGTATGCCCCTCATTTCCTAAAACCTTTCTCTATACACTTCAAACATCAGATCTGACACCCTCTACAACGCTCAGATCTGACTGCGTTTCATGCCCAGAAGGAATCTCATTTCTATTAAAATAAAAACGAAAGCACCCGCCCTTTCAGCGATGATGCAACACATAAAGAATAAACAAATGCACGCTCAGAAGAAAGTATCTTGTCAGCTGCCATGGCAGCGGCCCATTCTGTAAGCGAATTGGGCATTCTATCATTAATAAGTTGCAGAGCGCTTTGGGATTTGATGTTTGGAGACGTCGTTTTAGATAACCTTTTCTTGTGCGAGGCTTTTGAAGGCATTGAAAGGTGCCCACCTGATAAAAAGCTTGGGATTTGAGAGGGGAGTGACAGAATGCCCAAAAGCAGAGCATTTCTGTGTATTAAAACTATTCACTGCAATCAATCAATGGCGTGTGTTCATGGGGAGTCGAGAACTAGGGCACGCCAGGGCGGATATACAATGTGTATAGAACTAGAAATATGTATATATAACTACTCGCCATAATTGGTGATTCCCTGTGTAGAAAAGCACGCGTAGATAGAATTGCTATGTTCGTTTCTAGCAGATCAGTGGTAGAACTGATGTTTTAACAGTTACAGCTAAAAATTGCTCCAGTCTAGACTCTAGACGGTTGCCCCTACCAATCAAATGAGGGTTTTTTATTTATTTTATTTTATTATCCAAGAGGATCTTTTTAGTTGTGATAATATTTGTTGATTCAATGTTTAATAATTTTAATATTATAGTAATCGTAGTTGTGATTTTAAAGTTGTCGGTGTTGATTAGGAATACTCATAATTGAATGAAATGTATTTCTTAGATCTAAAAAGTAACAAATCATGTGATGTCACATGACTTAGGGGAGAGAACCCGGTAGTTGAACACCCTAACTTTGTGCTTCTCAAAATCCTATCTAGAAATTTCAAATCATTCCCAATTTTTTACAGCAACTTATTTGGCAAGTCCCCTACTTATAACTAAGGTTTCAGAGCCACATTATCAAATATGATGCCACATCAGCATGGTTTTTGTTGAGGTGTCCAAAAAGACCCCAAAAAACGTGAGACCGATAGTTGTAAGCATGCATCCACAACTATTATAACTTAATGCACAACTATCACTTTATCCTTTTTTACAGGTATTTTTTGACCCCTCGATAAAAGCATACTAATGTGACATCATATTTGATTATATGAATTTGAATCTTAGTTATAAAGTAGGGGCCTTATCAAGTAAGATGCTATAAAAATATGGGAGTGATTTGAAATTCCCACATGATTTTGAGAGACACGGAGTTAGGGTGCTCAACTAGTAGGTCCTCTCCCCTATAGTTTATACTAAATTAAAGTTTAATATTAATAATTGCAAGGGTAAAAACATCTTTTATCAATGATTAAAATTTTAAAACTAAATAGGATATTTAGTTAAATTTTGAAGAAGGAAAAGTTAAGCTGAAAATATTAGGAATCAATTTGTTATAGTGTTTGAAATTTACTTACCTAATTGTGATTAACTCTAATTCACCTATGCAAATGCAAAGTTGATCTCTACTAGCATGAACCTATACACGATGTGCAAATCTCAACTATAATTAATGGGTCATTCTAGTAGAAAATCAACTATTGGAATTCACTCACCTTGATCTTTAAACATTTAAATCTTCATAAGGATAAATGGTGTTTAGAAACATCTTTAGAGAATGTATGAATTGTGAGGATCACATTTTACTCAATTAGATCTTTTGAATGATTAAATCAACAACTTTATAACAATAATAAAGAAAAATAAACAAGTGTGAAATAGACCTAGGTTGATGTTATGCAATGTAATAATTGTAATAGATGAAAATTGACTCTAACAAAAGGAAAGTTAAGTTCCTTTGGGAGTAAATTCATTTATTACACTATGATAAACTAGTGACTTTAAAGCTATCTAAATTTGCACTGATTATCCTTTTTTAAAATTTTATTTTGGACAAAAAGATAAATGTATCTAACTAAAGCATTAAAAGGAAGCAAATTGGTGAAGAAATCTATTAACAAAAAAATAACTATAATTTTTAACAACATAAATAAAAGTGCAATTTTCAAAGAACTTGGCATTGGAATATATATGTCTCTACCTCATACACTAGCATGTGACACAAATGCCCACACATTGCATTTTTGTCCATGTGAACAAAATGCAAAAAAAAATATCAAGAAGTCATGAAAATCTAACTCGGTTGTTCAACTAGTATGCAAAACCAAAAACAACAACACACCAAAAAATTCTATACAACAATGAACAATAAAAGTAAATTTATAAAACAAGAAAATAATTTCAAACATTTGTGTGGTTGAGTGCCCTTAAGATACTTGCAAATAAAGGAAACAAAAAAATATTATGGGATTTTTGATTTTTTTATTTTTATGACCATAGTAACCAATAGATAGATAGATAAAAGAGATAGTGTGTGTTCTTAATCCAAATGCATCTAAAAATAAGAACAATGAAAAACTATAATGAAGGAAAAAGGGGATGTGATAATCCTCATCTGCTCAAGGGCACAATGAAAGAAATGCTTGCAATAAAAATGAAAAATATGAACTATATTACTTGAGAGGCTTGAGGAAACCAAGAGGAAAAGAGATCTAAAAGAACCACTATAAAGAGCTTTAGAATGTTAGAGAGATATAAGAGATCTTGTTAGTGCCAAGAGCCAAGAAGAGAAACAGAGAAATAAAATGAAAGATATATTCAAAAAATGAAAAGAGAAGGCAAGAGAAGGCTATTAATGAGTCACTTAGATTTTATTGAGCCATTTTCATTGACTCGAAAATGTGACAAGTGGAAAAATACTAAAAATGACCACCAAATAAGAAATATTGTAGGATACTAGCAAGATGTGTAGATATTTGCGTGATACGTTAGTCTCTAGATAATATAAACTAAAAAATGATGAGACTAGAAAAAAAATGCTAACCAATGCAGATCATCATTTAGGGTCTTTGATAGGCTATTGAAGTAGGAAGAAAAATAAAACTTCAACAACAAAACTATAGTAAAATTTTATTACATGGAAATGGAGTGTCACAATAGGAGTATCTTAACATTCATCCATGCATACCACAACTTAAAATCCTTACAACATGTATGCACTAAAAAAAGAAGGCTTCTCTCACCTCACATTGCAGCCCTAATCTATTACAACTCTCAAAACTAGTTTTCACTTAAGAAAAAAATCTCTCAATAGAAGTTGTCCATAATGAATTGTCCTCCAAAACCAATGAATGAATCCAAATTTAAGGCCAAGCATGTAGAAGGCGATGGCCTCTCCATGTCTTGGAGTAATGGGACACATGTCTATTTCTCATTAGCCTAAGAGATATGCATGCAAACCATTGTGACTACTTTTGGTACCTTTTGTCATCTTCTTTAGGTAGTTATAGAAATTTGAGGGGGTTCTACCCTTCATCATGCAAATGAATCATGTCCAATGAGCATTACAAGAAAACAAGGGCTATCTAAACATGTTTGGATGTGTAAGGAATTTTTGCATTTGGTCCTTCATTTAGGTGCAAAGGAAAACTATGGAAATTTTAGGGGTCTTAGGATGTTGCAAAATTTTGAAGGTTAAGTGGAAAAATCCACATGGAAATAAAAGATCCAAAATTAGTAGGCTTACAGGAATCAGAGACCATTGGACGTGGGGATTCAAGGGTCATTTAAATGTAGGATCTTGAGGTTAATTGAAATGTAGGGATATTTGGGTCATGTGGATATGTTGACATGGTGATGAAAGTTTCATTCAATAGAGAAAACATGGCATCAAATTTTTTTGAGAACATAAGGGGAACTAGAATGTATCTAGTTACACATGGAAGTTTTGCAGATTTAGATGGAGCTAGAAATTTTACAAGCGACAAGGAAAGCGAGTTTTGTGATCAGTAGATAAATAAAGTTCAAATGGATTTAGGACCTGGGAGCCAAACGGATCCAAATGAGACTTGAAGTTATTCCATTAAGAGACCTTGTGGGAAATTGGGAAACAAGTGGAACTATGGGGATTTAGGGAGTATTCTGATGGGGCTATAAGTTTCTCAAAGTGAAAATGCAAGATGGAATTTTGCAACTCCATAACTTGTCTAATTTATTAGATCTTCCCCAAACTTGAAATACCAACACCCTTTCGGATCCTCCTCAAGCTAGTGACTTTAGTTAGCCACGAACTCATGGGGATTTTAGAATTTGGATCTTCAAATCCTCTGTAGAGGCCTACTAATGTTCAAGAAACTTAGTATCAAACACTCGATTGAAAGGGGATCCTACTGAATAGTCCACTAAACCCTTGAAAGACCTTCATTTAATTTATCAACCAGGGATAATGTAATATTTTGATTATGCTGACATTGTATGTGCTTTCAGAGACTCTTGACTACCTATATCATCCTACCATAGGTGTTTACACATACTTGAAATCATAAATTACATAATAATGGAAAGAGGTAATTTTGAAGCTATTGCTACAAATACTTACAACTAAAGACTCTGACTAGTTCACTATCAAGAAATGAATTTTGTAATTAACCAATACTTGCTAAGTCAACTAAATTGACTAACTCTAGAGAATAATGCATGAAACAATTAAAGGATGAATACAAGAAAAGATCAAGTATTCACATTCACCACATGACGAATTAGATTAAGATAAACATAATTATGAAACTAGCTACTACAACAAAAATAAATGCACATGAAATAAAGTGGGGAACAATTACCTTGAGTGGCCCTTTCTCAAGTGACTATCTCCACAAAGTGAACTCAAATATAGCTCCTCAAACTAAATTAACATAATTATAGTAACGAAAAAGATCTCATTGTATAACCCAAGATATCACAATCCAAAGAGATTCTTTTGAAATATCTTATTCATAAGATCATGATTGAGAAACAAAACATTATATGTGTAAAAACATAAACTAACTAAACAAATCTATATGTTATATTCTCTATTCCAACTAACTAACTAACTCAACCATCAAACCATTCATATAGGTGGAAGGGAGTCTTATTCGAAAAGGAACTCAAAACATAAATCTAATCATATATCACCACTCCCTACAAGATAGAGTGTGATAAACTCCGAGTAATCAAAACACAATTGAAAAAGAGGAAGAATTGAAATAGGACTTTATTTCTATTGTAACGGTTTTAAAATGAAATACATGGACTATTGAAATAGCCACGTTAGATTCCCAATTGTAGTAGAATTTTTCTCCTTCAGTAGTTTTATTAAATGATTGTGATGATTCACAATAATTTTAACAAGTAGACAACTCCAATTATGCAATTGTTTCGTTCTCCTAACTTCCCCTACATTGTTGTTCAAACTCCCTTTAGTTGTGGGCTATTCCTTCTAGTTGTTGCAGGATATCGTCTACTAGCTCCAACCCCTTGGATGCAAAGAGTTAGTTCACACAACATCTATGATAGAGCCTCTAAAATTTTTGCAAAATCTTGAGAAGGTCCTTGACTTGTCATGTCTTTGAGCCTCTGTGTCCAGGGATGGGTTAGGGTTTTAGAAATCCTCATTTTGCAAATTTTCATCGTAAACCCCTAGGCATTATTTTTTTGCATTGACTCTTTACAGCCGGTCGCAGGTCACTTAATTCACAACTTAAGCCATTGAATGCATGTTATCACTGACCCATTTTGTCTAGGTCTGTCGGACACCCTGTTTCTTTATTGACTTAAATTTTCCTAAAGTCAGGCAAAATATTTTATGGAAAAGGACTTATGTTTTAAGTCATTTTTCCCGCTCAGGGTCATAATCTTGCCGGCCTAGTCATGGCCCCACTTTATGACTAACCTTATTTGTATGTGTAGAAATCCTACTCGTCAGATCTAGAGATCACATCATAGTTGTTTATCACACACCTCATAGGATTAAAATAATGGTTTTCAAAATGTTGCGAGGTCTGTGGTTACTTGACGTGTATACTGACTGAGGTGGGGCCTGGTCTATTTTCAAACACTAGGCACTTAATGGTTTTGAAATTGATGGTTAGTATGTAATTCCAAGATTAAATCTCAACCGTCTATTGTTCACCTCGCAAGATTAAAATAATGTTTACCAGAGATTTGCGAGGTATGCAATTGTGACATGTGAATTCCTCAACTGCTTGGAGATGAATGGTGGAGCCCACGAATGGGTGTGTGGGCACCTAACGAGATGAATTTCATTGGCTAATGAATTAGCAAGTGATAGAGATAAAATTTTAAACCCGATTGACTCAATCTAAGCCGTTTGATGCTCCATATCATCAGGAAATCAACGACCAACATTCAAAACTAGAAATATGAAGGTAATAGTCATTTTTCTCTATGCGAGTGAGCATTAATGACATAAGGTCTACAGGAGTGATCAAGTTTGATCCTGGTGCATGTGAGTGATTAATTTCTTGTAATCATTGAGGATGATACACATATTTTTATGCAATTGGGTGATTAATGGTTCTGATGTGAATGCCAATGGTTAATCATTTGATTGCATGTGTTGATTTTTATTGAGCATTGATGATTAGCACACTCAGTGTGCTTGATAAATGAGAGGTCGATTGCATTTTTTTTCACCATTGCAATAAGGATCTAAAATTCTCTAAGTTCGTGAGGAGAGTTTTCTGCATTTATGAAGTCTTTTCCTTAGTGAAAATGAGCAAGTCAGTTGTTTATGCTTCCCCAGTGCGGAAGTCTCCAAGGATCAACTTGTAGGACTTGAACTATAATTCTCCAAAGCTGAACAAAGCAAACCTAGAGTTTCTTCAACCCCTAATAAAGAGGGTAAGAAAGAGGCCGATGGAAAGAAGTCTATGCAAGTTGTTGTGAGGATATGTAGGTTCCTGTGAGGAGCAACTACCAGTTAAGGAACTGGGTTGTGAATGGAGAAATGACAGAGGTTAAGGAGAAGGAACCTGCAAAGTCTGCATGGGAAATAGGGAGAAAGATCATGTATGGTCGAGGTTCTCTGGGATGACATAATTTTCCTATTGAGATTTTAGATAGCCCCTCAGATAGTGAAATTGAGATGTATTCTAGTTATCACCAATATCTTATGGTTATGATTGAAGTGCTAAATTTGGATGACAAGGTTATAGTGGTTGCCCCAATTTCAGTGAAGACACCAAGTGGGCATATTCATTTTGTTGCTGGAAAGGACACTAATGAAGAGGAAGTGGTGGCTCCCCTAGCCTTTGTGGGGATAGGAAGTGGGCGTGTGTACTTTGGCTCTCATTCTGGTTGATTGGAATTGCATTCGGTGTCTAGTTTATGGTTTTGATTGTTTAGTGATAATGGTGCTCTGGTGGAGTTTTGTGTCTTTTTTGTTACTTCGGGTGGTTTTTTGAGGATATCATGAAGAAATTTTTGGCTCGACATGGGTGTGGAATGTAAAGGATCGTTAACTGCTAACGGTGATTTTGGTGGCATCAAGTGGGTCTTTTTGGGAAAATGGTATAAATTTTTCTTCCCTTTCTTTGTAAATGATTACAGGTAACCGTTTGGAGAATATTTGAAATGCAATTGAATTTTATTTCAAAAATGAAATGCAGGTGTAATGTAATTGTAATGGGCCCGATGCTTTTTTCTTCCTTGTTCTATAAAATGGATTTCAAGGCACATTACAGGGGGTTTGATTTTTGAGTGTCATCATAGTCTAGGTAGAAGCTATGCTCAGGAAGGAGTATAGTGTAGAAAATTTAAATGAATAGAAAAATAAATTGTCTTGGTTATGGGTCATATATGCAAGAATCTTAAATTAGTTTTATAGAAGCCACATACATAGAGGAAAATTCTTGTTCTCGAACATGTACTCTCTTGTGCAATTTTCTTGCAGATTATAAATGGAAATGATCAATGATATTTTTGTTCATCTCTAGTTGTTTTAATTGGATATGTGGATTTATCTTTGCTTCAGTTCAAAGAATTGGTTAAATGCTTAAATAAAATCACAGGTCTATGAGTAAATAGTACATGATTTGCTAAGTAGTGTTCTAGATGTAGTGAGTTGTCATATTACAAAGTAATATGACAATAGTCTATCAATGTCTGAATTAAATGGAAAATATACTATTGATTGTTGCGTATGTGACTCCATTACCCCAATTGATGAGGCACTGGTCTATTTGTTAGGAAATCATGCAAGTAAATGGGCTAGTGATGTGCCTTGCTATGGATTTAAAATTAGAACAAAATTTATTTAAGAATTTTAATTACATTGTTTGAGTCTGAGGTACCACCTATTCCTAGCAGTAGATAGAAATTTACTCAAAGGCCAGCCAAAAATTTAGCTAATTATATCTATGTGCACATAATAGGAATCAATCTATGTATAGAAGTGTTCTCAATCGAATAAATACCAAATGAACATAGTAAGGAACACCCTCCTAGGTCCCGCAAAGCCTAAAGTGTAAGAGTGAAGGTCTCAAAATCCTTTACTTTTTTGTTGGCCACTAGCTTTGAAGATTCTTGAGCATAAGGGTTGGCTACCCTTTAGAGAACTTCAAGGCTTTGTTGGAAAAAAAACTAAAAAAATTGGTGACTCTGCTAGGGACAATCTTGAGAAAGTTTCGATAAAGATCACCTAGCTTTAAGAGTTATTGAAATTTCAAAACCACAGAGTCAATTGTTGGGTGAATTTGAATGCCTTATTCAGATGTTCAAAGTTATTGGACCTAGAAAAGATTTGGGTGTAGCAAATTTCAAAGGATTTGAGTGTGACTCTGTTGATGGTGAAGACCCAGAACGAGAATTATCTTTGAAAGAACTTCATATTGCTTGAAGTTTGATCCTTTGTAAAAGAGTTGGCGAATTTGTTTAAAGAACTTGATAAAGAATAGTGAAGAGTTCTAGATCTGCAAATATTTGCAATCAGGAAGAAGAGGCTAACAACTGCTACAAGTTTCCAGGTATTCTCATAAATTTAAAGAAAATATTATATAATTGAAAGAAATTTATGAGAAATTTTCAAGGCTTAAGATGTAAATAGTTCCCAATCAAGTGTAATAGCACTAGGATATGGAATAGTGGTGGTAATTTGACATGCTTCTAAAAGGTAAATTGAAATTTATGTACTAAGATGGAGAAGCATGTTATATCTTAGGATCTTAAGCAAAATAAATATGAGATTTACATTATCAAAAGCTCAAGATTATAATTGCAAAGGAAGTTTGAATTACTTTGTGAAATTGTGTGGTAAATCTAACAAACCTTGTAAAAGGTGTGTGAAAGGATGTGTTATAAATCTATGCATCTGGGTAGGGAACCAAATTTGATAGTGCATGATGGGAAACCTTTGTCATATCAAAGAAATTTTAGTACCAAAAGGTATAGAGCTATAGATTTCAGTAGCATTTGTAGTTATCCAAATTATGTTGTACCATCCAAGATTAGAGAGAAGATACCAAACTTCATGGGTGAAAAATCTGAATCAGTAAGCAAGCATCTGCAAGAATTTGTTGATGTGATGGGAGATTATGAACTCGACTTTAAGGATGTTGTCATGATTTTTTTTTTTCAGTCTCTAAAAGGAGATGTAAGAGATTGGTTCTCATATCTACCAACATCTTATATACATACATGGGATGAGTTTAAAGTAGTGTTCATGGAGTATTTTGGTGAAAAGATTGACCCAATCTTAATAAGACAAAAGTTCATGAGCATGGAGAAAGAAGAGGATGAGTCAGTCCCCTCTTTTATTCTCAAATTTTCAAAGACCATAAGAGAGATCCCTGAAAGCATAAGACCAAATGATGCAAAATATTTGGTTTTGTACTTAGGTGCTGTTACATATTTTTTGCCTCAGCTCAAATGGAGGAGCTGGCTGATTATTATTTTCTATAAAGTGGAATTGCAGATTGGATTTTAAATGTTGTTTTACATTATCATTATGCATTAAATATCAATTATGCATTTTAGTGAAGATATGAAGTTTCAAAGTGCCATTCAGATGTTGCAGTTTTTGATGAAATATAGAATGGAGTACATAAGTAAAATAACATTTCAAATGCTTTTATTCATTTCGAAAAGAACTCATATTTTTACAAGGCTTCATTTGATTTCACAATCAGAATGATATTACAACATTGCATGAGATGCATTTTCTTTTCAACTAAAAAGCAAAAATGAAATCAAAGATCCACACAAGCCGTGGATTTAACTATAACTGTTCCAATGCATTTCTAACAGCATAATGCACTACTGAAGATGTGAAAGGATAACATATAAGCAACAACATAGTCATCATTGCCTATTATCGACGCTTGATGTTGAAAGGTGCACCTCACCGTCACGAGCTTCATCAACCTATAAGAGGAAAAGGAGGGTGTCAGTGGCTCTGACTATGACATAACTCATATGATGCACCTACAATAGTACAATATACTATGAGCAATGCATCGAAACAATCAGAAGAAAATCAAATGCAGTATGAAGAAGTGAACTGAAGGAGAAGTATCAACATCATAATCAACATGTTCTTTTTTTTATGCTAACGTTGTTTGTTTCTTTGTGCAGGTATAGGTTAAGTCATGAAGCAGAACATTATTCGGAGACCAAGCATGTGGAGTAAAACGGGCTCCCACAAGGGTAGAGCTCGACATGCTTCCCTATACATTTAACGGGCTGATTTTGAAAGATTTCTCACCATATACATCAAACAAAGTGGAATACAACTGAAAGAGTAAAACGGAGTTATTCATCAAGTAATGAAACCAACTGTGCATTCATAACGATCAACATTTCTTTCTGAAGGCTACAGGTGAATAGTGAGTTTAGTTCACTTAAGGAATTTAACAGAATGCATTTGCATCAGAATTGCTGAATTACTTCATTTTTGTGCTGATTATAATCATATGTCATGTGAGTTTCAATTCATTATTTCTCTTTTGGATAGTGAACAGGCATACATATGCCTTAATGATTTGTTCTATTTTTCATCATCAAAGAGAACAGTTTCTGAGAACAGTTTGAGCAGTGAAATATAAAAATGCATGAAGAGTACCATGTTGCTCATGAATACAAATAAAGACAGTGCACCTGAGTGTTAGACCAATTTCTAGTTTCGAGTTGACTGGTGAAGAGATACTGCATTATCAATGGTAATAATAAAGTGATCTTTTCAGAAAAATAATAGAGGAGCAGTGTTGCAGTCCAAGAACAAAAGGTAAAGCCTCTACAGAATTCAAATAAAGGAAATGAAGTTGTTGTGTTAAAGTTTAGTATTGGTTATTAGGAGCTTCAAGAAAGACAGTGAACTCATTTTGATTGTGATGGTGCCTCAAACAGGATCGTGTGTCGATGATTAGTCAAGGACAACAATCAAATATGATGTTCTTTCATTTTGTTTTCTGTGAGTTTAAGGTGTCAAGTAAGATGTCACTTGTAATTGGTCAAGCCATGAATTAAATATGACAAATATGAAGGATGTTGATCATTTCCAGATTATTTAGTCAAGGTCTTAACTGAACAGTGAGGTAAGGTTGTTGTCATATCTACAAGATGAGCACATAGGGCTGTAAGAGATCATAATGGAATGTTCAAATTCAAACTTAATACACATATGAAGTTTTGAATACAAAAAAAAGATATTTCAGATTTTAGTACCTGGAGAATACTATCAAAATGAGTATTGGATTTTCTTTTAAGGATAGTTTACAGCTCTATGGTGTTTTCAGTTCTGTGATTTGAACTCAGGTGTTACGATTGTCAAAGGATGTACAGAGATGCCAAAATGAAAGATGGGTATATGAGTTAAATAAGTATAAACAAACACACAAGTTCCTATTTTCCATCATGTTCTTATATACACTTCTGAAGGCACTTTTCACTCAGGCAACAGTGATGCAGTAGGTGGCTCTCTTTCAAAATGTACAGTATGCTAATGAGATTGAAATAAAGACAAACATTCAAGATGTCTTTTGCTACTAGAGGAGGCATGAGTTCATTGTCTAAATAATGGTGAATGCAGAATAAAGGAGTCTGAATGCTAAAAGAGCTCACAAGCAGAGTATAATTAACACTATTTTGATTTGAAAGTAAACATCAAATGCCAATATTAGATTCTAAAAGAAATGCAAGTATGTACACATTTTATCATCATTTCAAACAAGTATGGAAGGTCGAGTTCTGTCAGAATTTAAATACATGCTTTTGCTTTAAAAGTTTCCAAAAAACCATGATATTGTTTTGCTTCAGAAGTGTGGGGTATTCACTGTTTGCTCTAACTCGAGCCATATGGATGGAACATTAACAGTTACTTCATAGTTTCGAATGCTTTTAGAACATAGAAAAATGCAATTGTCTTCAGAAATTTCCAATACCCACATGGGGGTTTGCTCTCAAAGAATACAGAAGTTTGATAATCTATGATACCCATATGGGTTTTTTCACGAAATCAATAATAAGTTATAAATGTGAAGATTCTATTCTAGGCTGAGCTTTAGAGAAAAGCAAATGCATTTTTTCCTTAATAATTCAAAAGACCCATTTCCAGTCTATTTTCAAATATAGAAAATGGAGTCTTCCTTAAAAATTTCGAGTACCCATTTTCAGGGTTGGTGTCGAAATGTAGAAAAATCAACTACAAAAGTCGCCACATGAAATCTGAAGAAAATGGCAAGGATATTCAACAAATGTGAGCTCTTAGATGTTAAACGAAAGACAGAAGGAGGGTAATGCAGAACTATTGAAATATTTTTAATACCCACAAACATAAATGTTACTAAATTGACATAATGAAGATTTTTTGTTCTGGGTCGAACTTAAATTCAAAAAAAATTGCTTTCTACAGTGCTTTTTGGCACAGCCTGTACATGGCCAGAGGAATCATGAGACAAAGATAGCTTTTAGAGTTTCTACAAAGTAAAGGAAATTACCAATTTAAAATTATGATAGAGTCTAAGCCACAGCCATAGCTTTTTTTTAAGTTTCCAAATGCAGGGGTTCGAGTTTCCAAGTGGTTTCCAAGCTCTAACTAGTGAATAGAGCGTTACAATGATAGCAGTGAGCACGAGAAGCACACAAAATGAACAATAAAATGATGACATTAGAGTATGTTAGCCACGGATTTGAGGCCAAAATGAGAAAATTACAAAAGCCATTAACTTTAGCTTACCTTTGCACAGAATGGAAAAGTTAGAACACAAGTCGAGCTTCCATGGAGTGGACTGTAGAAGTTGAGCTCGAGCTCATAATGGTATGGTGAAGTCAAAGGAAAAAGTAGAAGATCATAAACAAACTTATGCAGGCCGTGCCCTTAGGGCTTTCTGAGGCTCGAAATAATGAAGTGGAAAAGTTATTTCGCCATGGGAAAAAGACTTACTCATTGAAGATTCAGTCAACTGGAGAACAGAGGAGGATTTCTAAGCACACAGGCTCGAATCCAACACCATCATGGCGGCAATTTTTCTCAGGCAGAGTTTCCTTCTCCTCAAGTCATGGGTTCGAAATGGTGATAATTAGGGTTTGACCCTATTTTGTTCAATCCCTAATTCAAACATGATGAACTTTCTAGAATTTCCATTCAAATGCACATGCCAAATATCAAGTGGTGGCCGAACCCATAATGTTTTCCTTGTGACTTATCAAAACCTAAGTCTAAGTTTAATATTCATGAAAGGCCAAATTCTATGCTTGAGAGATGCCTTAAATATTGAAGGCTTATTGTTTTTCCTTAGGGGAATGAGTTTATGCCTTAGGTATTATTTTAAATGAAGAGGAAATTAGGAGAAATTTGTGAATGACTTGTGCTTAATGCCATGTTTTTTAGGGTTTCTTTTTTTAAATTGATTTTAAAGAAATCAATTGGAGTTGTGATGAGGAGATAACGATGACATATGTTTTTTTGATTTTTTGAGAAAATCAGAATGTATCTTGGAGAAATAAGCAGTTTTATTTTTGCAAAAGATTTCTAATCTTTGAGTTGCAAAAATAGGGAAAAATTGAAAAAAATCTGCATCTTGTAAAGCAGAAGCATAAAGCGGTGTTTTATAAACTGCTTTACGTTTTCTTGCTATTTTTAGCAGATCTCTGATTGACTTTTCTTCTTGGTCGAATTCCAGTTTTATTTTGGAGAGATAAGGTGTTTTTTGAACTTTTAAAGTAGATTTTGCCCATTTTTAGGGGGTTGACAGTGTAGTCATAAAAGCTTTCTGCTTTTTTCTGCTTTAAAGCAGTTTTTGAGTTTGTTTGAGGCCTTTTTTCCTTGAGATTTTTCTAAGCTCGGATTAGGGTTTTCTTTGAGAGTTTTCTTGATGGATTTAATCTTTCAACTCTCCATTCTCATCAGTTCAGATCAGAGTTCCTGCTCTTATGCATTTTTGAGCTTGTGAACATTGTACTCAGTTTTGGTCAGATTGACACTCTTCCAGTTTTAATAGAGCAGCAGATTTCTCCTTCTCATTTTTTGTCTCAAATTTTGTAATAGCAATCTGATGTACTTGTGTTTTCAAATTGAAATCCTTTTATGTCTTGCTGTTACAGGTGGTGTTTTAGAATTACATGTTTCAGGTTGCATGTTGTGTTTGCTTTCCAGATCTTCATGCAAATTATTAATGTGATATGTGCCAATGAGATTGTGAGGATTACTGCAATAGAGAAATTGTTATGAGTGATTAGGTCTGAATCCTTATAAGTTTAGTGAATTATCTTTTAGAAATAGGTTTTATATTCAGTTATTCTTATCCCTTTCCTCAGAAGCTGTTTTAGGATAGAATTCATCATTAAGAGAACTAGCTCACTTTGGAGATTCCTCTTTCGCATAAGATCACCCACATCTAAAAGAGGTTTCCATGTTTCAGTAGTTTGCTGAATATTGCATTCAGCAGGGTGCAAAACTATTGATAACAGGTGCATTTGATAAAAAGATGAGTTACTTATTAAGAGACAAACAACCCACAACATTGCATCAAGCATATCAAATTGCTATAGATATTGAGAACAACTTGAAATATTCAATGATGAAAGGATATTCAACTAGGTTAGTATTGGTCATCCAAACAAATTTCATGCAAATAGAGCCAGTGGATCAATCAATAGAGATCTATGTCAAGATGATAAGGCTTCTACTATTCCAATTTTTCTATCACCACAATATGAGGGTCATAGTAAGCTCCAAGTTGAATATCCACAAGATCAAAAAAAATTTGATCAGACGTCTTCTATTCAAAGATTGTGTTAAATGAAAAGGCACAAAGAAGAGTCACCTTATGATTTGTTCTCCAGGTTTTCAGATGCTTTGGGGGAGGTACCTAAAAGTGTCATACCAAAAGATTCAATATGCATTGATTTGTTCTATGAAATGTACCAATCAGGATTGAGTACCTTTCCAAAGGAATTGAAGCCTCAAAGTTTGAGCCAAGTAATTGATTGGATAAGGATTATGTAGGGAGCTAAGTGTGAATATACACAACATATGATGCCCCAAAATGTTAATGATGGTTCTCTTGTTGAAAAAGATCAGGAAACAATGCAAAGAAATGAAGAAAATGCATTTGAATATGAACACCCATTCTGCTATATGGGAGAGTGTAATGATTATAATCAATTCACAAATAACATATCTGCAGATCAATACATCAGTGATGGACATTAAGATGTACAATATGATAACAAAGGGGATATGCCTGACTTGAGTCCTTGGGATGTCTTGAAAGTGAAAGCGGTACAAGAGGTTATTCCATGTCATGATTTGATCAATAGAAATTGTGCTAATGTTGATGATGCCTTGTCACAAATAAATGATAAAGGTATTGGAAATGAGAGTTTAGACATCTAGTATGAGGAAATTGAATTTAATCTTATTATTGGTGAGTTTTCATGCTGTGGTAGTTGTAATGGCTTTGAGTACGGTCATTCCTTTGATGATTATGATTGTCCTTATGAATTTGAGAAGGAATCCTTTATTTTGAATAAGGAATATGTTGATAGCAGTGGGATTGTATGTATGCTTGAGGAGGAACAAATTTTTGCTTGCAATTATTTTTCAGAATGTGGGTCAAAGGTTTCAACTGTTGACGATGGAAGTGAAATTGAAAAAATTTCAGTATGCTCCTGTGATGAGTGTGATAATTTTGAATACAACAATAATATAAGAAGTGTGGATTGTCATGATGAGGATACAAAAGCTCTTATGTCAAAAATGAAAGTATGGCTAAAACCACTATTTGATGAGCCTTTGTTTCCATTGGAGATAAAAAAATGATAATCCTTATTGGTGTAGAAAAAATCCATTTTTCATGAGGACTCTGATGATGCATTTGACACAGGGATATAATGAGGCTATGGGAAAACACGACAACAAAATTATGAATTCCTTGAGAGCAATGCCTATGACTCTTTTACATTTGATACAAAGGTTATAAGTGAGATTAAAGTTCAAGATGAAACTGAGGTTTTTGACTATTTTTCTGAAGATTGTAATTGCTCTCATGAAGATAGCTTAGAGATATTGGGTTCATATAAAGAATTTGATGATACAAATTATCATGAGGTCATCTATCCATAAATGAGTGAAAAAATTGCACATGAGGAATACCTAGAATGTAATTCAGGTCTATCAATAGATGAACATGATAACAATGAGAATGCTCAAAAAATGGAAGGTGAAAATATGACTGCTCAATGTGCTGATTTTAAACAAAGTGCTATAAATGATGAACATGCATATGTCCCAACCCCTAATAATTTATTGGAGAAAGTAGAGATAGATTTATGTCATCTATACATGAAGGTGATGATGGTATACAAATTAATGAGAGAAGGGGTTCATGATTGAATGACTGTATTATGCATTGTGGTAGATTCATGGATCTTGGATCAACGTTATTACCCGTGGATAGTATGAAACCATTTGATGAATCCTCAAGTTGTGTTGACAATGCAAAACCTTTTGATTTATGTGTTAAGCGCCCAAATGGTGCAAATAACAATGGGTGTAATGTTAGTCAATATGAAATTGGATTTGGATGCTTCTTTGCTGATGTTCCTTTTCTTCATAGTATGATTTTGAACATGTTTCTATCCAATGAGGAGAACACTTATGTGAAGTAGAATGAAGATGCTCCTGAATATGTATCTTTTATTTTTGATACATCAGGGGATTGTTGGCCTAGTATACAACAAAGTGTTTATGAAGGATTTCAGTTTGATGTACAAACTAAATGTGATGTCAAAGTTCATGATCAAATGGAATATGAATGCTTAACCTTTCCAATTCAATTAGATAAGCATACATTGGAACAAGCTAATGAATATGGCAGTTTTGTGGCATGTATGGACAATTGTGCTAATCATAATGGAGCTAATTGTGTAAGATTGTTTGGTAGAAGTGTTGATCCATTACAAATATCTAAGGATAAAGTCTTTGACAAAGGAAATAATTGTCTCTAAGTTTAGGGGGCATGGGGCCTTCAATTTAGGAATTGAAGCCTATGGAACTAAGGAGGATTTTGAAATTTAGAAGAAGACATATTGTATAGCTTTGTAAATACTGTAAATAGGTTTGGTGTGTTTCCTTTTGGTTGTGTTTTCTCACCTTGTTTGGGCAAGCCCTTGGGTTTTGTCCTCCTTTGCTGGTCTGCTTTAGCTTGAGATTTGGATCCTCACCATACCCACCAGGGGCATGCGTCCTTGAGTGTGAGCCACTGATAGAGCCTCTAAATTTTTTTCAAAATCTTCATAAGGTCCTTGACTTGTCATGTCTTTAGGGATGGGTTAGGGTTTTGGTCTACAAACCCCCATTTTGCAAATTTTCATCGTAAAACCCTCGACATTATTTTTCTTGACTCTTTACAATTGATGGTTGGTCACTTAAGTCACAACTCAAGCCATTGAATGCATTTCATCACCGACCCCTTTTTTCTAGGTTTGTTGGTCATCCCGTACCTTTATTGACTTGAATTTTCCTAAAGTTGGGTGAAATATTTTATGGTAAAAGACTTATGTTATAATTTATTTTTCCCAAGGTCCTACATGTCAGATCTGGAGATCACATCCTAGCCATTTATTACACACCTCACAAGATTAAAATAATGGTATTCAAAATGTTGCAAGGTCTGTGATTGCTTGATGCATGTACTCATTGAGGTGGGGCCCAGTCTATTTTCAAACACCTGACACTTTATGGTTTTGAAATTGATGGTTGGTATGTAATGCCGAGATTAAATCTCAACCATCTATCACTCACCTCACAAGATTAAAATAATGTTTGGTGGAGACTTGCAAGGTATTCGATTCAGCGACACGTGGATTCCTCAACTACTTGGAGATGAATGGTGGAGCCTGAAGATAGGTGTGTGGGAGCCTAATGGGATAAATTTCATTGGATAATGAATTAGCAAGCAATAGAGATGAAATTTAAAACCTGATTGACTCAATCTGAGTCGTTCAATGCTCCATAGATCATCAGGAAATCAACGACCAACATTCAAAACCAGAAATATGAAGGTAATAGCCATTTTTCTTTGCATGAGCGACCATTAATGCCATAAGGTCTACAAGAGTGATCAAGTTTGATCCTGGTGCGTGCGAGTGATTAATATCCTGCAATCATTGAGGATGATATACAAATTTTTATGCACCTAGGTAATTAGCGGTTGTCATGTGAACACCAATGGTTAATAGTTTGATTACTTGCCCTAATATTTATTAAGCATTGATGATTAGCACACTTAGTGTGCTTGATAAATGAGAGGTTGATTGCATTTATTTTCACCATTGAAATTAGGAGCTAAAATTATCTAAGTCTATGAGAAGAGTGTTCTGCATTTTTGAAGTCTTGTCCTTAGCAAAAATGAGCAAGTTAGTTGTTCCTACTTCCCTAGTGTGGAAGTCTCCAAGGCTCAACTTGTAGGACTCACACTGTAATGCTTCAGAGGGTGAATAGAGCACACCCAAAGTTGCTTTAACTCCTAAGAAAGAGAAAAAGAAATAGGCCCATGGAAAGAAGTCTATGCAGGTTGCTGTGAGGAGCAACTACCAATTAAGGAACTGGGTTGGGACTAGAGAAATGATAGAGGTTAAGGAGAAGGAATCTGCAAAGTCTGTAGGGGAAATGGGGAGAAATATTAGGTATGGTTGAGGTTCTCTGGGATGACATAATTCTCCTATTGAGATTTCAAATAGCCCCTCAGAAAGTGAAATTGAAATGAATTCTGGTTATCGCCAGTATCTTATGGCTATGACTGAAATGCCAAATTTGGATGACGAGGTGGTAGCGGTTGCCCCAATTTCAGTGAAGACACCAAGTGGGAATATTCATTCTATTGCTGGCAAGGACATTGATGAAGAAGAAGTGGTGGCTCCCCCAGCCTCTATGAGGACACAAAGTGTGCATGTGTACTTTTTCTCTCATTCTTGTTGATTGGAATTGCATCTGGTTTCTGGTTTCTGGTTTTGGTTATGTGGTGATAACGGTGCTCTGGTGGAGTTTTGTGTCTATTATAGTGTTACTTCAGGTGATTTTTTGAGTATATCATGAAGTAATTTTTGGCTTGACTTGGGTGTGGAATGTAAAGGCTCGTTACTGCTAACGGTGATTTTGGTGACATCGAGTGGTGTTTTTGGGAAAATGGTATAAATTTTTCTTCCCTTACTTTGTAAATGATTACAAGAAACCGTTCAGGGAGTATTTGAAATTCAGTTGAAATTTGTTTCAAAAATGAAATTTAGGTGGAATGTAACTGTAATGGGACCAATGCTTGTTGCTCCCTTGTTCTATAAAAGGGATTTCAAGGCACATTATAGGGGGTTCAATTTTTGAGTCTCATCATAGTCTAGGTAGAAGCTATGCTCAGGAAGGAGCATACTGTAGAAAATTTAAATGAATAGAATAGTAAATTGTCTTGGTTATGGGTCATATATGCAAGAATCTTAAAT
Organism: Sequoia sempervirens; assembly: GCA_007258455.2. Lineage (NCBI taxonomy): Eukaryota > Viridiplantae > Streptophyta > Pinopsida > Cupressales > Cupressaceae > Sequoia > Sequoia sempervirens. The sequence goes on from VDFB02193867.1 coordinate 465,206,293, forward strand.
TATTTTTATAGAAGCCACATACATAAAGGAAAATTCTTGTTCTCGAACATGTACTCTCTTGTGCAGTTTTCTTGCAGATTATAAATGGAAATGATCAATGATATTTTTGTTCATCTCTAGTTGTTTTAATTGGATGTGTGGATTCATCTTTGCTTCAGTTCAAAGAATTGGTTAAATGCTTAAATAAAATCACAGGTCTATGAGTGAATAGTACATGATTTGCTAAGAAGTAGTGTTCTAGATGTAGTGAGTTGTCATATTACAAAGTAATATGACAATAGTCTATCAATGTCTGAATTAAATGGAAAATATACTACTGATTGTTGCATATGTGACTCCATTACCCCAATTGATGAGGCACTAGTCTATTTGTTAGGCAATCATGCAAGTAAATGGGCTAGTGATATGCCTTGCTATGGATTTAAAATGAGAACAAAATTTATTAAAGAATTTTAATTACATTGTTTGAGTCTAAGGTACCACATATTCCTAGCAGTAGATAGCAATTTACTCAAAGGCCAGCCAAACCTTTAGCTAATTATATTTATGTGCACATATAGGAATCAATCTATTTATAGAAGTGTTCTCAATTGAATAAATACCAAATGAAAATAGTAAGGAACACCCTCCTAGGTCCCACAAATCCTAAAGTGTAAGAGTGAAGGTCTCAAAATCCTTTACTCATTTGTTGGCCACTAGCTTTGAAGATTCTTGAGCATAAAGGTTGGCTACCCTTTAGAGAACTTCAAGGATCTACTAGAAAAAACACCAATAGTCTACACAATACTAATAACCATAACTTAAACATAGATATTCATTGTATTTCATACATATCAACATATTAACCATGCAATAAATATCATATCATAATCATATTTCCATAGACTTTAAACTAGGTCCAAGTTTGTATAATGATCATAAAAGATAGTAAAGTTTTAGGGATATATAGGAAATAAGTATCTGGAGATGTCTTAAAGAATGTATTTAAATAACAAGAATCTAACTAATAGTATGCCTCATGATTCCCCTCAACTGATCTTTTGGTTTTCCTTAAGCAAAGCAGTTTGAAGATTGGAGGTTGTACTGTAAGGTCATCTCCCTAAGGTCTGTGATGACATCCACTCCTTTTTGCTATCTCAAATAAAAAAGATCTATAGCATGAAATTATTTACCACCTAACATCCTTAGCTTCTTCCCATTCTTCATTCCTTTCCCTTGTCCAATGTGGTACTGGGTAGAGAAGCATTTGAGGAGAGATATTCAAAGGTACCCATTCAAGTGCTATGTCTTTTGCATGTCCATATACCTTCGAGTTCTTTCTAGCATAGCCATAAAGTCATATAGAGTGGGACTTTTTATTTTGAAACTTAGGGGTTAAACTATCCCATTTTTCCTGTATAAGCTAATAAGAGTGATGAAGAAGTCCTATTGTTAGCCTCTGCAATCTCATAACCATTTAGTCTCAGTTTCATAGTCTTTCTACCTACACTTTTATACTTCAAATTATCTATCCATTCATCTATTATCTTATGGAGATTCTTAGATTCCTTTATGATTTGAAGAGAAATTGATTTCTCCCTCTCTACATAGTCTTGCATAATCTTGTTGAAATTAGGGAACACTGAGAGGGGGGGTGAATCAGTGTTTAGCAATATTTAACATCATCAATTTGATTTTTAAACCACTTATAACATTCAACCAAGAGAAAGATGCAGACAAATAAAGCAATTATCCACAACACCATAACACAAGGATTTTTTTACATTGAAACTCTGTTAGGGGAAAAACCATGATGGAGGTCAATCCAATTTTAGTACTCAAATATAAGTGTTTTACAAAACAGGAATGCACTTGCATTCAGGCACACTTCCTAGAGCTCATTGCTCAAAATCAGGAAGGCTCATTGCCTCACAAGAGATTTGGATTACATTAAAAGGTTGAACTAAGAAAGTAGCATCTAGAAATTCCTAGTTACAGTTCCAATTAGACTCATAGATCAAATTTTGGACCTTCTATTTGATTCTGCACTTCGCTCTATTCTTCCTCAATTCGCTTCATAAAAACCTCTTCTACACAAGTGATACTATACATAATCGCTCTGCAACCCTTCTGATATTCGCAATATACATCAACACACTTCTAACACACACCAAAATGAATTAACTAATCTGTTATATATATTTGCTACAAAGGATTTAATCACTTCATGTCGGCTTCAATAAAATAGAAAGTATTTTCCAACTGTCGGCTCAAATCATAAATGATTTTCAATGTACACCATCCAAAGTCAGCCACAACATAGTGAGGACCCAAAACAAAATACACAAACCTGAAAATACCTCAAATATTTTTTCCTTGAACATTCGCAACACACTACATTTACTTAGTCAACCTTCATACACTGATGAACAAAAAATCAAACGACCAAATCTCCTAACTCGTACACTACTTGATGCGACAAAAAAAACTCGAGAATAAGATATTCCAGATACCCAACGATCTTCCCTGAGATCTACAACCAAAATTGATAAACTAATAATGCAAATGGATCAACAAACTCAACATCAGTCAGATACCTTGTTCTTCACTTTGTCTTTTGGTATGGTCAAATACTGACATGTGGACTGGATAAAAGACTTAGGTTGCCATCAATGACAACATCAGAATCCATATGCCAAAAAATCTCATCCCTCTGTATTTCATTTATGAAGTATGAAGCTAGTGCCCTAATTTTTAAATCACCCACAAATAATAATGGGTTCGACTTTGTATTATCTAGCATAGTATAATTATGCAAATATAATTCACATAACTGATCTTGTACTTCAGGTGTGACATTAGTAAAAATATTTAGAAAGTAAAACTTTCTACTCTTTACAACTAGAAGGTTACTAATCAAATAACTAAATTGAAAGCTTATAAATTTTTCCTGCCAAAACAAAGTATATGCTCCAGTAGGAGGTCTACACAACAATTTGAGTAGCTCCTTACCTGCTATTTCCTCATCCTTAATTGCTAGCATTTTCAATTTAATTGCTATCTCTTTCTTCTATGAAAAAAATTTAATCTTCTTCAAAATTTTGGTCATCACCAACCCCAATATATGCACAACCCTCACTATTAGGGCTTTGTGGGGTTCTGGTTTTATTAGCAACAAAAATGTCCCCTGAGTTAGATTTAGAGGTGGTTGAAACATACCATTTTCTTTTAACAAGTTCATGTACAACCTCAAAAACATTGTCTTGCAATTCCAAATCTTCCAATATCATAGTAATCTTATCCTCTGGTTTCTTGACACTACCCCTCATGACACCCTTCCTTTTTAGGCGATCTGAATGCCTTGGTTGGGTGGCCTTCTTCTGTTGCACTTTCTTGGAACCAGGGAAAGGTCCACCTTTCCTCTTTCTTGTTTTTGGTGTCTTAGAAGAAGTTGTGGTTTCCTAGACATTGCTTGTTGCAGGCTGCAAGTGGTGACCTCTATAGACTACACTCGTTTGATTTTCCCCTACAACGAGTAGGTGAAGTAGCATGTGAACCGAATGGAATTTCCATCAATGATGCAGTAGGTGATTCCAAATTCTCTAGGATAGTTGGTTCTTCAAGTATATTTCTAATATAGTTACAAATTAAAAAAAATCCCAAGAGACATGTAGGTATTGAACCCTTAAACTTCTTTTCACAAGTAGGGTAACTAAATAACAATGCGACAGGGCTATAGTGTTAATTTTTTTTGTATTCATAACCCACTCTCTTCAACATGTTATAAAGAAAATTTTGTACATTAACCCTTACATCATGACAAAGGTGATTCAAAAGTTTGAAATACATAGCATAAAGAAGAGATTGTCTACCATCACATGTAAGATATTTCACAATATAAGAGGCAAAAAAAGCCCATACGCATGGTAGTGATAATATTTTTGTACCTTGGGATGATGATTCAAAATTATCTCAGGCTATTTGAATTCTTTCCTTGTGGCTACTGTATTTACCCTGATAGGAAAATTAGCTCCTTCTCTTGGCAAACCAAATACCTCTATAATTGCAACCTCTGAAGTATCTACCTTTAGCCTTTGAACAGTGGCTTCATCATGCTCTAGTGTCTCTAGAAACTATTTTATCATAGCTTCATTATAATCTATCAGCCTCAGGAAATAGTCAAACCATCTTGCATTTCTAAAAAATAGGAAAAGACTAACCTATCTTCTAGTATTTGCTGGTGTACAGAAGGTATTCTATGAATAATATATCCTCCCATGATGGTAAATTAATATTTTATGTTTAAATTCTATAAATTCAAATCACAACTCCACTGAAGGTTAGCTAAAGTCAAGCCTCTCCCAATTATGGGGTTGCTTTATAATGATTACATAAATGTATTTGAATTTGTGTGGATATTGTAACTGGTACAAAGGTGGCAACTCATCCATTCGTTAGTTGGAAAATAAGTAGTCATTCTAAAAGTCGAGGCTCTTCAAGCATGTCTTCCTTGCAAGGTCATATTTCAAGAAAGCTTTGTCGTAAAAAGCATGTTAAACTTGCTTTTAAAACCATCACTATCTTGTTCATTTTTACTATTCATTGCGCCAGTGATACTGTAGACTGAAGTGGCTTTAGATATATATGTGCTAATGGAGCTTAATGAGTTTCGAGTGAGAAATTTTATGGTGCACCATTTTTTTGGCATTTTACCTCAAATTTTGACTTCCCAAAGCCCTTATGGTCCTGTTGAGTACCTTGTCCTCTTATTTTTTGCGAGATCACCCAAAAAAATTAGAATTTTCGTCCGATCTCTCGAGGGGGCAGTATGGTACCATAATTTCCTTCACCGGGGCAGTAGTGAAGAAATTTTTTAAAATCAATTTTTTTTGGCTTTTGATCGAGACCATTTATTCTTTGAACAAACACAACAAGTGCACTACTTTAAAGAGGGGAAATATGTAGACATGTAAAATATATTGATTAACACTACACATTTGATCCCGAACACTAACATCGCTTCATCCCGAATCATCCCTCGGTCTAACCATTTAATCAAATACATTTATTTGATTAAACTTATCAATATTCCTCTCTTAATTAAATAAATCAATTATCTAATTAAATCATCCTTTCTTGTTAATTAAATCAATCAATCTGATATAATTATCCCTACTTAAATAAATAATCAATATTATTTTATTAAATCTCTAAAGTTCATCCATTAAATTAAATAAATTAAAACCTTATTTGATTTAATCTAACTTCATCTCCTTGGTTAAATAAAACAAAAAATCTTTATTTAATTAATCTTGAAACCATATTCTTCTCATATTTTGATTTAAATCAATCCATAAATCTAAATCAATATGTCACATCATTTTGATCTCTCATTAATTAATTAACCGTGATTAATTTATTCTCCCCTCACGTCCCATCCTCTAGCTTTTGCAACTTGCACAAGAAAATAGATTTAATTCATTTATCAAAACTCTATTTTCTCTCAAAAGGCATAATAAAGGAATGTTCCTCAAATTTTAATTCAAAATCCAAGTGGAATTTGTCCTTCCAACAATGCATTTAATCCACCTAGAAAGTCCTTTTTCCTTGAGCCAAGTGGCATTCAATGCACCTTCTTTCCCTCTTACATGTCATTTCAACAATTTCAAAATTCAAATATATGCATTTATTGACACATTATTCAAAACTTGCACATCCTCCATCCATTCACATATTAACAAGTGGCACTTTGTCATTGGTTGATTCTTAGTCCCACATTGCTCCATTTTGGACATCTCCTCAACTTGACATTATATAAATAAGAGACTTCATTCCTCATTTGATCATCCACAACTTGAGTAAACTTACTATACTCAAATTCATAGCAATCTTCATCCATCTCATTGAGTTTCATAGCTAGGTTATGCAGATTTTGTCTTGGAGCATTCATCAATCTTCAAACAAGTGGATCACAATCTTCATCAAATCATCTTCATCACACCATTGGAGTTGGGAAAGGGCCAATTTTCACATTAAATTGGCACCAACTCCCTCAAGAGATTAAGAGTTTGATTTGTTTTAGAATAGGATTTGATATTTTAGCTTCAAGTTTGTTGTGTTCTTCATGTTATTCCTTTTCTCTTACATTCAAATGGATTTCTTGAGGGATTTATATTCTAACTTGCATTGGAGCTTACTAATGTGTTTGTTTATTGTGTTCTTGTAGGTATAGAATCTAGGTCCACACCTATGATTATGAATACAAGCAAAAATAGGTGGTGAATGATGAAAGCTCTGTAAATGGTCCCCGTAGAGCTGGAAATAAGTCAGCTTCCTTTAAATTCAACTCTCATACCTTGGGATGCACAACATATCTAAGTTTTCAATTTTGTATTTGGCCAATATTGTGTAATTTGTATAGGGTGGTTTTGTCCATGTAATGGGGTTTGCAATTATGTAATGGGGTATGTAATAGGGTCTATAATGTATAGGGTAGGAAAGGGTTATGTGTGAGGTTGGGCATAACATCTGGATTTTGATTTCATCTGGGTGTTAGTTTTGCAAGTTGCAAAGAGTTGTATTTTAGTTATCTATGTAAAATGGTCGAATCAAAGAACATTAGTTACTCAAGCTATAACTGGGGGTTTTCTTGTTTGGTTCTTTCCCACTAGTATGCTTTCTTGGACCAAGATTTTGTAAAATGATATATATATATATATATATATTAATATAATTATAGTGGCTTGCCACTTTTGCTTAAAAAAAAAACTTTAACCTTAAGAATCCTTCCTGAACCTCACCAATCCTTTCAATCCTTCCAATCCTTTAGGTTTGGTATACCTAGGCTCTTTGAGGATACCACCCTACTCATGATTAGCACCCTATCTTATGAGTCTGAAAACCAAAACCAAGAAATTCGTTTAGTTTTCCCCCAAGTCATCGATTATGACCAACGAGGACCACCAATTCTTGACACTTTCAAAAATGATGAGGCACTCTCATAATTCTTGGGACTACAGGATAATATTCTATATGGGGATCACAAAGCAGGATTCATCATTAAGCTAGATACATAGGCCTATTATAGGGAAACGATTGAATCCCTTAGTCACAAAAGTGAGAAATTAAAATAATATCTAAGTCCTTGAGTGAAAACCACACTGTGTAACTCTCTGACACGAAAAAAGTAAAAAGAAAGGATGGATCCATTGGTGAAAACCTCTCTGAGGTGCCTGAGGATGGGGGATTCAATCTTCCTTTCAAAGCTCTTCATCAAGAAAAATCAGCAATCCTAGCAGAAAAGTGCAATCCAATTAATCTAGGAACAGAGGAAACACCACACATCACATTCTATGCAGAGTCATTACTATCAGAAGAATAAGAGCTCCTAGCAACCTTTTTAAGAGAAAGAAAATTTAATTTTGCATGGAGCTATGCTGACATGCCTGGGCTTGATCTAGAAATCGTGATACACCACCTAGTAGTATATCCTGAAGCAAAACCTATCCTACAAAAAATTAGGAAAATGCACCCTCAGATCGCCCTGCTAGTCAAAATGGAACTAAAGAAACTGTTGGACCTAGGATTCATTCGACCAATTGACTACCCC
>VDFB02193867.1:465213980-465300099 GCA_007258455.2 Sequoia sempervirens
GAATATCAAACATATTCTATCGACTTCAAGAAGAAGTTTTGATCAAATCAAATGTATCTATAAGTATAAATGCTCCAAAATGTCTTAAAAAAAATTCTATTGACTCCTTCCTCATGTATAAATGTATTTTGTCTTTTGTAAAAGTGTTATCACTTAAATTTTTCTTTTGTGTGATAAGCAATGGAATAAGGTTTTTGGCTTATTGCTCCCTTTTATAAAAGGGAATTATGAGCCTTATTTTAGGATTTTAGTCCTTAAGGTTTGATCAAGTCTTTGTATAGAGTTGGTCTTGTACAGTTAGGTCTTTCAAAATTTTAGTTCAAGAGAGTGTAATGTCCCCTTCTTAGTCTTGAGATTTTTAGTGTCTGTTAACCTATTTTTGGAGTCTCGTAGGCCATTCGAAGGTGTTTCAAGGGATTCAAAGATTCTTGGAGGATTATTAATAGCACTTTCAAGGCATAATAGTAGGGGATTTCTAGCATTTTTTTTGGGGGTTTTTGGTTTTCTAAGATCCTTGGTGGGAAATATTATTTTTTTAGCAATGTATATTTTAAGTAGTTACTAGTTTTAGTAAGTAATAGTAGCATCTCAATTTGGACTAATTTGGTGTTTGGACACACTCACTATGTTTAGTAGTTTGTTATTTTTCGTAAGTTCTATTTATGGTAGTTGGTTTGAGTGGAAGTTTGGTGTAGGGTTTCCAGTTTTAGCAATAGCAATAGTTTCATTTGTTGAGCTCTATTATGTTTTGTTGTTCAATCATCCACTATCTTTGGAGTTCAAAAAAGGAAAATAATAATTTATATTATTAAGTTCAATTTTGGACCCTCCTTATACTGGACATACCTAGGATGGCGACTTAAGTTGTTTCTAAAAGGTGATTTTCCACATTCTAAGGTGGACGCCCAATTTGGGAATTTAAGTGAAAATTAAAATAAAATATCTTTTATTTGGGTTGGGCATCTAATTTGGAGGGAAAAGCATTTGAATTTTTGGAACCATAAATTTTATATAACCCCCCCCCATTCTCTCATTTGGTTAGGTGATTTGAGGAAGAAAACCCTTAAGGTTGGATTTAGTTCAAGATTTTCAAGATACTCCCTAGATGGATGTGGGTGTGGCTTCACTATAGGAGTCACAATTGGAGTTCATTGGTGATGGATTTCAACTTATTTCTAATTTTAGCATGTTATGATGTTTTCTAGCTATGTAATTTTTGGTGTGTTGATTTATAGCTTGTGAGAGTATTTTGGAGTGTTATTTCATAATTTTTGCAATTGTTAGTTGTACTTTAATAGCCTAGTCGTACCACCTTTTTTCTCATGTTGATTAGAGTGTTGGAGATATTTTTCTAGGTATTGAGAAAACCAAATCCTAAGCCTTGTGCATCCCTATTAGAATACATAGATATACTGAGAGGGGGTGAATCAGTATATCCCTCAAACTAATTCAATTCAACTTATCAATCAAAACTTATAACTACCTTAATAATATAACACATTCAAAGAAAAGAGCAAAGCCACAATCCTAGTTTTACATGGAAAAACCAACAAGGGAAAACCACAGTGAGAAAGCTTCTTGGAGCTAATATCCAAATCTAGCCTCATAAAATAAAACAATTTAAGTTATAGTAGGTTTTCAAGGTCTTTAACCTAAGGAAGTTTCTGACTCTCTACTCATTTATAGAATAAGATTGAAACCTTAGAATATAACACTTTGATGAATCAAATGATCAAATCTCAACTATAACACTTTTTTTGCATCCATCTCACTACCTTCAACACTTATACACCTCTTCGTTTGGCTCACTACCTCCAACATTCACACTTGCACTTATGCCTTTAGTTCACTACCTCCATAACTCACATATACACTTTGGTTGAATCACTACCTTCTACACCTCACTTATACTTTTCTTCTTTTGGTTAACTACCTCTAGCATACATCAAATATTTCTCTACAAATTCACACACATTCCTCTACCTTCAATGCACTACTTTTAGAAAATTGCATTGATCACACATTGAATACTTGTACACCTTTATCACACACTTGATATTTCATTTATAACTTCTGCAAGCTTTGAAACTTTCTCCTTTTTGGCTACACAAAAACATATGAACATTAAATGTGTAATGATTGTTGTGTTATGGAGACCAATTAGACTCAGATGCAAAATCTTGATATTATTTTTTATTAAATAATTTATTGCACCCATTAAATATTTATGTTTCACTTGTATGTAAAAGGATAGTTACAAAAAAAATAGTAAATGTTGGAAATGTATAGTTACAATATTTGAATATAAAGTTATAAGATGGTTGAAAATATTAAATGTAACCAACCAAAAGGAGACTGTTATTCGGTGCATGAGGCACAATTAATGACCACACTTTATTTGTAATTAATGGGACATGTATGGGAGAATATACAAACACTCGGTGATGAGTTTTGAGAGTAGAAGGTAATGAAAAATGTTATCATAAATTTACAGTTTTGTGGCTAGAAAAACACATGAAGCGTTGTGGGTACACACAACAAAGGTCGTGTAAAAATAGCAGTGGAAAAACATGGGGAAAAATGTTGTTACAGGTTGCAATGGTTGTTGTGAGATTTGTAAAGGTTATTTACTGGAAGTTTAATATATATTGAACCTTGTGTTGGTGGATGTGGCCTGCATTTGGGTGAACCACGTTAAATCTTTGTGTTGTCTTATTGCTGCTATAATGTTTTGTGTGTTCTATTTCTCTATTTTATTGATCAAATCTGCATTTAATTGATAGAATTTCTCCTTCTAACGCTAACAAGTGGTATCAGAGTGGGTTGTATTTAGTTATCCTCTACAAGAAGGTCTCATGGTTCAGTGGGAGTCTCACAATTGAGTGGGAGTTATGGAAGATGAGAGTAAGTTGAAGGTAGACAACTTTAATGGGAATAACTATTAGTTATGAAAGATGTAGATGGACTATATCTATCAAAAAGATTTATGGAAACTATTAGAAGGGAAAACAAAGAAATCCCTAGCTATGTCTAATGAAGATTAGGATATTTTGGATAGAAAGGCACTTTACAATATTCATTTATGTCTGGCACAATCAGTGGATTTTAATATTCCAACAAGGAAGACAACTGAAGAGTTGATGAAAACCCTAGAAAAACTATATATGAAAAGCCTTTATCTTCAAATAAGGTATTTCTTATGAAGTGTTTATTTAATATGAAAATGGTAGAAGGTGGATCAATTACTGATCATTTAAATGAGTTTAATATGGTTACCAATCAATTGACTTCTATAAATGTAAACTTTGATGAAGAATTTAGGGCTCTTTTTTTTATGTTATTTTCTTGAAAGCTAGAATAGCTTGGTAATGGTTGTTAATAATTTTGTTTCTAGTTCAAATACACAGAAATTTGATGATGTTGTTGGTGTTATCTTGAGCAAGGAAATTCATAGGAAAAGCTCAAGTGGCACATCCACATCAGGTAGTGTTTTGAATGTAGAAATTAGGGATAGAACAAAGGAGAGAAGAAAGAATTCTGGAGGTCATGGTAAGTCAAGAGGAAAATCAAAGGACAAGAGGTCCCAATCTAGAGACAATAGGGATTGTTGGTACTACAGTAAGCCATGTCATTTAAAGAAAGAGCGTTGGTCTCAAAAAATAAAGGATACATAAAAGAAGGTAGTAAAGAGGAAAATGTGGTAAGTAATAAATCCGATGAGGATGCTTTGATTTTTTCCACTGATAATGCTGATGATTCTTGGGTATTAGATTTAGGGGATTCATTTCATGCTACGCTCCATAGAAGTTATTTTCTTGATTATGTCTAAGTGGATTTTAGGCTAGTTCATTTGGGAGATAATGAACCTTGTCATATTATTGGAAAGGGAATAATCAAGATTAAGTTGCAAAATGGGAATCATTGGCTACTACATGAGGTAAGGCATGTTCCAAGGTTAAGCATAAATTTAATTTTATTAGGGAAACTAGATGATGAAGGTTGTGTTGTTACATTTAGTGATAAAAATTGGAAGGTCACAAAAAGTTCCTTAGTGGTAGTGAAAGGTGTGAAAATAGGCACTGTATATCTTTGTACAGGTCATATTGTTCCTTCTACTTTAGCTATTGCAGATAAAAATCAAATAGGGAAGTTACTGGAAAAAATAGCTATAGTAGATATTGTGGGTTCGATAGTGATTGTTGTGGGTTCTATAATAGCTTTAGGAACAATTGTTGTGGGTCAGTAAGCAAAAAATCAGATAGTTGTTACAAGTGAAATAACATTGTGGCATAATAGACTTGGGCATATATGAGTGAAAAAGGTATGAAAGTGCTTCATTCAAAGAATGTTTTACCAGGTCTAAAATTTTTTAATATGGATTTGTATGAAAGTTGTGTGTATGGAAAACAAAAGAGAGTTGGTTTTCTCAAGGATGGGAAGAAAAATAAATATGAGAAATTGAAGCTTGTGCAAACAGATGTATGGGGACTAGCTTTGGTATCTTCTCTTGGTGGCTCTCAGTATTATGTCACTTTTATTGATGATGCAACAAGGAAGGTATGGATTTATTTCCTTAGGAAGAAATCTGATGTATTTGACACATTTAAAAATGGAGAATCTTTGTTGAAAACAAGACAGGTAAAAAGTTGAAATGTCTCAAATCTGATAATGGTGGTGACTATTACAGCATAGAGTTTGAAGATTATTGTTCCTTTAATGGTATTCATAGGAAAAAAATGGTTTCAAGGACCCCACAAGAAAATGGAGTGGCTGAGTGAATGAATAGAGAAATAATGGAGCATGCATGGACTAAGAGATTGCTAAGAGATTGCATGTTGGGTTGCCTTTAAACATGTGGGTAGAGGCTATAAATATCATTGTTTATTTAATTAATAGAAATCCTTCTAATCCTTTATGTTGTGGTATTCCATGGGAAGCATGGACAAGTAAGAAGGCGAGTTATTCTTTACTTAAGACCTTGAATTGTGAAGCATTTGCACATGTAGATTCTAAAAATAGAACAAAGATTGATGCTAAGTCAAAGAAATGTATATTTGTTGGATATGGCATTGATGAATTTGGTTTTAGGCTTTGGGATTTTCAAAATCAAAAAATTGTGAGAAGCATAGATGTCATCTTCAACATGAGAAAGTGTTGTACAAAGATCAATTGTAGTAGCATGAGAAGACATAAAATGATTATGTAGTGTTGGATGATACTTCGAACAGTGATGTTCTAGTGGTTCCTAATGCTCTGCAATAACAATAATAAAAAATACCACAACCTTCAGTGAATGTTAAATGATCTTCAAGGATAAGTAGAACCTCAAAAAGATTTTCCCCCTCTTTGTATTCTATTTTATTGACTGGTGATGGTGAACCAGAATGTTATGATGAATTTACGTAGGTGGATGCTAAGGTTCAGTGGGAGCATGGAATGGAAGAAGAAATGGACTCCTTTCTAAAAAATTAGACTTGGGAATTATGCAAGTTTCCTGCAGGTAAAAAGGATTTACCAAATAAATGGGTTTATAGGCTAAAAGAGGAAGATGGAGGTAAGAAAATATTTAAATCTATTTAATTGTAAAAAGATTTGCATAGAAAAGGGTCATTGATTTTGATGAAATATTTTCTTTGATAGTTAAAATGAATTCTATTCATACTATTTTAAGTATTGTGGTTGTTGAATATTTGCATTTGGAACAACTAGATGTTAAAACTGCCTTTCTCCATGGTGATTTGGAAGAGGAAATATATATGGAATAGCCACAAGGATTTGAGTTCAAAGATAAGGAGAAACTAGTGTGTAGAATGAAGAGAAGATTATATGGCTTAAAGCAAGTACCTCTATAATGGTATATTAAATTTGATACTTTTATGGCTGAGCATGGTTATAGTCGGTGTAATTTAGACCATTGTGTTTATTTTAAGATGTTAGATGATGATAGCTACATTATTTTATGTTTATATGTTGATGATATGCTTGTAGCAGGGTCTAACATGGATCACATAAAGGAGTTAAAACAATAGTTAGAAAAATCATTTTCTATGAAGGATTTGGGGGTAGCAAAATAAATCCTTCGTATGAAGATTACTAGAGATAGAAGAAAATAAAAATAGTTTTTTATCTCAGGGTAATTATATTGAAAAGGTGTTGCAAATATTTCATATGGAAAATACAAAAATTTTCAGCACACCTTTTCCTAGTAATTTCAAATTGACTAAGGATATGTGTTGAAAGACACAAGAGGAGGAAGAAAAAATGTCCAAGGTACCATATGCTTCAGCTATAAGCAATTTAATATATGTCATGGTATGGGTGAGACCAAATATTGCACATGTCATAGGAGTTGTTAGTAGGTATATAAGTAATCCTAGGGTTGAACATTGGAATGTAGTAAAATGGATTCTCATGTATTTGAGAGGTACATCCAATAAATGATCATATTTTGGGGGCTCTAATACTAATTTAAAAGGCTATTTTGGCTCAGATTTAGCAAGGGATATAGATACCAGGAGGAGTACAATGAGTTATGTACTTACAGTTGATGGGAGAACATTGAGTTGGATTTCTCAGTTGTAAAAGGTGGTTTTTTTATCCACCATAGAGGTAGAGTGGCTACAATAGAGGAAATAAAATAGATGATATGGTTGCAACTTTTTATGGAAGAGTTGGGAAAACAATAGGCTAAAAGTTACTTGTTTATGGACAACCAGAGTTTTATACATCTTGCAAAGACTTCTCCCTTGCAATCAAAAACCAAACACATACAACTAAGATATCAAATTATTCGGTCAGTGTTGAAGGATGGACAAGTAAGGCTAGAAAAGATTCATACATATGACAATCCAAGGCTAGAAAAGATTCATACATATGACAATCCAATGAATATGTTTATGAAGGCAGTGAAAAGGAAAAAGTTGAGCTCCTCTTCAGCTCGGTTGGCATTTACGATTGAATTTAAGTAAAATAGAACTACAAGGTCCAAGGTGTTAATTTATAGTGGGAGTTACAGGAGCAACACTGTTATGGCCAGTCTCCATGTGGGAGATGGTATGGAGTGGAGTGTGACTAGTCGCCAAGTGGGATATTGTTTTGTTATGGAGACCAATTATACTTAGATGCAAAATCTTCATATTATTTTTCATTAAATAATTTTTTGCACTTATTAAATATTTATGCTCCACTTGTATGCAAAAGGATGATTACAAAAAAAATATTAAATGTTGGAAATGTATAGTTATAATATTTTAATATAAAGTTATAAGACGATTGGAAATATTAAATGTAACCACCCAAAAGGAGAGTGTTATTGGATGCATGAGGCACAACCAATGGCCACACTTAATTTGTAATTAATGGGACATGTGTGAGAGCATATACAAACACTCAATGATGGGTTTCGAGGGCAACAAGTTGTGAAAAACATTAGTACAAATTTATAGTTATGTGGCTAGAAAAATGCAGGAAGTGCCACAGGTACACGTAGCAAAGGTTGTGTAAAAACAACAATGAAAAAATGTGAAGAAAAATATTGTTGCAGGTTGTAGTGGTTGTTGCAAGCTTTGTAAAGGTTATTTAATTGAATTTTAATATATATTGGACCCTATGTTGGTGGATGTAGCCTAGGTGAACAATGTTAAATCTTTGTGTTGTCTTATTGCTACTATAATTTTTTTTGTGTTCTATTTCTCTTTTTTATTAATCAAATCTACATTTAACTGATAGAAATTTTCCTTCTAACCCTAATAATGACCATATTGAGTTAGCTCAAAAACATTCACAGGAAAGGGAAATTCAATGTTGTCCAAGACAGGAGATAAGCATGACCTATTTTAACTTTACATGCATTCCCATGTTAGTGCATGCCAAAAAACCTTGCACAAACAACTTAAAGAATTAAGTTGGCCTAGTAAACACCCAACCCATAAAATATTAACTCCAGACAATAAACAGTACCAAAGAAATAAGATAGCATCATGTGGATTACATCACAAGCATCAAATTATATTCAAGAATATTTGCATGCCCTTCTTTCACAACTACATGCAACATTGTGCTAGTGTAAGCAAACAGATACAAAACTAGTATCTATTGTAGACCTAGACAACACATTCTTGAGATAAAACATTAAAAACATGACTTGTAGTATACTTCAAAAATTAAAACTCAAAGAGAGACAACAAATATACATGAAAAACACATACTCCAAACTGCAAGACCACTTTTTAGGAACTGTAGAGAAATATGGAGCATTTCTTAGAACCTTCCATGACCTCAACAATATAGTCTTCACTCTGCTTTCTAGGAAACTTTTGTGGTAACTTCTATGATTTGAAAATATGCAACCAACCACACACTGCCAATTTTCTAACAATAGAGACATCATCAGAAGACACCATATTGTATCAATGACAACCAACAAACTCCATAAGGTTGACATAAATGACAAATAGAAAACTCCATACTATTGACATGAATGACAACACCTACAACATAGTTGCAACAACCCCTTTACACAAGTTGGCAGATTTTTAGATGAAGTTTTTGATTTTCTAAAGGCGTTATCCTCTCTTGGTTGGTTGTACATCTTGCCTCCCTAGTAGTTGTTCTTGAGGTTGTTTGGTTGTACCTAGACTACTATTTTCTTGCTACTAGTTTGGTGGAGTTGTTATTAGAGAAGGTATTCATGGGTCATGATTGTTGTTTGGAGGTTTTATAGGCCTACCATTTCACATTAGACCTAAACTTGCTAATGTTCAATCCATTTTAGGACTTATAGGGGTCCTTGTTGAGGTATACATTGTTCATTTGTATCAAGAGCTGCTATTGTACTTTGGTGTTATCACTTGGTTTGTTAAATTTCATATATCTAACTCATTGCAAGTATATTATTCTTGAAAACTTAATAATATAATGAGTTCTCATTTTAAAACCTTTGGTAGTACCATCAATGATTAGATCTTGTGCTTATTTACTCACCCCACTAAATAAGTGGTCATTTCTAGCCCCACAGAATAAATGGCATTCTTGTTGAATAATAAGTTGATATTTCTTTACTTTCATGCTATGCCCATTGAATAAGTGGAGGATCTTTCTTTTATTTGGTCTACTAGCCACCAAGTGCTTTCTTGCTAGTTGTTATTCTCATTGAATAAGAGAAATTTTCATTTCACACTCTTGATATTTCATACTCACCCCACTAAACAAGTGGTTTTCCTTATAATTTCTTAATTTTAAGGCTTACCACCATATTCTCTCAGCTTCCCCGATCAGGATCTAGTTGATTAGAAAGTGGGAGGTATTTTCTTTCAATTGGTTTTGATTATCACTCACCCCACTAAACAAGTGGATGCTTTTAGTTAATGTAATGTACACATTACCATTATATGCACTATCACCTTGCCCACATCAAGATCTAGGTGATGGGTGATCCCACAATAATGGGTTACAATTTTTGGCCAAACTTGACATTAAAATTAGGATTTTTCACTAGACATTCACTTTCTTACACCTATAGTAGCTAAACCATTAAGGTTTTGAAGATGAATCAAACTAGTTATTTGTTAGATATTTTGTGTAGATTCTAATTATATTTAAAAAAAAAAATTAAAAAAAAAATTGTGAATTATTTTATGTAATTTTTAATAACTTATTTTTTCTACTAATCAACATTTTTAAAAAGTGATGTTTACTTCAGCCCACATAACTTTTTTTATAGATAGGATACAATTCAGATTTTTAAAATACAAATTTTTCACACCAATATCTAGGGATGGATATTTTTTACATTTTTTTTTAATTAATTTTCCAAGTCACGTAATTATAATTTGGACAGAGGTGTACTTCGCACGCATAACTTTTTTTGTATTCATTTGAATTAACTTATTTTTTTTTTGAATAAGGACATCAATACCTAGGGCACTGTATTTTTAGAATTTTTTCTCTATTTTTCTATTTTTTCAGATGTGTGAAATAAAGAACTTGATGTTCATTGAAAATCCTACATTCACAAGAAATAAAAAATAAATATAATAATCAAATTAAACATATTTAAAATTATACTTTTTAGGAAGCTTATAATAAGGGCTATAGGCTTACAAAGCATAAATTTTAAATGAATTCATTTGATCACCCAAAAGGTAAATCAAAAGTGGTTTTTTATCAGCATTTTGATAGGTGTAGAGGAGACTCAATTATAGGTATGATTTAAATCTAACAAGGTTCTATCCAAGGGGGTTTGATCTAAGGGGGTTTGATCAATCCCTCTTCAATTAAAATAATTAAATGGAACCTTTAAAGTCATAAATCATTGTATTTTCTAAAAATATGTGATTTCAGGCAAAAATCAAGATGTCCCAAAAAGTGTAACCCATTATTGTGGCAGCACCGTGATAAAAAAGTGGGAGGTAGCTTTATTTAATTGATTATCATTATTGTTTTGGCTAATGATAATGGGTGCAATTTTGAATTTTTGGGTGGATATTACAATGGTATTAGAGCTGGTCATCCTACTAGCCTATGCCTCACATTGTTTTCAACTACCAAAAATTCTCAATGAGTGATATAGACAAATCAAACACTATAATCATAAGTTGAAGATACATTTGTTTTATACTCCTCTACTTCCAACTGAGGAAATCTTCTCAGAAATTCTTAGATCCCACCAACAACCAAAGGTTGTCAATGATAGTGCAGTTGATTCCATGGAAGAGAGAGATAAGGTACCAACCCAGCCAAAAAGTATAGATACTAGAGTAGAGAGGAAGTTTGATGTCATGATGGACATGATGTCACAATTGTTGGCTAAGATAATCCTTAAAGTGACTCCCAAACCTCAGTGTTAGAATAATGAAACCAATGCTTCAAATGTTAATAATAATGGGAGACAAAGTTATCACACTATTGATGTGACCAAGCGATCTATTATTAAACCCCTCCAATTGACCTCTACTCGAAGTGAGGAACCTCCATCCAAGCAAGAAGCTCAAATTCCTAGAGCTCTTGAGGTGATGAATAACTATATGGAGTATGTGACTCTTCTAGCTAAGATCCAAGATATTTTTTCACTGGAGAAACTCATGAACCAGAAGAAGAGAGGTGGTGGAAAATATGAGAATCATGGCCCTACATGGCTCTTAGGGACTATTAGCAAGCCTTTGGGATGATGAATCTAACACATTTTTATGGAAATGACAAGTGTGCCACTAGAGCTTGGGTCAAAAGTTACACAATTATCTCTCATTGAGGCCTATTCCAAAGTTGGATACTGTTAAATTAGGCACTCTTTATTTGGACATAGTTGTCTATGAATGGTGATTTCATGATTTGGTTATCCTTTTTCATAACCTTATTGATACCTATGATGATTTAACTAAAAAACTCATTGAAAGATTTGATCATAAGGATACTAAGGTGAAATTTTGAGAGATGGCTCAGTTGAGACAACATGACTCTCTTTATGCATAGATTTTTGAATTTAAGAGACTTTTCTATAATGGTTCCCAACATGACTAAAAGGAGGCTAGTAGTCCTTTTCACTGAAGGGGTGATAGAATCATTGAAGGGATGGGTGAAGGCCTTTGACCCACCAACTCTACAAGAAGCTATCATAAAATAAAAGAGTGTGGAGTTGGCTACCCCTAGGCCAAAATTTTAGTCATGTTTTTCCACACAAGAAGGATAGGAGCCCCTTTCACAAAGATGAAAATTAGATGAAGAAATTTCCTTCTCAGATTGATGATGACCTCAAAAATTAACTCCAAAGAAAGAAACTATGCTTCACTTTAAAATATCCATGGTCCCTTGGACACAAGTGCTTGAAAGAGGCAAAGTGAGTCATTTGGAGGTGTATTATGTTGATGAATCAATGCCTGATATATCCTAAAAATAATCAGATTTGGAGGATAATATGAAGAAGAGGGCATTGAAGAGGTGGAAGAAGACCAATAAAGTGGGGGTACATTCATCCAAAATTTTAGCTTTCAAAAGAATGAGTCTTTTTGAGTTCATAGAGTTCTTTGTGGGTAGAAAATTGTTGCTCTAATTAATACTAAAGAAACTCACAAATTCATTAATAAAGGGGTAGTGGCCAAGAAAGGACTCAAAAATGAAGAGTTTGAAGTTTTGAAATTAATGGTGCTGGATGGTTTTATAGTCACTTGTACCTATATAATATTTCAAACATGTCTTTCTAGATTGGCAATTGTGAAGTCAAACATGAATTCTATGTGGTGATCATTAGTGATGCTGATACATCTTTGGGTATTTAGTGGCTTTAATCTCTTGGAGAGATCACTCTAAACCTTCAAACCATGGAATTGAAGTTCACACCAAAAGGGAAGAAGGTGGTATTGAGAGGGATGTCAAATGGAGGCCCTCACATTATTTCATTCAAGAGGATGGAAAGATTGATTCAAAATGACGTGGTAGAGTGGGCAACAAAGTGTGTGATTATGCCTTCCAATCCTCTAAAGGAGAAGAAAAGAAATCATTCTAATGTGCAATCTTTTCTCTCCAAGAAAAACAAGGTGTTCGGTGGTATTCCACCTATGAAACCTCTTCAAAGGGTGATTGAGCATGTGCTTGAACTTGAAGAAGGTGATAAACTAGTCATCACTACTCCATATAAACATCCAAAAAGGAACAAAGATGAGATAGAGAAGGTCATCAAGGAACTCTTGGACATGGGTCGCATTCATCCAAGCAAGAGTCATTTTGCTTCATCAGTGGTTTTGGTGAATAAGAAGGATGGAACTATGCACATTTGCATAGAATACTGAGCAGGCTCAACATGAAAACTATTAAAAACCATTATCCTTTCTGATAATTTATGAGCTCATTAATGAGCTAAATGGAGCAAAAAAATAAAATAGAAAATTGAAGAGGTTAGGGATGGTGTAGACCCTTCTCAGTAGGAGGAGGTAGAGACAGAAGAAGAAGAGAATAAAATAGTTGAGATAGTAGCCTTTACCCCTGTTGAGGCTACGAAAATTATTAAGGAAAGTGGGATAATTATGTAGAATCATTACTATCAAAGGAACAAGAGCTCCTAGTAGCCTTCTTGAGAGAAAGACAAGTTAATTTTGCATGGAGCTATGCAGATATGCTTGGACTCATTCCAAAGATTGTGGTCCATCACTTAGCAGTCTACTATGAGGCAAAGCCCATTAGACAAAAACTTAGGAAAATGAATCCTTAGATTTCTTTATTGGTTAAGATGGAATTGAAGAAACTACTTGACGTAGGATTTATACAGCCAATAGACTATCCAAAATGGGTGTCAAATCTAGTTCATGTCTCAAAACCTGATGGAGGCATTTGAATTTGCATGGATTTCAGAGATCTAAACAAAGCATTTTCAAAAGATGATTTCCCATTGCCTAACATTGACATGATAGTGGACATGATAGGAGGACATGAAATGATTTCTCTAATGGATGGTTTCTCGGGGTATAACTTGTAGACATAAAAAATATACAGATTGATATCACACTTGATCCTAATCTACTAACATCTTTTCATCCTAAATCATCCCTCTATCTAATCATTTAATCGAATAGCCTTATTTGATTAAATTCATCATTATTCCTCTTTTAATTAAATAAATCCCTTGATTTAATTAAATCATTATCTTTGTGTAATTAGCTAGGTCATTTCATCTTCCTATCTTTATTTAATTAAATAATCCATATTATTTGATTAAATTTCTAAAGTTCATCTAATTAAATTAAATAAATTAAACATTTATCTAATTTAGTCTAACATCACCCCTTTTGGTTAAATAAATCAAAATATTTATTTAACTAAGTCTTAATCATTTTCATCTCTTTTTTATCCTAAAATCTAAATCAAATAATCAAATCAGTTAAATCTCCCCTTAAATTAATCAAATCCTGATTAATTTAATCATAATAACTCAAATCCTCTGGATTTTGCAACTTGCACAATTAAATCATTTATTCGATTTAATAATTCCCTATTTTCATTCAAAAAAGGAATCCAAGTGGGAATATTCCTCAAATTTGAAATCTCCCCCCAAAAGGACTTGTCCATCCAACAAAGAATTTAAAGCTCTTACATTATCTCTTACATGTCTCCCACTTGGCATTTAACTCATCTTTCATCCCCTCTAAACAGGTTGTTGGTGTAATTAAATGTCTTATACCTTGTCCTAGGTCATGATTACACCTTAGTTAAGTTTACTTAGGGACCACATAGGAGGTTGTTGGAGATTTTCTACTTTTGGTGGACTTGACATGTCATTACCACTTCCACCTTTTGTGGACACATCATGTGATTATCTCTCCACCTTTTGTGGGTGATCCACCTTTTGTGGTGATTATTACATTATCTCTTTCCCACTTCAGGTGGAGTGATAACTCTTCATAGTTGTCTCATGTCATAAGATTACGACACTTATCATAATCTTATGCCCTTATATGTTCTCACCTTGGCTATATAACCAAGGGGTCTCCTATGTACATTGTACCATTCTATCATCTCATATTATTGACATTGAATACAGTTTATTCGTGTCATATTCTTTTCTCTCTCTCTCTTTTGTGCTTTCTATTAGGCCTCTAGATCTTGGGTGGCTACATTCATAGCAAATTCTTACACATTTCATCTCATCAAAATCAAATTTTAAACTTGCACATGGATCAAAATGTGCTCAAACTTCATCCTATCAAATGTTGAGAAGTGGCACCTTGCCATTGGTTGAATGTTAGTCCCACATTGCTTCATTTTTGGCATTCATCCATCTTAGCATTCTATAAATGAAGAGCTCCTCTCCTCATCTCATCATCCACCAATTGAGTAAACTTACTATACTCAAATTTAGAGCAATCTTCATCCATGTTTTTGAATCCATAGCTAGGTTATGCAAGTTTTATCTTGGAGCATTCATCAATCTTCATCAAAGTGGATCACCATCACCATTCATCATCAAAGCTTGCAAAGGAGTTGGGAAAGGGCCAATTTCCACATCAAATTGGCACCAACTCCCGCATAAGATCAAGAGTTTGGATATTCTCAATAGGATTTAGCTTATTTTCATCTTCTTTCATTGTGTTCTTGTCTTATTTCTATTTTGAATATGGTTAAATGGATTCTATGGGGAATCTCTATTCTAACTTGCATTTGATCTTATAAATGTGTTTATTCATGTTGTTTTGCAGGTACTAGGATTTAGGTTCACATAACCAAATAATGATTTCCAAAGAAGACCAACACAAAATGACCTTCACTTATCCATGGGGGACCTACTATAGGAATATGATGCCATTTGGCTTGAAGAATGTTGGAGCCACCTACCAAAGAGCCACGATGTTAATCTTCCATGACATGATCCAAAAGACTATCAAAGATTACATTGATGGCATACTAGTAAAATACAGAAAGAGGAGATCACATAGCAACCTTGAGTGCTATTTTCAATAGGCTAGAGGAGTACAAGGTCTGTTTAAATCCAAAGAAGTATGTCTTCGACATACAATCAGGAAATCTGCTGGGCTACATAGTGTCAATGAGGGGTATTGAAATAGATCTTGTAAAGGTAAAAGCAATATTTGAGATGGAAGCACCCAAAACATTGAAATAATTGAGAGGCCTCTAAGGCAGGCTTCATTCCATCCACAGATTCATAGCACGACTAGCAGATAAACAAAACCCATACTATCACCTACTTCACAAGGGAGTAGCATAAAATTGGGATGACAAATGTGAGGAAGCTTTCAACAAAATCAAAGAATATCTGCTCACACCTCTGGTACTCATGCCATTGATCCAAAGAAAGCCACTAATTCTCTATGTGTCAGCAACAACAACAACCCTCAGTGCTCTTCTAGCTTAGCATGATGAAAATGGGACAGAAAGGGCCATCTATTACATTAGTTGCACAATGGTCAGGCATAAGTTAAACTACTCATTCATTGAAAAAGTATGTCTAGTAGTAGTGCTTGCTTCACAAAAACTCAGACATTACATGTTGACACATAAAATAAAAATCATCGCCAAAATCAACCCCCTCAAGTACTTATTGTCAAAGGAAATTCTCACAAGAAGGATGGCCAAGTGGGTCATGATTATATCTAAATACAACATTGAGTATGTGGAACGAAAAGAAATCAAATGCCAAGTCATCGCAAATCAGCTTGCAGAAACACCCATATATTCAAAGAATCCACTCATATCATAGTTTCCAGATGAATCCATATTCAATCTCAGCATAGCCAACCACTGGAAACTCTACTTTGATGGTTCCTACATGTAGAATGGATTAGGAGTTGGTGTCTTCTTCATCACCCCATAGGGGGACTGTATACCTAGATCCTACAAATTGGCATTTCCCTACACTAATAACATTATGAAATATGAGGCTTTAACCATAGGTCTCAGAATAGCAGTGCAATGGCACATCATGGCCCTTAGAGTATACAAAGACTCCCAGTTAATAATAAATCAAGTGAATGGTGAATACCAGACAAAGGATGATAAATTGACTCCATACAAAAAGTTGGTAGAAAGCCTCAAAGAATCATATATTGATATCACATTTGAACAAATTCCAAGAGAAAACAACAGAGTAGTAGACACCATGGAAATGATTGGATCCCCACTAGACATCCCTTACAATGTCCCAAAACATGAATTCTTGGTAGAGCAGCTTCTTGTGCCTACATTCAAGGTACCAAAGTCATAATTTGTGTGTGAAATCATTGGTCCCAATGATCCCTAGTATCATGAAATTTATACCTACTTGCGAATAGGGGTCCTACCTGTTGAGTTATCCTCAAGCCTAAAAAGAACCTTTGTCAAGAAGGCATCCTAGTTTGTCATCTTAGGAAACACCCTTTACCATAGGCGCATAGAAGGAACCCTACTACGTTGTTTAAATGTTGAGGAGGCATTGACCACTTTAACTAAGAAGCATAATGGTATTTGTGGTTCACACTCAAGTGGAATGACCTTGGCCAAGAAATTGCTGAGGATGGGGTATTATTGGCCTACAATGGAGAGAGAAGCACATGACTACATCAAAAGCTTCCTACAATGTTAGCAACATGGGGACCTTATCCATGCTCCAACTCAAGAGCTTCATCCTATTGTCACACCATGCCCCTTTTCGCAGTGGGGGCTAGATCTCATCAGAAAGATAACCCCCACCTCATCTAATGGCCACAAGTTCATCATAACTGCCACTAAGTACTTTACCAAGTGGGTGGAAGCCATCCCCATGACATACATCACTGGAAAATAGATATCAAAGTTTATCCTAAACTACTTAATATGTCGATACATCATTCCCCAAGCTATTATCTCAGATGATGGGACACCATTCAAGAATCAGGATGTTTATGATCTATGTGAAAATTTCAAAATCCAACATCGCTTTTCCACTCTGTATTATCCCCAAGGCAATGGCCAAGCAGAAGCTACCAATAAAACCATTTTAAAAATCCTCAAAAAGACAGTCAATGATGCAAGTTGTGACTGGCATCTACAACTAAATCCTGCCCTCTGGGCCTATTGAACCAACA
Organism: Sequoia sempervirens; assembly: GCA_007258455.2. Taxonomy (NCBI): domain Eukaryota; kingdom Viridiplantae; phylum Streptophyta; class Pinopsida; order Cupressales; family Cupressaceae; genus Sequoia; species Sequoia sempervirens. The sequence goes on from VDFB02193867.1 coordinate 465,231,524, forward strand.
TCCACACACCAATAGGTGCCACCCCTTCTCCCTGGTCTATAGATCAGAGGTTGTATTACCCATTGAGATTGAGCTCTTGTCACTAAGAATATCATTGTAAAACCTCATCACAGATGAAGAATACTGAGTATCAAAACTAAATGAGCTAGAGCTACTAAATGAGTAGCATATAGACACTTTAAATCCTTTGCAAGTCTATTAGAACAAACTCAAGAGGAGCTATAACAAGAAGATCAAAAGTAAGACTTTCCAAGTTGGAGAACTCATACTAAAAGAGAATCAAAAAAATGTTCCAAATCCAAATGACAAAGGAAAATTTGAACCCAACTGGTTGGGACCATTCATCATCACAACAAGCTATAAGTTATGGGCATATCATTTGTCAACACCCAAAGGTGAACCTCTGCAAGAGCCCATCAACAACTCCCATCTCAAAAAGTTTTATGCCTAAATTTTCTAGGGTATACAACCAAAAAGGAAAAAAATCAGAAAATGTCTTGAAAAAATATTCACCCTGATGAAATCCTAGAAAATACGTGTCTTGGTGATAACAAAAAAATAAAAAAATAAAAAAAAAGATCAAAAACAATAAAGAGAAAAATTATCCTCTAGTAAAAACCACTTCGATGGCATTTTGGGCAAGTACCTTGGTGAAAACCTAGAAAACAAGTGCCTTGTGTAAATAAGCACTTTCCACCTATTAGGATCTTCACGGCTCATTTTGCATCATCCATCCATTATGATTCCATCATCCATCACATCCATCACCCATCTGCATCCGCATCATAGCTTGATCATGTGTTTGTGTCATGATCACTCCTAGTACTACTCGACCCATTCTCAAGGTTAGTTTGCCCTGCCTTTATCGGAGTAGTCTATTGCATTGCATTAGGGGCATGTTCTCATCAGATTAGATTCGTGTATATTCTTGAAGTCCCTAAAATCAAAAAATCCAAAAACATCATAAAATCAAAAAATCCATAAACATTATAAAAACACAAAAATCTCAAAACATTTGAAACATATCAAAATTCAAAAATAGGTCAAAAATTCAAAAACAGAGTCATCATGTCAAACTACGAGTCTCTGAACCTTGAACATAGGCAAGGTTGATCTATGATCATCCCCCGAGACATTTAGGTCAATCCTCTAGGAGTCCATCATAATAAATTGGCAATCCATTTGTTCATATCTCATCAATAATTGAGTCTATGTCAGTTGAACTACGTGGTCTCTATGTATATAACATAGAAAATGCTAATCTGTTGATCAACCCTTGAGGCCCCTAGGATAGGTCTTGGTCAAAATCTCAGAAAACCCCAAAACAATGGAAAATCCAAAAAGCAAAATATTTGTAAAATCTCAAAAATACCAAAAGCAACCTCAAAACATTTCAAAACATCAAAATCATCCAAATATTTGAAAAAGTCCATCTGTCTCATCTCACTTTCACCTAAAATAAACATCACTCATAATAATCAATCATCACCCTCGACCTTTGGTAAAACAGTTGGAAACAAGTCTAGTAGTTCAAAAGTGAAAACTCGAAACGTCAAAATCTCAAGTCTAGGTCAACATGTAAACAAGTTGGTTAACTCTTTGTATCAATAGCCTATCATCCAATTAATCCCATATCAAATCATCTTATATCATCATGTTCTAGGATGAATCCTTCCTACAATGGACATCAACATTAAGCATCACCATAGTTTAGTCTTGGCTAGCGGTCTTGAAGAACATTAGCTTGTTTGTTTGCTTTATCTTGATCTATTGATTTATCTTATTATACTCATTCCAAGGACCTCTCGATGATATCCTGAACAAAAGGATTTAGAGAGATAGGAATGGGGCAATGATCATTATCTTTTTATTTGTTGTTCTTGTTGGATGTCTTTGTAAAATAACCTCAGTGAATACTTGCTTTATTAGGTGTGTATGGAAGGTGTTTTAGATATCTTGTTGACCACATAGGAAGGCTTTCCATTATATGTTTTGGTCTGAGATGTTTGAAGTGCATAAATTGCATCATATTAAGGCTTCCATATGTTAGGTGTGAACAAAGATTCTCCTATCTAATTGTCGAGTCAAAGTCCATCACACTAGGTACAATGCCATCAAGGTTCTTTATACCTTGATGCATTGTAATTATATGTGTTATCAAACATAAGGTAATTGGCCATTTGAAAATCCCAACTCCTTGACAAGTAAATCATCATCATCATCATCTCATGTCTTGTTGGAATCTCTGGTTTCTTCTATCTCTTACTTTTCATGCTCACATGGTACCATGACAATTAATCAGATCATTATCATCATTGCATTCACCCTACATCAGTACATTACACATGGCACATTACATATTGCATATTGCATATCATATAGGAAAAATTAAAAACACATCATCACATTGCATTTCCATTATTACTCAAAGCACTTCACAAATCATTACATTACATTCATTTCACATAAAAATAAAAGTAATCATCCCATACCATAAACATTATTTTCATCCATCATAAGCATAACGTAATCATCCCATCTCATAAACACCATATGCATCCATTATATCATTTGCACTCATTCTATCATAACATTGCATAAACATCACATAACACATATAAGCATCCATTACACTATCACATAGACATTATACAACATTTGCATTCATTATATCATATCAATAGATAAACATCGTGTACACATATCATCATCATATAACATCATACCATCCATCATTGCATAATATAGATTTTTTAGTCTAAGCATTTGCATAGCATAACATTTGTACCATCCATACATAATCATCATAAAAAGTGCATAAAAAGATACTAAAAAAGAAATGCATCCATTCATAAACATCTACATAATCACTACATCACATCATACATCACATTACATCACAGAAGATAGAACATCATTGCATAGCATATAAAAATAAAGATCATCCATAATGCATAAAATAGGACATAGCATATCACATCAAAATCATCATCTCATATATCATCAAATTTACTGTCATGATACAAAAAAATCAAATCAATGTACATGTGTATGTCAATAAGTACAATCAGCCCATGGGGCTATGAAAAACAAGCCCAAAGGGTGCAAAAATAATCTTGTCTTTGATCAAAATGAAGACCTAGCCCTACTGGCTGCTGCCCTCGCCACCTACTCTATCCCTGTGACCCTTTACAAGTCTGTGGCATGTCCTCTAGGAAAAATCTGGAACTCAAGCTGCCCTCGACACGACCTGGTTGTAGTACATCTTGTAATAATCTACCTCCTACATGACCTCTCTATAAGCCCGAAGTGATACTGTGTTCTGGGAGGAGGAGGTGGCCATGCTCTTTAGCTACTATCGGCAGCCCATCTCTACCACCACCTATAACTTTGTGGCTTGTTTCTGCAAAATGGCCTGATCTCTCTTAGCTGTCAGTGCTTGCAACTACAAAATATGCCTATCTCTAGGATCTGGTTGTAGAGGTGGTTGTGCGTGAGGTTGATCCTACTCCCCATCCCTAGGAGGTGTCGAGATCTTGTCATTGTGTCTCAGATCTTGCTCCTACCAATCCTGGTGCCCAAGATCCTGCTCTTACCTCTACTCTCTAACCTATGGATCCTTGGGTGGCTAGTCCTATGGCCCGTGATCTTGAACTAGTTGATTTGGTGCTGGCCCTTTGCCTCCCTAATCCTAATCCCCCTAGCCTCATCCTGCTCCCCTGCCTCTGGCTCTATGTTGGGCAGAAGGTGTACCTAGAATTGTAAACCATAGAGGTGGCCAAAACCAATCTCTGTATGCCTGAGTCACCCTAGGATCCTCTTGTCCCTGGTCATATGGCCACAGCTGGGCCACCAGCTATCTAAAACTGTTTGATGCCTCAGAGGCAAGTATGTATCACCCCCAAGAACCCTAGCTCATAGTCCTCATGAAGATAGCCACATACTAATCATCAGGTTGATCATGTGGCTCACCAAACTCTCACTGGACCCTACCTGACAGGTACATCTCAATCATAGTGTGCTCTTGCCCCTACATCAAGTTGTCCTGGCTAGCAAAGTATCACTACTGTGCATCATCAAACCAACCTAGCTGCCCAAGGTATGGCCTCCATCAGAACACTCGCATGTCATCGAGGACCCTCCTCCAATGATGAATCATGTGCTCTCCTATATGGGTAAATGAAAGGCCTCCTCTATAATGCTAGACCACTAGATCATCTAGCTCCATTAGAATAGGAACAACTCATGGATGAAGCATGGGGATGTGCTCCCATGCCTAGATATGTAGGAGTGCGACCCCCGCCCCAAGTGCTCTACCATCCAGATAGGTGAACTCATGAAGATATATGTAAAGAGAGGCTAGAAAAACTAGGCCCCATGCAAAAATTATCAGTCTCCATTGGACCATGCGCTCCTAGGCAAGCCCCCAAACAGGATTGAAATATCAGCCTCACTGATCTGGAGCGATAAGTTCTAATATAATAGCAGCAATCACCAAGTGGTATGGTGAGACGAGGGACCTGCAATGCTCCAACTCAATCTAGCCCTCATAGAATATGATCTCATTGGTGTCTGTGACAACATAACAGGCCTCCCTCCTGACATCCATGTTGTAAATAACTCGCTTGTCATCAATGGGAAATCTCAAGATCTGCCACACATCCTCTAGCATGATTGTGGCCTCATCTGTTGGAAAGTTAAATGAAGAGGTCTCACTGTGCCACCTCTCAGCGAGTGTCATCATCATGCCCAAGTGTGTCCACACGAGTTGTGCATAGGCAATATACCAAAGCCCCATCTCTCCTAGGCACTCCTGCTCCCTCTCAGTCAGATCATGCAAATACCAGAAAATCTCTTAAGACCTATGCTCACGCGAATAGATCTTTCTCACCTCCTCCTGCATTAGGAAAAGTCATTGTGTTAAAATTCACCAAAAATTTCTTGTCCATACTTGTTTCAGTGTTCAAAAAATTGCTCCGGCTTTGCTACTTGTGAAGATAGTGTAGTTTGAAAATTTTGAACTGTGACGCTAGAATCTCAAAATCCTCAAACTGCATTGCGGCGATGCACTTTGCCAAAGCATCACGATTTAGCAAAAACCCTAACTTTAAAGTCCACCGCTGTGGTGCACTTTACTAAGGTGTCATAGTTTTGAGTTTAAACCTAAACTCCAAACAACACCTCCATGACGTACCTTGCAACGGTAGTGTAGTTTAAACACTGAGCGATGGAGTTTGAAATTGTTAGCGGTGCAAATATGGCACCGGGCCTAGAGATTTGATTTCAAAAGCATTAAATGAGCATGAAAGAAAGAAAGATAAGCTCAGGTCAGGTAGACTCACCTGCGGTCCAATGCCAGGAAGTCTCTAGTGTGTCTGTACCTTGTTGAAAATATGCATGGGGAGCTCACATTGCACCATCTTCCCAAGGTGTCAAAGCTCAAAATCATAGAATCTCTCAAGGATGAATGCGAAAATGAATTGGAAGTTGCCCCTCAACGCCTCTTTAAACATAAAAATTAGGGTTTTCTAACCTTGTTCAGCCATCCAGGAAGGGTCTAGGTCCCCTTGTCCTATTTTTTGTCCGTTTGAGCATCATTTCATATCATTTTTCACGTTTTATCTCATCTTTTGACTTCCCAAAGCCTTTTTGAACCCGTCGGGCACCTTGTCCTCTTTTTTCGTGAGATCACCCAAAATTCAAATTTTTTGTCTAATCTCTTAAGGGGCAGTATATTGGCATGTTTTCCTTCACCGGGGCAGTAGTGGGGCAAGTTTTTAAATTAATTTTTTTTTGGCTTTTGATCGAGACAATTTATTGTTTGAACCAGTGCAACAAGTGCATTGCTTCAAAGAGGGGAAAAATGTAGACACATAAAATGTACTAATTGACATTACATTCTGACTACTAACACTGTTTCATCCCTAATCACCCTTCAGTCTAACCATTTAATTGAATACCCTTATTTGATTAAATTCATCAATTTTCCTCTCTTAATTAAATAAATCATTTATTTGATTAAGTCATTCTCTCTCGTTAATTAAATCAATCAATCTGATCTAATTAACCTTAGCCCGTTTATTTAATTAAGAAAATAAATTTTATTTAATTAATCTCTAAAGTCTATCATCTCATTAAATTAAATAAATTGGATCTTTATTTGATTTAATCTAACCAATCATCCCCTTTAGTTGAATAAATCAAAATATTTATTTAACTATCTCTAAAATCACATTCCTCTCATATTTGATTTAAATTAACCCATAAATCTAAGTCAAAATTGTCACATCATCTAATCCCTTATTAAATTAATTGACCCTCGATTAATTTAATCCTAATTCATGTCCCATCCTCTAAATTTTTCCACTTGCACATGAAAATAGATTTAATTAATTTATTAAATCTCTATTTTCTCTCAACATGGCATAATAGAGGAATATTCCTTCAAATTTGAATTCAACTCCAAGTGGATTTAGTCCTTCCAACAAGACATTTATTTCATCTTTACATTGAGCCAAGTGGCATTTAAGATATTCCTTTTTCCCTCTTACATGTCATTTCATTATTTTCAAATTCCACCTAATTGCATTTATGAGCACATTCATCAAAATGTGCACATCCTTCATCCATCCATCTCTTGACAAGTGGCACATTGCCATTGGTTGAAAGTTAGTCCCACATTGCTCCATTTTGGGCATTTCTCCATCTTATCATTCTATAAATAAGAGGTATCTTTCCTCATTTCATCATCCACAATTTGAGCAAAGTTATTATACTTAAATCCATACTCAAGTTTAGCTATTTTCATCAATTTTTATAAAATCCTAGCTAGGTTATGCAAGTTTTTCATCATGGAGCTTCATTGAATCTTAAACAAAGTGGATCACTCTTCATCACCAATCAACATTGCATCATTGGAGTTGGGAAATGACCAACTTTCACATCAAATTGGCACGAATTCCTCCATGGGATCAAGAGTTTGCTTGTTTAATTAGGATTCAATCTCTTTTTATTGTTTTCTTATTGTGTTATTCATCTCATTTCCTAATTTTAGCTTTGTAAATGGATTTCATGGGGAACTTAGATTCTAACTTGAATTTCAATCTTCTAATGTGTGTGTTCTTTATGTTTTGTAGGTACTAGGATCTTGGTTCATACAATATTTAATTAATTTCTTGTTTGTAACTGATTAATTTAATTCTAAAGAACCATCTTCCACAAGCTATTAATTCAGGTCACTCCTCTAGCAAGTTTAATAAGATCTTCATGGCCAACCACAACAATGTGTAGAGGTGGTAGTTCATTTGGAAGGAGTGTTGTGGGGTTTGTAGTTACTGGTCGTAGCCACAATCCATCTGAATTTCCCTAAAGTCAACCTACATACTAGATGCACCATCTTTTGCACCATTTGTGATTTCGTATAGTAACAAAATTGCACCCCATGCAATTTCACATGCATTCTTTTATGCAATTTAGTGTCCAATCCCTTAGTATCATGTGTAGGATCATTTTAGCCCCTGCATCAACCTTTTTCCCTTCTCGGGACACTCCAACACCCCTTTTCAACAACTACCCTCGCATGTCATCTTTGCATCAAAACTTGTGATTTTCCCATTTGTGTTGTTTTGTAGCATGATGTGTCTAGACACTAGCACACCGTGCAAATATCTATGCACCATGCTAGCATCTTGTGATGTTTCAACATTCAAATGATTATTTTTGTGCATGTTTTCCACTTGCCATCTCCTTTGGTCGATGGTAACAACTTGAGATCCCTTGTAATCACCCAAGGAAGCTTCTTTTTACTTCGCTTCTCTCTTTAAATGTTATCTTTTCACCTCATTTTCTCTCTCTAAACCTTTCTAGCTCCTCTCTAGCTTTGGCTCCTACCTTTTCCTCCTCTCTTTCTCTTGTTATCTTGCTTGCATAGCTCCATACAACTCGTTACAGTAGCTTCAAACACTCTCAATCTCTCTTAGCAACACCCTTTGCAACATTCTTGGCTCTTGCAGCTATCTTTCTCTACCCACTTTGTAGCTCCTTTGGCTCTTACAACTTCATATCCCTTATCTCATGCTTGTGAGCATCCTGGGATTTCATATCCTCTTTCGACTGCATCTCTACTTTGTGATATGGGTTCTCCTCCTTGAGCAGGGATTGTTTTTATCACCTACATTTTGTGATACAGGTCCTCCTCCTCAAGTGGGGTTTGCTTTTATCACATCACATTTGCTTACTTCTTACTATATATTTTTCCTATCTGTAGAGGTGGGAACACCAAAACAAGGGTTTGATTGAGGGGTGATCCCACAATATTAGTTTACAATCTTTGGCCAAACTAGATGCTGAAATATTTTTTTTAACTAAATCTTCACTTTTAGGCAGCTATAGCGGCTAAACCGTGAGGAATTTGAAGATGATGCAAAACTAGTGATTTGCAACATTTTATCTATAGATTCTAAATATATTTTTTTCAAAATTTTTGGAATTAGATTTCACTTATTTTTTCATCACCTTCGAAATCTAGTTTTTTTTTAGTAAACACCATTTTCAAGGAGTGATGCTCACTGTATACAACATAACTTCTTTTCCATGAAAGCTAAAATTCTATTTTTTTCAAATTTAGATTTGCAACTACGATATCTAGTGCTTCCAATTAGTTTCATAGTATTTTATTGAATATTTTTTCCTTAATCAAGTTTTGAAGTCAAACTAATTACAATTCAAACATAGGTAGACCATATACAATGTAAATTTTTTTGTATGTATCGAATTTTTTTTTTGTTGGATCAAGGACTTCAATATTTGGTGCACTCATATATTTCAAATTTTTTTTCACAATATGCTATTTTCCACATGTGTAGAATAGAGAGTTCGATTTTCAGTGAAAGACCTATGTTTAATAAAACTAAAAAAATAAATACATAATAAAACCAAAACATATTAAAATTATATTTTTTGGATAGCTCGTTCCAAGGACTACCATCATCCAGCTGGTTTTGTGAAGTCTCCTCCATTTTTATCCTCGACTCGAGCTTCAAAGGGAAAAATTCTGGACATTTTTGGTGCTAGAGGGGGAGAAGAGAGGAAAAGGGGGGTTTGAGCGAACCACTGTTCACTCGAACCCCCCAAAACTCATTCGATTGAACCTTAGTTCGATCGAACCAATTCAAAATAATGTAAGAAAATGATTACCAGGTTGGTTTGAGTGGACTCTTAGCCAACATCCACTTGAACCCCCCACCAATGAATCCATTTTAATTTTTTTTTGCTCCATGTTTGCAATAGTGTTATTTTATAATATATAATATTAATAATATATTTTTTAATGTCGATAATATATAATATATCTATATAATAGTTATTAATAATATAAATCATATATATTATTATTAATTATAAATAATATACTATAGACGTATATATTATAAATAATTATAATAAATGTTATAATATCAATATACTTTTGAATTAAAAACATTAAAAAATATAGTGTAAATAAATATAAAATTATAAATAAAAAAATTTAAAATAATAATAATATATTATAATTTATAAAAAGAAAATATTTAGTTTAAATATAAAATGCTTAGTTTAAATAGAGATAGAGAGATATATGGGAAGAGAAAGGGAGAGAGAGTAGAGATAGAGAGATATATAGGGGGATAAGGAGGGAGTGCGGGAGGGAGAGATGGGGAGAGATAGAGAGAGGGGGGAGATAGAGAGAGAGGGAGAGAAAGGGAGAGAAATAGGTAGAGGAGAGGTAGAGAAGAGGTGGAGAGGGGGAGAGAGGGAGAGAGATAGGTCAAAGAGGAAGAGAGAGAAGATAGGGAGAGAGGGGGAGAGAGGGAGAGAGATAGGTAGAAGAGGGAGAGAAAGAAGATGGGGGAGGGAGAGTGATATGTAGAGGGGGAGAGAGAGAGAAGAAGATGGGGGGAGAGGGAGAGAGAGAGAGACATAGAAAGGGAGGGAGAGTTAGAGGGGGAAGAGTGAGAGAGAGAGGGGTAAGGAGATAGAGATAGATAGGAAGATAGAGATAGAGATGGAGATGGAGATGGAGAAGGAGAAGGAGAAGGAGAAGGAGGAGAGGGATAGTGAGGGGAGAGAAGGAGATGGGGGGATAAAGAGAGAGAGAAGAGAAGGATATATAGAGATGGAAGAGATAAATATATAAAGAGGGATAGGTAGGGATAGAAAGAGGAAGATATAGAGGGGGAAGAGCAAGAGAGAGAGAGGGGTAAGAAGATAGAGATTGATAGGAAGATAGAGATAGGTATGGAGATGGAGGAGAAGGAGAGGGATATGAAGAGGAGAGAAGGAGAGGGAGAGATAAAGAGAGAGAGGAGAGAAGGATATATAGAAATGGAAGAGATAAATATATAGAGAGGAAGATAGATGGATGGATAGAGAGTGAAATAAAACCTTTGAATCAAGAAGATAATTAGGCTCCATTACCAATATGATCATGTTATGTTTGCAATAATGAGAGAGGGAGAGAGAGGGAGAGGGAGTGGGAAAGAGAGAGGGAGTGGGAGAGAGAGAGGGAGTGAGTGAGTGAGAGAGACTTGAGAGAGGGAGAGGTGGTAGGAGGGAGAGACTTGAGAGAGAGAGGGAGGGAGTGGGAGAGAGATAGAGGGTATAGGGTTAAGAGTAGATGGTAGAGGGTTTAAGGGTTAAGGGTAGAGGGTATAGGGTTTAAGGGTGTAAGGGTAGAGGGTAGAGGATAGAGGGTTTTAGGGTTTAAGGGTTTAAGGGTTAAGGGTAGAGGGTAGAGGGTGTTAGATTTTATGATTAGATTTATTGCATAAAAAAATTAATTCAAATCAAACACAATAACACAATAGATACCCTAGGAAAACCCTCCTCTTGAGGGAGAAAAACCCAAAAAAAACATATCACTTATATATTGAATTAGCACAATAATGTATCCTTTACAATGAGCCAAAATGAATGCCAATAATAAACATCACAAGCTGATGCACACACAGAGATATAATGCTATCTTTAGATGATATAAACTCAGCTTTCAACTATGTTGATCTACCTTGAAGAATAAAACACACTGACAAAAATGGATGTATGTAACTTGATAAATAAACAATGAGAGGTGGCACATATATATACATGAGTGAGAGGTTGTCACACTTCAAGCAAGTTGGCCATTCATAAGAGATAGCACCCTTTCAATAAACCACGTCCAATGGCAAGCATGTCAGCCTCCTCATAAATTGTGTCTCTTCAAGAATCGAGCCAATTCATAAGTGACAAATTTAAACTAATATTTACCAAGGGACATAACCCATCATAAAGTACTAAATCAACAATTAAATAGCCAATAGGCTATTATTTAATTGTTCTTATATGTGCAATCTGGGCTGGAATATATGACTAATGCTGCCATAGAACATCAACTCTCCCTCTTAGCTAAGGAGTATACTTTTAGCTGCACAAGACATGTCACCTCATCATGATGTTTATCACAATGGCTACAACCATAAGTGGAAGAGAATAATATCACCTCATCATGATATTAGATATGACCTCAACATGATATCAACCATAAGGCTACAACCATATATGTTATGTACAAGTGTTCATCACTTGCATGATGTTGTCACCTCAACATGACTTTCACCATGGCTCTCCCAAAGGGTGAAAACACAAGTACAAGAAGATCATCACAAACTCTCACATGTGATGTTGTCATGGAGTCACACACATGACATCTGCCATGACTCTCTCAAAGGGTGGAATCAAGGGATTTCACCTCAAACTTCTCTTTAAGAGAAGAACTCATTAATCAAGGGATTTCACCTCGAACTTCTCTCACAAAGAAGAACTTGTTATCAAGGGATTTCATCTCAAACTTCTCTCACAGAGAAGAACTCGTTATCAAGGGATTTCACCTCAAACTTCTCTCACTGAGAAGAACTCATTACAAAGGATCACTGATACTAAGACTCTTTCTCAGTTAAGGCTGGATTCTCCACCATACCAAGCTTATCTTGAAAGTACACAAACTTTATTCTGGAGAGAGGCTTGGTGAGAATGTATACCCTCTACTCATTAGTGATGATATACCTCAACTATATAGCTTTCCTTAATACAATATCTCTAATATAGTGGTATTTGATCTCAACATGCTTGGTTATGTCATGAAACATAGGATTGATAGAAAGCCTCACACAACTTTGGTTATCACAATGAATGATAGTAGGCTCCATTGATTGTCCAAACAATCTTGCAAGGAGCTTATGAAGCCACATTTCTTCCCGAGCTACCATACAAGCTGCAATATACTTTGCCTCTGCTATACGGATGACTACTTCCTGTTGTACTGGGAAATCATAGCAAATCCCAAAATGAAGCAACATCCAGAGGTGCTCTTCTAATTAGTAACACTCTCTACCCAATTAGAATCAGTATAACCAAGCAGCTCCAAGTTCACATCTGAAGAATATCTCGACCCATATCCAACTATGCCACGCAAGTATCTCAGGATATGTTTAGCTACAACAAGATGTATCTGTCTTGGTTCATACATGAACTAACTAAGTGCACTCACAGCATAACAAATATCTGGTCTAGTGTTAACTAGATACATTAAGGACCCAATCAACTTCTTGTACAAAGTAGTATCCACCAAGTCTGAACTAGCTACAACCTCCTTTAATTTATGCAATTTTGTCTCTATAGGTGTAGACATGGATTTGCAATCCATCATACCAAACCTCTTAAGTATATCAATGGTGTACTTCCCTTGACTTAGAATCATCTCATTTGGCTTTTGCAAAACTTCTAAGCCAAGGAAGTATTGCATGAGCCCAAGGTCCTTCATCTCAAACTCAGAGGCCGACTCCTTAAATTTGATGATTAAGTGCTCTTCTCCAATAAGGATCAAATCATCAACATACAAAACTAAAATCAATGCATCACCATTAATTACCTTGAAGTAAAGATTAGAGTCAACATAATTCTTCATGAATCCCAAGCTTGACAGGCAATGATCAATTCTTTCGTACCATGCACGAGGAGCCTAGTTAAGACCATACAAGGCCTTCTTCAGCTTGCAAACATGAGACTCCTTCTCATGTAACTCAAATCCATCAGGTTGCTCGACATAAACTTCTTCCTTGATCACACCATTCAAAAAAGTTATCTTCACATCCATCTGATGAATCCTCTAGATGCAACAATGGCAATGATGGTCCTAACAAAAGTATAGCAAGCAACAGGAGCAAATGTTTCTTCATAATCAACTCCCTCTTTCTATGAAAACCCTCATGCTATGAATCTTTCCTTGTACTTCTCAATGCTCCCATCAGCTGCATGCTTGATCTTGAAGAGCCATTTTGAAGATACCACAAATTTTCCTTCAGTTCTAGGAATAATGTCCCAAACATTGTTCTTGAGAATTGACTGGTACTCCTCAGCCATAGAATCTCTCTAAACCTATTAACTAGATGCTTCCTCAATAATGGAAGGCTCATATTCAATGATCTAACTCATTAAGGAAACATAATTGGAGAACTTATGCATCCTTTTACTTTCTCTGAATGTACCTCTAGGAGCTGCAAAATTTTCTACTTCTTGCATTTTTTACCTAGCCTAAAGAGGTCTTTTTCTCCTAATCACAATATTGCTAGGCCCATCAGTAGGTTCCAAGGGCTCAACTAGATCAACATCTTCCTTTGGTTCAGAAGTCTCCCTTTGAATCTCAGGAGTATGGTCAACTTCCATATCTTGAGGAGACTCATCATTGCCAATCTCCACATGATTTCCCTTGGATCTTCTAAATGCAACATCTTCCTCGAATGTGACATCTCTACTGATCTAAATCAACTTCTAACTTGGAATGTATATCCTATAGGCTTTTGATGTCTCATTGTAGCCCACAAATATTCCCTTCTTGCTAGAAGGCTCCAACTTTGTTGTCTTTTCCTTTGGAACATGAACATAGATAGTACATCCAAAGATCCTTAAATGACTAACCTCTGACTTATTTCCTGTAAAGGCTTCTTTCAAAGTCATATTCTCCAATACTTTGCGAGGACTTCTATTCTGAACATATACAAAAGTCCTAGAAGCTTTTTCCCATAAGAAGGTTTGCAGATCCTAGTCATGGATCATGGATTTTCTTCTTCCACAATTGTCCTATTCTTTCTCTTTGTAACACTATTCTATTGCAGATTATAGGGGACACAAAACTCCCTCTTAATCCCAACATCAACACAAAAATTTCAAAAGATGCCAAAGGTGTATTCTCCTCCATTATTAGATATAAGGATCTTGATTCTTTTACCAGAAATATTCTCTACTAGAGCTTTGAACTCCTTCAACCTTTCTAACACTTCCTCAAACTCTTTAGTTTTCAAAAAACAAATCCAAGTCTTTCTAGAGTGGTCATCAATAAAAAGAACATAAAACAAGAAACCACTCAAAGAAGGAACAAACATAGGTCCACATAAATCAAAATGAATAAGGTCTAAAATACACTTAGATCTACTTTCTCTACTATGGAATGAAGCTTTTGTATTCTTACCCATTGCATAACCTTTTCAAGTTCCTTCATGCTTTTGATTGAACTTAGGAAGTCTTGAAACCATCTTCTCCATAATAGGTAAGGCTCAAAAGTGTAGGTGAGCCAATCTTCGATGCCAAATATCACATAAGCTTGAAGAATCATGAACTAATGCCTAAAGTGGATGTGTGCATAGCCTATAGAGACTTTCATGTCTAACACCAATTACTTGATCATCCTTGAAACTAGAATTCTCCATCCACACAAGTACTTTTCCTTTGGAGAAGGTAGCTTGATATCCTTTATCTTCTAGGGTTGAAATGGAGATGAGATTGTGCTTAATTCCTAGAACATAAAGAACATCACTCAGCTGAAGTGTGATGCTAAAATCCAAATGAAGAGTAGAGGTCCCAATCCCTTTCATCGAGTAGCTAGCATCATCTCCAATATTGACTTGTTCAAAAGAATCTCTCTCCACCAAGCTTGATAAGTGCTCCTTAAAACCAGTGATGTGTCGAGAAGCACCACTGTCAATCATCCAAGTGTTGGTGTTTGTGGGTACATTGCTTGAAAATGTTGAATAGAAAAAATATTCACATGAATCCTTCTGTAGAGAAGCATCATCAACATTTGCAATGGTAGCCTATTGCTTAGGTTTGGGTGGACACTGCTTAGCAAAGTGGCCAAACTTATCACACCCAAAGCATTGGATCTTGGACAAGTCTCTCTTTTTCTTGAAAGAGGGAGCACCATCATTTCCCTTAGCTCAATTCCTCTTGAAGAATCCTTTCTTTCCATATTTTCCTTTCTTCTTTGAAGCTTGGGAGGCGAGAACATGAATATCTTCATTGTTTGAACTTTTACCAATGCCTCTAGCCACCAACCTTGATTCTTCTTGAATGCAGTCTGCCCTTAGACGATCAAACTTAGGCATTTTTGATCTTGCACTAATTCCTTGAATTTAGGAGTCTGATGAAAAAGGAAGACCATTGAAATCAAGCATGGTCAAGTCTTTGTCATCAACCACATGGCCAATTGTCGAGAGCTGATCTCTCAAATCCAAAATCCTCATGAAGTAGGTAATCACTAATTCTCCTTTTTCCATCTTCACATAGTGTATTTGTTGCTTCAGTGCAAGTGCTTAGCTAGTATTGTTGATTTCATACATTTCTTCCAATGTTTTGAACATGTATCTTTCCCTCTTTAGCTTAGATACAATGGGAATGATATGATCCATGATGAAATCAACCAACATTTTCATTGCCTTGATATCTTTCTTCCTCCACTATAACTTCTCTTCTTCCTCCTCAGGTTCGGGAACTTTGGTCTCCATAAACTCAGCCAAGTCATTTTCTTGCAAGGTGAGCATGATCCTGAACCTCCATGATGTGAAGTTGGATGCTCTCTCAAGTCTATCCTCAATCTTAAGCCCATTCACCATATTGAATAAAGTATAGGTAAACAAAGAAATATAAATAAGAGAATAGAGTATTGTTGTAAGGACAAATGTGATCACGATCTCCTCAAACCCGATCTGATACCATGTTATATTTTATGATCAGATTTATTGCATAGAAAATTAATTCAAATCACACACAATAACACAACAGATACCCTGGGAAAACCCTCCTCTTGAGGGAGAAAAACCTAGCAACAATATATCACTTATATATTGAATTAACACAATAATATCACCTTTACAATGAGCCAAAATGAAGGCCAATAATAAGAATCACAAGATAATGCACACATAGATATATAATGCTATCTTTAGATTATATAAACTCAGCCTTCAATTATGTCGATTTGCCTTGAAGAATAACATGCACTGACAAAAATGGATGTATGTAACTTGAATAATAAACAATGAGAGGTGGCACATATATATACTTGAGTGAGAGGTTGTCACTCTTCAAGCAAGTCATCCCTTCATAGGAGATAGCACCCTTTCAATAAATTGTTTCCAATGGCAAGAATGCTGGCCTCCTCATAAATCATGTCTCTTCAAGAACTGAGCCAATTCATAAGTGACAAATATAAACTAATATTTACCAAGGGATGTGACCCATAATAAAGTACGGACTCAACAATTAAATATCTGATAGGCTATTATTTAATTGTTCTTATATGTGCGATCTAGGTTGGAATATATGACTGATGTTGACATAGAACATCAACAAAAGGTTTAAGGGTTAAGGGTAGAGGGTAAAGGGGAGAGAGATAGAAGGAGTGGGTGAGAGAGAGAGACTTGAGAGAGGGAGAGGGGGTTAGAAGGGAGAAACTTGAGAGAGAGATAGAAGGTAGAGGGTACAAGGGTTTATGGTTTAAGGGTTAAGTGTTTGGGGTTAAGGGTAGATAGGAGAGAACCCGAGAGGGGGTAGGAGGGAGAGACTTGAGAGAGATAGAGGGGGAGGGAGTGGGAGAGAGATAGAGGGTAGAGGGCTAAGAGTAGAGGGTATAGGGTTGAAGGGTTTAGGGTTTAAGGGTTAATGGTAGAGGGGAGCTCGAGATAGGAGGAATGAATGAGAGAGAGATACCTAAGAGAGGGGGAGGGGGTAGGAGGGAGAGACTTGAGAGAGAGAGAGCGAGGGATTGGGAGAGACATAGAAGGTAGAGGGTTAAGGTTAGAAGGTAGAAGGTTTAAGGGTTTAAGGTTTAGGGTTTAGGGCTTAGGCTGAGGCAGAGGACTTAGGCAGGTTTGAGGGATTAGGGATTGGAGGGTACAAATCGCATAGGTAGAGGGTGAGGCATTGGGCTTGAGGGGCTGAGGAGTTTATGGGCTTAGGGGCTTTGCTGCTGGATGGGCGAAAGGGCAGGAGGTGGGCATAGTTAAGGTAAGAGGAGGTAGGGAGAAGGAGGGTTCTTTAGGGTTTTGAGGGCTGTGAAGGTTGTTTCAGAGGTGAGGGGGTTTAAGGGTAGAGGGTAGAGGGTTAAGATTAGAGGGCACATGCAGTTTGAAGCAAGGCTAAGGTTTTAGGCTAAGGGTAGAGGGAGAGGTAGAGGCAGGAGGAGAGACTCTGAGATAGAGAGGGAGTGAGAGAGATAGAGGGTAGAGGTATCTAGGGCTTCATGTGGGTTAAGGCCAATGCAGAGGGCAGAGGGGAGCTCTATATGGAGGAGTGGAGGAGGAGGAGAGGAGAGACCTAGAGGAGGGAGAGGGGGTGAAAGTGGAGAGACTGAGAGAGGGAGGAGTGGGAGAGAGATAAAGGGTTGAGGGTGAAGGTTTAAGGTTTTAAGGGCTTAGGCTGAGGGTTTATGGTTGAGGGCAGAGTGGGCAGAGGGTGACAAGGTTGAGGGTATAGGGTTTTAAGGGCTGAGGGCTGAGAGTTTTAAGGCAGAGTGGGCAGATGGGCTGAGGGGAGGGATGGGGCTGAGGTGCAGGAGGGCACTGGGTCTTGTGTAGAGGGCTTTTAACTCCTGTGATTGTGCCATGGGCTTTTAGGCTTTTGGAGGGTTGGCGTGTAGAGGTGGATGGCTTCAAGTGTTGAGGTGAGGGAGAGATATAAAGAGGGAGGGAGTGGGAGAGAGATAGAGGGTAGAGGGTAGAGGTTTTAAGGCTAGAGGGTAGAGGGTTAAGGGTATCTTGAGCATAAATCCCCAAGGACACATGTCATCCTTGGATTGTTGACATGAAATGACCTATAAAAAGTTAGTTTCAATTTTCTCTCTTTTCCCATGTATCTCTTATATTTATCTCTCATGCTCTCTTTCTTTGTTTATTTCTTTCTCTTCCATTCTCTATCTCAATATCTCTCTCTCTTGATATCTATCTATCTTAATTTTTCTCCTTATCTCATTCTCTATCTTTTGAGTTTTTCTCTCTTTATTAGCTGATAGGCTACATATATCATGAGATTTGAGGCTGAAATAAGTTTGATGCCCAAAAACTACTATTGAGTCATTGGAAAACAAGTTTCAACTACCATTTAATGGTAAAATCCTTTAAATATTAGGTAAAAGCCTCCAAAATCCCACTTTTCACATAGAAGTCATATAAATATTGATTTGGCAATTGGATGGGAACATTCTATTTCCATTTGTAGTATTTTTTGTCAATTTGATGGCAACTTTCTTTATTTATTTGCATTGATTTATGTTTAAAATTTGTGTGCAAAATTTTTATAATTAGATAATACTTAATTTCTTTAAAGTACTTGAAGCCTCAACATACTATAACTATTTATTATAACCAACATTTTTGTAATTATTGATGTCTCTATTTGTAAACCTTATATAGAAAGGAATAGAAAGGGCCTCCAATAGAAAGGACCTCCAAAGGAAGGTCCCTTTTTTTTCATTTTCAATAATTATCTTCATTCAATTTTTATTTTTTTAAATATCATGGAAGTGCAATACCTTTGAACAATTATTTATTTAGCTTATAATATATTTTTTTGTATATACATTTATTTATAATTATATCTTACTTTTAGATTTTTTTTTGTTTTTCTTATGTCATTTATTGGGAGATCTTCATTTTAGAGTTTGGCACTTCTTCTCCTATGCCTATCCTTTACTCACCCTACACACTCCTAGCTTTTCCTTTCAATTACCTCTTCCCAAATATTTCAAATATGATTTTAAAGTAATTATACTTTCACTTTTGTGCTAGTTTAATCATCCCTTTAGGTTGGTTATGCTTTTATTGTATATCCTTGTAAACCCTCAATCCTTAGAGCCTTACTTTCATGCTATGGATTCTCATGGTCCTTTATCTTTAGCCTCTCTTAATGCTTCCATCACTAATTTCGACATCCTCAAATATTTTATAACATATAATTATTTTGTTCTTGATTCACTTATGACATTCTATCATACTAATGAGATCACATTGTTTATGACAACTTTAAATGAAAACATGTATCCTTTTCATTTCTTTACGTATTTGATTATCACCTTTCCCACTTTGTTGGACATTCTTATTTCACCACTCCATGATCATCACATGTTAAATATCTCTTAAATGAAGTGATAGTACATTTTTTTGTCTCTAATGATACATACAGTTCCTTCATAAGATCTATTTATAGATGATGACCTAATGTTTTCTTATAATTATATTTATTCATGGCATATAGATTATGTTTCTTTATGTTTTATATCTTATAATAAACCCAATTATGATCATGTAGAAAAAACATCAATGATAGAATCATACTTCTTACTAATGAAAATATTGCATTTCATGATGGTTTTTCTTTCCCATATAAAAATCTAGATATGTTTAAATTTATTTCATTCCATTATTTAACACTTATTATTAATTGTTTAATTACACCGCATGCAACAAGAATTTGCAGCATATCCAAAACACATACTCTCTAACATGTTAAAATAAATTTAGTTTTCTATCGGTGTATTCCTTGAACCTCCTTTAGGTGCAAGTGCTAGTATATATACCTCTCTCTCTATAGAATTGTCCCCCCCTTCTAGAATAACTTTTCTAGCTATAAGTGGAGCTGAAGTTTCAAATGAAATCAAAGATTCTTGAACTTAAGAATTTCATGGAACAAATATAAGTTGTATATAATTTTAATTTAGGAAAAATGATTTTTAAAAACTTCACTAGGTTTCAAACAAGTATTGAAAGCATATATATAAGTTTACATGCAAGCAAGAAAAGTAAGAGATGATGCTATAAGTGTAGTTGAACTTTCAAATGAAATCAAAGATTCTTGAACTTAAGAATTCCATTGAACAAATATGTACATATAATTGGAATTTACACAAAATGATTTACAACTAGGTACAAGTTATTATAAGTTCTCACTTGAACATGTATACATTTACAAGTGAACTTGAAAATCGTGGATATAATCTTACTCAAACATTCTAGTTCAACCTGCTATTCAATAACATGCAATTTTTTTTGATGAAATTATCACTATCTAGTCTCCATTTTTTTGTCCACATGCATGTGGAACTGCATAAAGATGTAGGGCGGTAGCAGTTGTTAGGTGACTATATTGATATACCTTGTTATCAAGTTGATAGTCTACAAAATGAATCCCATGTTGAACAACTTTGAATTGTTTTAGATATATCCCTTGCACTATAACATAACCTACATGATAAACATGAACCTAAGGTAAGACATGTGAATGTGTACAACATTTTTCATGGTCAAGGTTTGTACAATATATATTTAATATTTTTAATGTAATGTGCACATGTGAACACAATGTATATGTATAATTTTTAATTCAAACTCACCTGTGGGAAATAACATTCTATCACTTGTTTCAGGTTGTGTTAGCTTATTCCTCTCTTTTGTGCAATGCAATAAATAATAGATAACACCTTCTATGTTTCTAGGTTCTACTATGACTACAAAAACATCTCGTGTACACCAAATTTACATAAAAAATTTTCTAAAAAAATTAGAGATGTCTCTAGACTTTAATGATAATTAACTATATATATAATATTTAAATTATTGAAAACTTACACATGTACCTTTTCTAACCAATCCTAAAATATGGTCACAATCAATTGAAATAAAAGGAATTTCTTCAAATATTTCTTCCTCATTTTCATTGTGTGTTTCTGAAACAACTAGTGGCACCATATCCCATTTACTAACATATCCAAGTTATTGGTTGTTGCATGCATGATTAGAGTTTCTAGCAATGCACTTAGTGCAAAAACAAGAGTAATCCCTTGTGTATAATTTCCATCCAAGGTAACTACCTAAACTCATAACACAATGCAAAGATCTTGTTTTGTCTACCCTCTTGCATCCATGCATCAATCTTCTATCCACACCTAGATACATGTATAACAAAAAACTTATGTGAACAAACATGTATGTATATATATATTATATATATGTGTGTGTGTATACATATACATATGTATGTATATATATACATGTATATATATGTATATATGTATATTTTTATATATATAAATTTTAAATTTAAATATTTATTGAAATTTTTGAAAATGTAATTTATACACACCCGATATCTCCCAAAATACTCTATGTGGAATGTTTCGATTTGTTCTTGAAGATGTGCCAACCTCGTTTGATGCAATGTGTTTCTTACACCATTCAACAACATCATGTGCATTGTCTACATGATCTTTTGAATAACTTATTTGATGCTTTCTTAAAGCACATTTGATGCAAGCTCCCACTCCATCATACTCACCCTTTCCATGCCCACTCTAAAAAAAAATCCAAACATGTGGTATTTTGTAATTTTATGATATCTAGATAGTGCATAAAATGATCATGATGATTTGAGTGTGTCACACATCCATCTTACCATACAAAATTCTTTTCAAATTGTACATCCTTGCCTCTCAAATTCTCAAAAAAATTGTAAAGCAATGTTGTACAAAAAGTGTGTCATGCTCTTTATCATCACTAATATACAAGTGATACTCTTTCTTAATGGATCATTGTTCATATGTACTCTCAACACCATCTAATTTTGATTGTGCATGTCAATAACACACATGAACCATAATAGTGATTTGATTTGAAAATTAATATTCTGATTGAATCTTCTTTTGATGTACAAAAGAGTAATTTTCTGCAAAGTCAACTACGGATAGAACTGTTCCAAGTGGGAAAGTATCTCTAAATGTTTGAAATTTTTGTGCTTGCCACTTAGCAAAAAATTAATGTTGTATGTATGGTTGTATAAATTTTCAAAACATCTTCCATAAATATTCCAATAGGAATCTCCTCTTTTACATAGTTTAACCTTGTGGATTCTTTCCCAAAATTTGTTTGAAACAAACACATACTTGTAACTCTTGCAATTTACTGTCTTTGTTAGGTCAATATCTTCATTTCTTGAAGGAAATTTACCCAAATTTCCACATGTTTCACAAATTTCTTTTATGCAGTTTATTTGAGGTCCATTTTCATGATCACATAACATATCCTTTCTGAACAAACTGACCTATTTAGGAGGTGCATTTTGAAAACCATAACTTTCTTCTCTCATCTTTTGAAACACCTGATAGTAGAGATCAAATTCAATATGATAACAACATAATATGGCTTTAACCTTTCAAACATTGTTTTCCCAATCTTTATATGAGGATATATATTACAAAAGTTCATATACATCTCAAGTTGTGTTATGTCTATCCAATGTTTAATATGATTTTTCATAAATACCAGGACCAATCCTGTATCTCAAAACATCTCTAGTATTTAATGATGGGCAAGTTTGATCATTCCAAAAACTTGAGATCAAGTTCCTAACAACATCTTCAATCTTGTCAAAACTGGGAGCTTTACACATAATTGCCCAGTTGCCTTCTAAGCTATCATCTAAAACCTTTCTCTTTTTCTCGTAATTTATTAGTGTGGTTCTACTATAACCAATTTTTGCTGAAAGTGCAGACATTTTTCTTTTTCTTGCATAGATCTTGATTTATAATAGATATCAACATCACCCTTCTTATAGTGGCCTTATCCACTGATCGAGATCCTTTCTCAATGGAATCTAAACCATTTTTAAATTTTTCAATAATATATTTTTGTAGTGTCATGTGTTTCTTCTTATTTGATGTCAAATGTATAGCCAAAAATTGTAATGACTCTTTTAGCTCATTACGAAGAAGTAAACGTGATAAAAATTGGGTTTTTCCAAGTTTTTCAAGATGACTGAAATGATCATTGATTATTCCATTTATAGATTTAGTCATTGACCTCTTACTCTTATTTATAGGTTGGTCAGCATAACATTTCAATTTCTCCATATCCATCTCAAGTAAATGATCTAAATTTCTATAATAAATGTGTTTCCTCACCTTTTCAGCTAGTTTTATATGCTCATCCATACCAATAGAAGGAAGTGATGTTGACCCCTTTCCAATGTGCATTGTTTGAACTTGGTCCTCCTCCCTATCTTCAAGGTGCATGTGTTCTTTAGCAGATTCGTTTGATCCAATATCTAGATTTGGCTTGACTTCAACATGAGAACTTCCTACTTGTTGAGCCCTTTCTACATGTCACAAAATATTTTTCAAAGAAAGTGAGAGATGATGCTATATAAGTGGAGTTTATGTATGCAAGCAAAAAAAGTGAGAGACATGATGCTATAAGTGGAGTAGAACTTTCAAATGACATCAATCTTGATTCTTGAACTTAAGAAAATTTCCATGGAACAAATACAATTGGAAATGGATTTAATTTAAGGAAATGGACAAATGAATTTTCAAAGTCACTAGGTTTTGGAAATCAGATACATGAATTTACAATTGGAATATGGGATCACTATAGAGCAGGTTAGAGGTCGTTTGGATTTAGGAGTTCATTCACATCCAGGATCTCGTCACTCTCAGACCAAAACTAGTGTACATCATGATCCACCTATAGATCATTCAAATGTTGCATAAACTATGGGTTTTATGGATTTGTTGACTGGTCTCGGTTCATCATTGCTGATGCCATCTCAACTACATAGTCCCCTTCACTCATCATTTATGGCACGACATGCAATGGATCAGATGGATGTAGATGTTGACTCATCACTTGAGTGTTTGGTTGATTTGGTGGAGCTGACTATTGCAGAGGACTTAGATCATCTTATATCAGATGATGTGCATGTATCTGTGCATGTGCACGTTTCAATTCTTTTTTTAATTATTTTTTAAATTTTAGTTTTAACTATATATTCATGTACTAATATATATGTATATATATTGTAGGTTGACATACCTCATGTTAATCCTAGCCTTGGTTCAGATTGTGTATGTCGACATGACTCTATGAATGATTCTACTGCTAGTGGACATGTGAGTTTTAAATTTTTATATAAACATGTGTATATGTACATGCATATTTATGCATAGATATAGATAGATATTTAAAAATACATGTACATTCTTAAATAATTTTCATAAAATTTATAATATATTATATGTATTTAGCATATTGTGTACACAATTTTATCTGCAGGGCTCGACACATCCATCAAAGTCGGGTTCTCATTTAGATGATCATTCAACTAGGAGTCAACTTTCATATTAGGCCTTGCACTAGAGTTATGATCTCTACTACACTTGCTTATATGATGATCTCTAGTAGTTGACATTTGATGATCTCTAACTTACATTTGCTTATATGATATACATACACATTTTCTTATGTTTATATGTTTATTTTCATTCAATCTACATGCAATGTACCTCTTTTATTTTAGCATGTTTATGTTTATACATCAAATCTATCTACATGTACATGTGTTTGCTTATGTTTAAATTTTTATACATTAATAGATACATGTGTATGTATGTACATGTTTACACTCAATAACATGTTTATACAAATTTTAAATCTATATTTGGAGAACTCATTCTCACGTATTTGTGATTTATATATTGTAAACACATGTTAAATGTGCACTAAATAAGAGTAAGATGTCAATGACTAAATATGTAAATGGAATAATCAATAAATATTTCAATATGAACCATTGAGGACTAGAGAACAAAATATAATTTTAGAAGGAACCCTAAGATGGAAAAAATTGGAGATTAATGGGATGAAAGATAAGTGATGCAAGTGGAAAATTTTAAAAAAATATGAAGACCTTTCTCCTAGAATATTTACTAACCTAAAAGGTATAAAAGAAGAGACTGTAGGAACCATGCATATAGAACTAAAAGAGGGATCCAAACCATAAAGGAAAATAAAATAATAACTTAAAACCTCAATGTCCAAACAAGAGTTGAGATAAAATTAGACAAAATGTTAGTAGGAGGAATGATCAAAAAAATTGAAGATACCCATGGTAGATGAGACCAAACAATTTCCTTTTATAATTATATCATCCTTCAAACACTTTTCCTCTTTATAAAAATTTATATTAAATTATTTCATAAATAATTTCTTAATCTACATCATTATTTAACATGATTGTGTTTTCCTACAATCATATACAATTATAGATTTTTAAAGAAATTGAATTTGCATAATTTGCTAGTTTCAAATTAGGATAGGAAAATTTTATTCTTTGAAACATCAAGAAAATCTAATTGAAAATATACCTCTATGTGCTCAAATCATTGTTCTACCCTCTCTACATCTCCTACAAATGAAAATATTTCAACTATTGATTTAGATCCATCAAGGTTTGTTTGGTAAACTAGAATGACCATGAAAAATTTCCTCTACTATATATTTGGTTGTTCCCTTACTCTGCAATGAGCATAACTTATCTAAGAGACACTTTATTAATCACTATGTTATCTCATTGGTTGAGATAATCTTGTACCTTTAGTATCAAGCTTTAGGAATCTTACATTTATATCCATGCTTATCGTTTTGTTTGGGAAAATATTATCTTTTTGACAAGGAACAATTTTTTTTAATTTATCTATGTTGCATACCTATACATTAAATAACAACAAACTCTAAAATGAAATAACTTGTTTGATTACAACTTGATTCATTTAAACTAGGGTAGTTATTCCATACACTAGAATGCATTTTAATTTTAATTTTTTTCCCATATGCATATAAATACAAGCTTATTTTTCATTATTCCATATCAAATTGCAAGATTAATTCAAATTTATATCACTTGGAGAGTAGATTTTGGAGAAGATATTTTTGAACATTTATCAAGGTGGTATATTTTGGAGAAGAAAATATTTTAGCATTTTTATAAAGGAGGGTGGATTTTGGAGTAGACAACTTTTCATTTTTATCATTCAAGGAAAAATTTGGAGGAGAATTTACCTTTGGTAGAAGATTTTTTTTGAGTCATATTTAACTTGAAGAAGAAAATGTGAAAATAAAGAAAAATAAAAATTAAGGCTCAACAAAAATTGTCAAAAGAAGAAGAAAAAAGGAGGCGCAAACAAAACTTGGAAAATTATCGTAGAAAGAAACAAGGTGCATGATTATTTCTTCTCTCTCTCTCTCATGTTTTTGTTTAGGAATTTTATTAACACTTCAATATTCTCCTTATAAATCTATTTCCAACTATGAAAACCATGTTAGATTTAACTTGGAAACTTTAATACAAAAAAAATAGTCATCTTGCATAGACATTACCATAACTTCCAGAACCTCATTTTTCCTAAATTCCTTATCATCTATTTCCAATTGCATTTGTTCCATGGAATTCTTAAGTTCAAGAATATTTTATTTTATTTGTTCATTTCTACTTAAATAGTTCATAGTCTCTCACTTTCTGTGCTTGCATGTAAATTCAAAAAAGCAAGAAATTCTAAAGAAAAAGTTGAGCCAAATCTAGATATTGGATCAAACGAATCCGCTAAATAACATATGCACCTTGAGGATATGGAGGAGGCCCAAGTTCAAACAATGCATGTTGGAGAGGGGTTAGGATCACTTCCTTCTACTTGTATGGATGAGCATATAAAACTAGCTAAAACTTCTCACTTTCTTTGCTTGCATGTAAATTCATGTATCCAATTTCCAAAACCTAGTGACTTTGAAAATTCATTTTTCCATCTCCTTAAATTGAATCCATTTACAATTTTATTTGTTCCATTGGAATTTTCTTAAGTTCAAGAATCAAGAATGATGTCATTTGAAATTTCTACTCCACTTATAGCATCATGTCTCTCACTTTTTTGCTTGCATACATAAACTCCACTTATATAGCATCATCTCTCACATTCTTCACAAAATATTTTGTGACATGTAGAAAGGGCTCAATAAGGAGGAAGTTCTCATGCTAAAGTCAAGCCAAATCTAGATATTGGATCAAACGAATCCACTAAAGAACACATGGACCTTGAAGATAGGGAGGAGGCCCAAGCTCAAACAATGCATGTTGGAGAGGGGTTAGGATCACTTCCTTCTACTAGTATGGATGAGCCTATAAAAATAGCTGAAACTTCTCTCGCTCTCTTTGCTTGCAATGTGATGAAGGCATATGCCTCCAAGAGGTCCTCAGCCAAACAATGCATAGTCCTACATGCCATATCTCTGATAAGTCTGTCGAGTTGTGTGGGTGTAGGGATGCTTGTCGCTATAAAAGGACCTATGTTATTATGTTGTGCTACAAATGGTGTGGATCATGAATGTCTAGACATCAAATACTAACCCACATGATTAGTAGATATCCTAGTGGTGGTAGTGGCAATATCACCTACATTGTCAATTGCTTCCTTTTGGGAAGAAATGACAACTTGATCTACTAAGGGGGCCAGAGCTGGGGTGAGAGAAGGAGACCCACCACCAACCAATTTCCTAAACACTAGGGTTGGTCTATCTATTCTATGATAGGTGGGCCTATCGACAATCCTGCCACGCCCCTGACCAACATATTGTGGAATGTCTAGGTAGTTGACTTTGAGGCCCAAATGGACCCCAGCATACAACTGCTAAACAAAATATAATGGCATTTGGTCATTATTTGGATATTGATTGGATGTGCTCCAAGAAATTGTCGGTAGATCAATGGGGCCATAACATAATCCACACATTTGGTCACCTGGTATCCCCTCACCTTATGTTGATTTTGATAGAATGGAAAGAAAGTGTTTTTAATCATTTCTTTTGTCAGAACATCATGTATTTTTTTATAAGGAAACTACTTCCTACATATGGGAAAGAAAAGAAACTACTCTATCAGGGGAATATGCACTAGTATTCCCAAGTTCATCTCTTAGTTTTTCTAGGCTTTGTAATATGGACATGCAAACTTTTGAATATATTCCTGTGTTTGTACCATCTATTAATGAGTCTCTCAAACTCCTAATCTCACTAGCAGTATTTGCAAACAATGTTTCCAGAGGTGGAACATATGCACTTTCCATGTTATATGTATGTACACCTAAAGGAGCAATGAGACCTTGGTAAATAATATATCTAGATCTAGGGAAGATAAATCTAAAACAGTTCTAAATAAATTTACAAGTGTGCACATGATACATATATATATTGAGCCTATAGGTTGCACACTTATAAAATATGCATCTTAGATTAGATTTGTATATTCAAGATAATATCACTAGTAATGAATGCTACTTCGGATGAAAAATAGAGAATTCACTAGTTCAAATAATTCATCTAACAATAAATAATATTTTCATACCATTAACAAAAAAACATTCAACATCTATCATAGTTTTTCATAATCAAAACATTCATTACTAGATTGCACACAAAACATAATCTAAAATAGTTATAAATAAATTTACAAGTGTGCACATGATACATACATATTGAACCTATAGGTTGCACACATATAAAATATGCATCTTAGATTAGATTTGTATATACAAGATAATATCTCCAGTAATTTGAATGCTACTTGGGATGACAAATAGAGCATTTAGTAGTTCAAATAATTCATCCAATCATCAATAATATTTTCATACCATTAACAAAAAGACATTCAACATCTATCATAGTTTTTCACAATAATTTTTTTTCACTATTTTATTTAATTTTCTAAACATTTTACTTATTTAATTTAATATATTTATCAATTTATAATTCTTAAGTTCAAATATCACCCTTCTAGAGATCATATTAGATGGATTCCTCCATAAGAAACCAGGTGAAAGTTTAATTTTGATGGTTCTTTGAGGGGAAACCTAAGGCACTCTAGTACAAAATATGCTGGATTAAAGACTTAAAAAATCTTGATAAAGGTTGCATCTAAGATTTATTTCCTAGAACTAGTAATAAAGGGAAATCATCATTACTTAACATTAGTGGTCATCTAAAATCAATTTAGTCATTATTGAAGGATATTCAATGAAAACTATATTTAGCATCACGAAAATATAATTGATCAATCAGAAGAAAAACATCATACTATATGAGGCATGGGAAATCCTTGATTCACTAAAATTATTCTCTAACTATGTTGCTACCATGAAGGAAACAAGACATCATGTTTCTTTTCAAATCAAGAGATTTATAGCATGAATTATTTAATAATTGGAAATTATATGAAAATTTCTCTAGATCATACAAACATGTGGCATGTAACTCCTTAAATCA
Source organism: Sequoia sempervirens (assembly GCA_007258455.2). NCBI lineage: Eukaryota > Viridiplantae > Streptophyta > Pinopsida > Cupressales > Cupressaceae > Sequoia > Sequoia sempervirens. The sequence goes on from VDFB02193867.1 coordinate 465,261,004, forward strand.
TTTTTACCCCTTCATTCCATTAATAACCTGAAGTGGGATGAATGAATCACAAATGATGGGATGATAATTAAAGGTTATATAATTGGATTCCTAGGATTTATTCATGCTAAAATATCTAGCTTCTCTTCCTACACTTGTTATTTTCCATCTACCTACTCTACCTTTTTATTTAGATAAAAATTGAACTCCACATTTGATTGGTTGGAGAGATTTTCTAAATGGATTTACTGGGGGAATTAATAGATTACTAGGATAACATGGTCTTATTCTTATAAGGTGGAGATATTACCAATGATATTAAAGAGGTTTTAGGATGGGATTTTGTTGAGGTTGTAGAGCATTTCCATGTTAATGTTTTTCTTTTGAACATTTATAAAATTATTTAACACAAGAAATTGACAAAGGAATTGAGGAAGAATCACATTTGAGAGAAACACAAGGAGGATTAAAGATTAATTTTAATAATCCATCCCATGTTTGTAGATGCTTTTTTTCCCATTATAGGTTTGAATATTTGGCATCTCTGGAAACTATTGAAGAGGTGGAGGAGTGACTACATGCAATAGTCTAGGAGGTGGCCAATAGTCAAGGGATCATATCCAACAAAGATTATATTTATGAGCCCTAAAAATAAATTCAATGGAACTATGTGATGTTTCTTTAAATTATAAGTGTTGGATTCACTTAGATACTAAGGATTTATTATTGAAATAGGTGTTCTTGATTGTTCCATTTGTTACTTACATGTAATTCCAAGAAATTTTGATTAAAGTTAGCTAATTGTGTTCTATAAGTTAATCCATTTATTTGCTACTAGTGTATGGAATAACTATCCTAGTTTAAATGAATCAAGTGGTAATAAAACAAGTTATTTCATTGTAGAGTTTGTTGTTATTTAATGTATAGGTATGCAACATAGAGAAATTTTAGAATTTTGTTCCTTGTCAAAAAGATAATATTTTCCCAAACAAAACCATAAGCATGGATATAAATGTAAGATTCCTCAATATTGATACTAAAGGTGTAATATTATCTCAACCAATAAGATGACATAGTGCTTAATAAAGTGTCTCTTGGATAAGTTATGCTCATTGCAGAGTAAGGGAACAACCCAATATAAGAGGAAATTTTCCATGGTCATTCTAGTTTACCAAACACACCTTGATGGTTCTAAATCAATAGTTGAGATATTTTCATTTGTAGGAGATGTAGAGAGGGTAGAAAAATGATTTGAGCACATAGAGGTATAATTTTAATTGAATTTTCTTAATGTTTCAAAGAATAAAATTTTCCTATCCTAAGCTGAAACTAGCAAATTATGTATTGAATTTCCTTAAAAATCTATAATTTTATATGGTTGTAGGAAATCACGATCATGTGAAATAATGGTGTTTATTAAGAAATTATTATGAAATAATTTAACAAAAAAATTATAAAGATGGAAAGTGTTTGAAGGATGACATAATTATAAAAGGAATTCCAATAGTGGATTGAAATAAATTCTCATCAAAAGAAGGTGAAAGTGTATTAGTTATAGTGGGAATAGGAAATGCTATAGGTATGGAAGAGGCCTCTAGAATGGTAATGGGCTCCATAGTAACAACAAGTGGAAAAGGGGACTTAGTGGGAGGAATAGGGATAGAATGATATTTCATAAGTCTATATGTAGTAAGAAGACAATGGTCAACATCATGAGTATCATAGATGAAGAAAATATGATTTCTTTGTTTGGTCTCATCTACCATGGGTATCTTCAATTTGTTTGGTCATTCCTCCTACTAACATTTTGTCTAATTTTATCTCAACTCTTGTTTTGAGATTGAGGTTTTAAGTTAATATTTTATTTTCCTTTATGGTTGAGATCATTCTTTTAGTTCTATTTGCATGGTTCCTACCTCTTCTTTTATACCTTTTAGGTTAGTAAATATTCTAGGAAAAAGGTCTTCATATTTTTTTAAATTTTCCACTTGCATCACTTATCTTTCATCCCATTAATCTCCAATTTTTCCATCTTAGGGTTCCTTATAAAATTATACTTTGTTCTCTAGTCCTCAATGGTTCATGTTGAAATATTTATTTTTTAGTGCATTATTAGTGGCTATTTCATTTTCCCCTTCCTCAACTTATATTTTTTAAAGTTTTGAGGATTTTCTTCTCCTTTGGATTCCATAATTTATTCTTAGACGCACCACTTAACTTCTACTGTGGTGTTTCAACCTTATCCATCCACTTTACCAAGTTCCAAATGCTTGTCTCCTTTGGCAATATAGTCTAATGTTCTTTGTGAAGGACTATTTCTACTAGAGATACAATAATGTGCTTCATTTTAGTACATTGTGGATTAGCTTGTGAATATCATGTAATGTAAATTTTCTACAAAATTATTTTGTCCCATCATCCAATTGTTGGTTCCTCCTCTCTTTTCTTAGTTAATATATTTTTGTTTTGCAATAGGTGATAATGTCCAATAGAAAAGTTGGGTATATAGCCTTTCATCATATTCTCTTCTATTTGTCCATTCCCTAATGCAAATTTGAAGGTTTATTTCAAGTTTCATCTCGCCACAATATTTTAGATTGGGTTTATAGTCTCCTTTTGATAAGTACTTGGTTCTTATAAGGACCAAAAATTTCTTCCCAATTGGGATATTAGGTTTGTGGGTGTACCACCATCTTTTCATGCTACAAAGTATCTTGAAGAGATTATAATCTCAAATTTTATTTCTTAAATAATTTTTCCATGTATTTTATACATGTTAAAAAAATTCCCACCCTAGAATACCAAGGAAGCTTAATATGAGAAATTCATACGTTTCTGATATACTAATATCAAGTATGATTTATCCTCTTGAGTTAGCCTCATGCATGGTGTCTTAGACTATTATTCTTAAAGAATGTAGTGCTTTCAATTCTTCTTCTCCAATTTTTTCTTATGTTATCTTCTTTATGTATGCCTTACTCATATCAATGTATAGGGGTATATGTATTAACTTTTTTTTTCAAAGAATGAGATTTATTCTTTATAGGAGTTAATTGTCCCATTATACTTTAAAAACCATTCTAAATTTAGTAAAATGTTGAAGGAATTAAAGAGTTCCTTCATCTCTATTACTTCAAAGTCTACTTTTTTCTTGATTCCCATTAAATTAACTTCTATCTTTCTCCAAGTTCCAACATTACAAATGGCAGTACCATCCACAAGATCAATATTAAAGGGGTATCATAAACTATTTGATTCCTAAATTCTTCTCAAACTCTTTTAGGTTTAAATGATTTTGAGGTCAAATATTATGCTCTTAAAATGTTTGTTGTTTAGTTTAAGTTTTACTATAATTTGTTTCTACTTCCACCTTCATGAGCTTGAATAATGTGTACTTGATCAAATTTATCTATCAGGTCCTCACAAACAATTGGAGCTATATCCACTTGAGATAAAGAAGGAAATTGCTACAAAGTAAATCCTACTAGTTACTGTGATCATTGTGGGAAAGATGCCTAATTACTTGCACTAACAGTAAATCTAGTTTGTTGGATCAAGAAGCTTTGTTCAATATTAATGTTAAGATGTTGATATTGATGTACACATTCTAATTCTTGTTCTCAAACTATCTCAATTTCCAAAGGTTTGGTTGAAACTTTTGTCCTAAATTATTATTAACGCCCCAAGTTAAATTGGTTTGGTTGAATCAAATAATAAAATAATATTCTAGTTAGTAAGAAACAAAAAATGAAACTTATTGATAACACTAATGATTATGGCCTTCTTATATGATCCTATTTAATAACCCTTTCGGAAAATCAAATTCCCTATTATCATCTATGAAATATTTACGATATTCCTTAAACACAAGATCATTCAATTTTAAACATGAGAATGGAGAGGAAAATAACCCTTAATTGTCTCTCTGAAAGAAATACAACATAAAGGAGATGATTCTAATAGTAAACATATGTCCATATATTCATTTAATAGAGACAAGAATCAAAAATAAAATTGACATATGTACAACATGAAAATTGTTTGTATTACTTAAAACAAGTGTTGTATGAAGTACAAATAGATTTTACTCAAATTTTCATTCTAATTTTTGAAGTGTTTAGATACTTTGCTTTAAATTTTTTGAACAAGGTATGGAAGTCCATCATATTATAACTTAGGATAGAGGAATTTTGTGCATTTTCCCTAGTATACATGTATGTGAAATGTGGAAGAATTGAAAAGGCAAGTGAATTGTTTGAAGGATATGCACAAAATGGATTTGTTGAAAAGGGTTTAGAAACTTTCAATAAAATGTAATTAGCAGTGTAAAGCCAAATTTCACAACATTTTCCAACATCCTCCATGTCTATGCTAAAATGGGAGCTTTGGAATAGGGTATGGAAATCCATCAAAGCATAAAGGATAGAAAAATGGTTGCAGGTTATGTAGAAAATGGGTTTGTTGAAAAGGCTTTAGAAACTTTCAAGCAAATGCAATTGGAAATTGTAAAGCTAAATTCCACAAACTTTTCCTTGCCTATGCCAAAATGGGAGATTTGGAATAGGGTATGGACATGTGCAAAATGTGAAAGAATTGATTGAGAGTGGAGCAAGAAATTTGGTCTCATGGAATGCCATGATTAAAGGATATGCACAAAATGGATTTGTTCAATTTAGGGTTTAAAAACTTTCAAGCAAATGCAATTCAGTACAACCAAGTATGTGAAATGACACAAAAGCATAAAACTAACTTGAAAGTAGCACTAGGTTGGAGGGTGATGCGCTGTGGAGGGTGATGCACTGTCGCTCAGGGTGGTGATTTCACCAAGAGGTTTTCCTAGGAGTTTACCGCTGCAAATGCACATGAAAATGACTATCAAAACCAATAATATCAATTGTTTTATTTAAAAAGACCTAATTTAGGGATTCAAGTGAACCCCCTTTCGTTCGAACCCCTTTTTTAATATTAAAAACAATGTACATTCATAGGTTTGAGTGAACTATGGGGTTCACTTGAACCATATGGTTTGATTGAATGCATTTAAGGGTTCACTCGAACCAATTAGTTCGAGTGAACTATGGGTTTTTCTTGAACCATATGGTTTGATCGAATGCATTTAAGGGTTTACTCGAACCAATTAGTTCGAGTGAACCCCTTAAATTTGTTCAAGCATTCAAAATGCATTTTTGCTGCCTCCATAAAATTGTAAACCACTCATGTGGTCCTACCTTAAGGAAAACTTCTATATAGCCCCAACACTTTCTCTAGATATTACACATGCAGGTTTTGAAGATATTCATTTGTTGGAGGCTTCATCACTTGCATGGTTGTAAGCATTTCCTTTCTTTCTCTTATTCTCTTTATCATTTCTATTTCACTTCATTTTGGCTTTATCACATTCTGTCATTTTCCTACATTCTTTAAGTTCTTAGTAATTAGATTGCCAATCATCATTTAGCCATTTTTTGTGATATTCTCACTTTTTGGTCTGTACGAGACACTAGCGCGCCTCTGGGATGCCAACGTACTGCACTATCATCCTTTGCTAAGAGCTTGTCAGTTTGTCTAGAAAATTTTCATGACTTGCTCTTTCTAATTCTAGAACTCTCATGCTATTCCTAAGGTAGTTTATGGTAGTTCACCTCATGAGGCTCTCTGAATGAAGAGAACCCATGAGTAGAAAATCCCCCTTCTCTATATTTTGGTGAACCCAACGTGAAGAGGATATTTTAAAAAAAAAACTAGGAATTTATTTACTCCAACTTGGTGGGGTCATAACTTTTGACTTGGTGCTCGAAATTCAAAACCGTTTGCATTGTTGGAAAGGTCTCCAAGAGAACTAGTTTAGTCCCTAAAATACTATGCCTTTGACTATCAAATTTTACAAACCAATGTAAGTTTCGACCTCAAAATCCACTCCAAAGACCTCAGAAAATACAAATTACTAGAACCTAGAAAATACCGAAAAAGTTAGAAAATCTAAATTCTCAGTTTTTCTTACTTCTATCACCAAAATCAATTTAATATCCTCTTTTATTAATTCATTATCTTATTTTATTCAAAATATTAATGATATTTAATTTCATGCATGCGATGGTGACTTGGCTTTACCCATATCACTTGGTGTCTTTGATCCATCTAATGAAAGTCCTCTTACTCCAGAGGATATTTTGTTGCAAGATGAAATTGTTAATACCTTTCTTAATGTTACTATACCTTCTATTCATTCCAATCCACTCTCTTTTGGAGATGATGCATTCATGGATGATGAATCTCGCTTCCATTCCAATACACTCTCTTCTAGAGATGATGCATTCATCAATGATGAATCTCCTCTCCATTCCATTGCACTCTTTTCTAGAGACAATGCATTAGTGAATGATGAACCTCTTCTCTATTCCAATGCACTCTTTTCTAGAGATGTTGCATTAGTGAATGATGAATCTCCTTCAACATTTGATCTTGTTTGGATTGATGTTGAGGATATGTCTTCAAATAATTCTACTAGTTGTGATGAGTCTGTAAATATAATCTATCTCTATTGCCCCTCAAAGGTCTAAGAGACCGATCATTTACATGACTCTAGCTAGTCCTTCTCCTAAATGATTTGTTCTATTGATGATAAGGCTCCCTCTTATAGAGCGGTAGCCCATGCTTATGAGAATAGAATGAATAAGAAAACAATCATTCCTCAAGCACCTAAACCCATGACTAAAGCACCTAGTGATTATGATCTTGTTGAGCAACTCTAATTTACTCCAGCTAAGATCTCACTATGGGACTTGCTTCAGTCTGCTCTGATTTATCAAGGTATGCTTTAGGAATCCTTGCAAAAGATCCTCTTGCCTTCTTCTGTTAGGCTAGAAAATACTGATGCATTAATAGCTCATATTCATGCAAATTCACCGAATATTACGTTCTATCCATAGGAACTCCCGCTTTCCAAAGTACAGAAGCAAGAAAATCCTCTAATGATTATAGTTAACATTAATAACATTGGAATTAGACATACTCTCATTGATGCCAGTTTGATGCTTAATGTATGTAGCATAGATCTATTACCTAAGATTAATATTGATCCATCTTATCTTAATGCTTCTTCTGTTGTCATTCATGGGTTCAATAATGTTGGTTGACAAGCCTTAGGAATGATATTATTGCCTTTGAGGTTGGGACCCATTACCATACCTACCCTCATATATGTTATGTTAGAAAAGCTACCATATAACCTTCTTCTTGGCAAACTGTGGATACATGCTATGGGTGTAGTCCCATCTACCTTGCATAAATCTATTAAGTTCATTTGTAATAATAAAGTAGTCACAGTTAAGGTTGATCCTGATGCTATGCACTTATGTGAGATGGCAATTTCCAATCAGGTTTTGGTTGTGCCTAATCTTATTCCTTTAGTATCTTCCAATGTGTTAATGTTTACTCCAATGGTACCTACTACAAAGGATACTCTTGAGATAGATTTCCCTAAAAAACATCCTTCTGAAGCAAGAAATCTTAAGTCTTCTCCTTCTACCTCTTCTCAAAATAATGCATGCCTTGGTGATGATTGGGGTTCTTTAGAATTTATAGATTCCTTCATTTAGGAATATAGAATCACCCCGATCCACTTAGACCTTCCAATAACATCATTCACACCCGCTATCAAAGATGATCATTCTTCTGTATCATGGGATAATGTGAATGTAAATTGTAATGTTCTTAGTGTCAATCCTCCTTTTGAGGAAGATGATCACACTTTTATTAAAGAGGATAATGCTGGTAATCTTGTAAGGAAAGATGATGGCGATCCCGTAGAGAAGAATAATGCCCATTGTTGGAATAATGCTATCTATGAAGATCCTCCTCAAGATTTGTAAATGCATTATGGCCCCAGCTTTAAGCTCATCTCTAAATATGGTTATGAGCATAAAGGTTGTGGGCATAACGAACAAGGAATTCAAATCCCTATAGAATTCATACCCTATGAGTGTAATTTGGGGCTTGGTTGCTCAAATGGATGATCTAAAAAAACTTCATGGTTGAGTGACAAACTATTTTCAACCTCGCTCCATTGAAAAGATTCTTCCTCCTTTGTCTTCTATCTTCGTGCTTTCTTCCTGTGAACAGTCAAGTCTTTCTCCACAAAAGAAAGGGTTGCTTCCTAAGCCTCATCTTCTATCTGAGCAAGAGCGTATTTTTTTGTGTCTTCTAAAATCCCACTTAATCACTCTTCCTTCTCTGACACATAATAAATCGCATGAACATGATAAAGAAAAACATTCTTTTTGTGCATACCATCAAGTGCTTGGCCATTCCACTAGTGAATGCAAGACCTTGAAGGATAAAATACAACTTTGTGATTTTGGTGCCATCAAACTCTCATTTGATTGATACACACACCTTTTCTTTGCATGACAAGTGATATCGAGGTTCACCTCTATCCTATATGTTCTAACAATCTTGCATGGTTCTCCTCCCTTGTATGCTGAGGTAGTGATAACTTGTTATGGAGATGTGCATCCTTCTTAAGGACCCCCCTCTCTTCTCTTTATATTTCAAATGAAGCATCCCTTGAGTGGACCCCTTTTTCTTTCAAAGGGTTCTTAAGGGACCCCCTTTGAAATAGTTTCTCTCAAATGAATTCATTGGTGTCTAGCTTGGGGGCAGCCTGACTAGATCTCACTTTCCAAATAGCACATCCCTTTTGTGGACCCCTCTTCTTTTGAAGGGTTCTTGAGGGACCTCCTTTGAAATCCTTCCAATTTTTTGATAGTTTGTGTGACTGTTTGCTTACTTGCATGTGTGGCCACTTTCAAACATGTTCTATATGTGGATAAACATGTCTCTTTGTAGGTGTTCTTGTAAAGTCACTTTCCAACTCTGCAGAGTCTCCTTTTTTGGGTTTTCTCCATGTGAGAGACCTTGGAGGACACTTCCTTATAGGTTTGTAGGCCTATAAGGCACTTACTTATTGGGGCTTCCTTCATGTGAGATATCTTGGGGGCTACCTCCTTCCAGGTTTGCAGGCCTGTGAGATGCTTTCATCTTGCAAGATTTTTCTATCGTTGGTCTGAAGGCCTTCGATGTACTATGTTTAGCTTCATAGTTTCGAGGAGCTACAATGTCCTTTTGTTCAACTCTCCTTGGGTCTGAGTACCTATGGAGCCATCTCTCCTGGAATTTTCATTCCTTTCTAATTCTCTTCTCTCTCCCTCTTAAATTATTTTTTCTTCTCTCTTTTCTCTTTTGTATATACTAGATCAAAGATCTACCTCTTCTTCATCTTGAGTATATGCCCTTCCTCACTTTGTTTTAGAATTCTTCTAAGTGTGTTATTTCTTATTTTGGGGACAACACATAGTATTGAGACAACCTTTTACATCAAGGTCTCTTTCACTTTGCTGACTCAAATCCTGTAGTTTTTTATGTTGTAACATTGCTGTCTGGTGTAGGTTTTTCTTGTCTAATGCATTAGTTTTGCAAGTCTTCATCATGGGGGAATGCTTCTGTGGTTCAAAGATTTTTCTGATTCCTCTACAATATCCTTTTTGCATATGTTGTTATTTATGTTTAATATATTTCCTTTAGCATGCATATTAGTTTAGATTCATATGCCTGCTAAAGTGGGGGGAAAATGTATAATAAAAAAATTGCACCCCTTGCAATTTCACAAGCATTCTTGTATCCAATTCAGTGTCCACTCCATTAGTATCTTGTGTAGGATAATTTTAGCCCCTGCATCAGCCTTTTTCCCTTCTCAAGATGCTCTAACACCCCTTTTCAATAGCTACCCTCACATGTCAGCTTTGCATCAAAACTTTTGATTTTCCTATTCTTATTGTTTTGTAGTGTGATGTGTTTGGACACTAGTGTGTTGTGTGGACATCTGCATGGAGTGATAGCATACTGTAACATTTCAACATTCAAATGATCATTTATGTGCATGTTTTCCATTTGTCATCTCCTTGGTTTGTGGTAACAGCTTGAGATTCCTTGTAATCGCTCAAGGAAGCTTCTTTTTTATTCTCTTCTCTCTTTAAATGTTATCTTTTCACCTCATTTTCTCTCTCTGAATCTTTCTAGCTCCTCTCCATATTTGGCTCCTACCTTTTCCTCCTTTCTCTTGTTATCTTGCTTGCATATCTCCATACAACTTGTTACAATAGCTTCAAACACTCTCAATCTCTCTTAGCAACACCCTTTGCAACATTCTTGGCTCTTGCAGCTATCTTGCTCTCCCCCCTTTGCAGCTCCTTTGGCTCTTGCAGCTTCATCTCCCTTATTTCATGCTTATGAGCATCCTGTGGTTCCATATCCCCTATCTACTACATCTCTACTTCATGATACGGGTTCTCCTTCTCGAGTAGGGATTGCTTTTATCACCTACATTTTGTGACACGAGTTCTCCTCCTCAAGCAGGGTTTGCTTTTATCACATCGCATTTGCTTACTTCTTACTCTCTATTTTTTGGTTGTCCATGGACGTGGGAACACCAAAACAAGGGTTTGACTAAGGAAAACCCCTATATGGCCCCAACACTTTCAATATATTATGCATGCAGGTTTTGAAGACATTCATTTATTGGAGGCTTCATCACTTGCATGGTTGTAAGCATTTCCTTTCTTTCTCTTATTCTCTTTATCATTTCTATTTCACTTCATTTTGGATTTATCACATTCTATCATTTTCCTACATTTTGTAAGTTCTTAGCAATCAGACTGCCAATTGTCATTTAGCCATTTTTTGTGATATTCTTGTATACACCTAAAAATAGTCATGGCATTTAATTAATTAAATACCAATTATTTAATTAATATTTGACTATGTATAAATAAATTCTCAATTTATTTATATTGTTCACCCTTCTTTAATTCTCCATATTATCTAAAATCATATTCTTCTAAATTAATTAAATAAACAAATTTCCATAAGCTTGTTTTATTTAATTAATCTTCACTAATCTCAATTAGGAATTTGAGCACATGGCCACAACTTTTTGTGCAACCTCACCAAGGTCACATGAAATTAAATAAATATAATTTTTAATTAGAATTATCCTCAACCAATCTTTAAAAGCACATGGCTTATTCCTCACACACTTCCACCAATTTTGGTTCACATGGTCTTCTCTTCCCACACTTGAGTCTTCCATCCAAATGGCATGTTGCCCATTGGTCAAGAGATGCTTCCATCCATATGGAATGTTGCCCATTGGCCAAGAGATTCTTCCATCCATATGGCATGTTGTCTTTGGTCAAGGGGACAACATCTTGATTCTCTCTATCTCCACCATCCATTCTTCTTGTTCAAATCTGGACTATCGATTATTGCCACCTCACTATATGCTTGGAAAAAGGCTATAAATACAACCCTTGGGAATTGCATTTCGCATCCACATTTTGAATAGATTTATTATGCAAGTTTATTTTTGGAGCTTTGGAGAATTTCAGAGTCTTATAGTTACATCCAACTTCATGTTTTTCTTTGCGTTTACATCTTAGCTTTGAATCTTGCTTCATAGTTTCATTTTATGTCTTCCATTGCATCATAATTGCATTTTAGATTAGCATTTTCATAAGTAGCATTTCAGAATATGGAGTATGATATTAGTCTTTCATAGTTTACATTTGAGCATATGTAGAATCATATATAGTATCATATAGATCACTACCATAGTATCTGCCACTGCTTGTTCATTCATCATAAACACCATCATCTATTTATCATGGCATCCATTATCATTTCCATCATATATTTGCATGTAAGAGCTTAGTTGGCTTGCATGTTGAATACTAATCTTGTTTCTTAAGTTTCATTCTAATAGTCTTTGTCCACAGAAATATGAGGACCAAAATGTTAAAAGAATCATTAAGAATAGAGGACAATGAGATGTTATTGGAAGATTTGTTAAATTGCAAATTAGAATAACTTGTTTTCTTTGAATCTTTAATATAAATCATTTCATTAAGGTTTGTGTTGATAATACCTTTACACATTTCACACACGCACAAAATGACACCCACTATGGGGCCCTACCCTGTTTATTTTTAACATGCTAGAAAATTTATGTTCACAGGTTCAAACGTGAGACTTCTGGCACTTCTTGCACCCATTCTAGTGCCTCTTTCACCTGTTTTGGTGCCTTCTGCACCTCTTGTGGTGCCTTTTCTCTCTGTTTTGGCACATTTTTCCCATTTTGTGGTGCATTTTGTCTAATCTTAAAATGGTTGTATCTTGGTCATACAAACATATTTTCAGAGCTTTTTTTTTAAATGGGTTATAATTTCATAAGCTATGCAATGATGTAGGTGTTCCTCAATTTTTGTGGAGTAAAAATTTTCAATTTTACACCTAAATTCAAATCACATTGTAACTTGGTCTAAATTTTAGGGTTTTTATGCCTAAGCATTCATCTAACCCTCATGTCTTCTTATTTCTTGATCTCATCTAACATTTTGAGCATTTATTGCAGGTTTTAAGAGAAATATGGAGCATTAAAGTGAAAGAAAAATCATTTGATATCTATTGTACTAAAAACGCTTGTCAAAAACATTCTTATCAAACTCTTGATGATTTATGCAAGGGATGGAAGTGATTTAATTTTTTCCTTTTAGTTAAGTTAGGAACACAGCTTAATTAAAAGGTTAATGAACACCATGTATTTCGTGCTTGATGGATGGTAGGAATATGCTCTCCCCTTAACTGGGTGACCAAAAATCCAAACCCATTCATGTTTATCTATGAGTGTGAGTGGAGCATATGGCATGTGTTCTCTCTTTATTCATGCAAAATAAAGATTGATCAAACTATGAGTATACTTGCTTGCTTTTGTTTATCTTAGAGGGTCTACCTTGTGGGAAAAAGTAATCACCTCAGGGAATGACCCAATCGATAACACACTAAAACCAAGCGACTTCCAGTTGGTATATAAGTTTGGATACTAGAACAAAGGCCAGTATCACAAGGATAGTTCTGACGAGAAGGGCAACAATGGTCTCTTGCCACATGGATTATCCCCCATGAACATAATGCCCATACTAAAACCCTTGTTATAGTTTGGCCAAAAGCCTTTATCTATTCTTTGGTGCAGCAACAATCATTGCGAAGGAATCCACATTCTCACAATTTTTAGTAGAGATGAGAAATATGCCATGGGAGATTCATGGGTATTAGTGCTTGGCTACCCCAAGAAGTGAGTGTTGTGGAGGGAAGCCAGTAGGTTCAAGCATCTATTCATCCACTAAGAATAAGTGTGGTTGGGGTAAAACCCACATGGAATCCAAAAGAATAAAGTCTTTCACAACCTTAGGAGTGTACAATGCTTGATGTGTCTTTATCAAAGTGTTCTAACAAAAAAATTCAAACAAAACATCACATTTTGAAAGTGAAAACCCTAATTCAGAATTCAATTCATTGAAACAACCATGTCTCCAACTAGAAAATCAGAAAAACCAAACAATCTTTCAAGAAATAGTGTTATAAATATTTTTGGTGCCTTCTACACCTATTTTGGCACCTTTTTTCTCTGTTTTGTGCTTTCTGCAAAACACAAAATAGTGACCTAGGTCTATCTCCTATCTAACAATCAGTCTCATCCCAAGAATCATAAACAGTATTCAACTAGTCCTTAGGCACAAAAAAGTCTAAACATGTGTGTTACCAAATGATTTCATGAAAGATTAAAATTCAGAAACCAAAGTCCAAACCTCTTAGTCCAAAAGAACATCAAAGATGACTATCAACACTTTACGACTTTAGAGAGAGGTTGACCTTCAATATCTACAAAAGAGCTTGCAAGAACAATCCTGAATTATACATCTTTTACTGCTGTCAAAATCCAAGACTTTTCCAAAGATTTGAGTATCTCATCTCACAAGTTTGAACAAAAATTTCATAATTTTCTCAAGTCCAACATCATTCCTTAGATACCTTAGAAGTATAAACTTGTTAAACCTGACCTCTACAAGTAGAACTCTCCAAACTAAACCTAGATCTAAATATCTCAAAGTTCATAAATCATCAAACTCATCATATCTTTGATTTCTAAGCCTAGTTTCATCATCAGGATTTGTCATCCTTTCATCATGAAACAACCAGTATACAATCAAATCAAACTTAGTCCTATCAATAGAATTTTTCATTCTATTTGACTTAGTTTTAATTCTTGGAACTATTCCAAACAAAGATCAAAGTTTAGACAAAGTATAACACTTGCATGCCCATTCAAACAAGGTTCTAAAAATGAAAACTTTAGGAAAAAGGACTTGAAAATCAAAACATTGAAGATTCAAATCTTGAAACTCCAATCATTGAGACATAAAAGCTCATAAACTCAAAGAACATGAAATTGAAACTCAAACCACCATGGCTGAAATAGATGAGGATCAATTGAATGCTTTAGCTCATCAAATGAAAAACCTTCAACAACAAATCTAGGATATGCAAAGGGAAATAACCACAAAAAGATATTTGTTGTCAAACATCTATTCTTATCCATTTGACAGAAATCTTGACATGACACCTTCTCCACCAACAACTACATCATCCAAATTCAATTTAATTGAATTTTTGAAAAAATGAAATCAGAAGTCCAAATCTCAGCCCTCAAACACAAAGGATATTGAACAATCTTACCATGTCATGCATCTATCTTCATCTCCCATAAGCAAAAATATACCTCAAGATTATTTCACTCAAGTCAATGATTCCATCCAACCATCTTCTTCTATCATATCTTCTACATCCATTGATTCATGTCAATCTCTCAGTCCAAACCATGCTGTCATAGACTCCTCTACACCTCAAGATAAAATCATTCTTTCCACTTCATCCAATGATACCAAAATTCCACAAGTTCTTCCAATCTTTGACCAAGACTGAATCTCTCAAGAATTTTATGATGATCCCCTCCTTTCACTTTTCATCCACAATGATTCCCCTCCATCTCAAGAGAAGAATATCCTTACAAGTTCTTCTTCCATCCCATTTGATGAATCCATACCATCTCAAGACTCCATTGCATCCTAGGAGAATGATAATTCTTCCATCATATCTAATGATGTCTTACCATCCGATGATCAAGATATACTTTCTACAAAATCTCATGATTCCCTTCCTCGTCAAGATCAAGATATTCTTCCATTCGAGGATATCCCTTCCTTTCATGAGGATGTTCATCATTCTCAATATCAAGATATGTATTTCATACCACTTCACAATGATTTCATAACTAGTAAAGGGCAAGCTACTCCATCTTCTACACCTTGTGATCATTTTCCAACGCAAGATCAAAACACCCCATCATCCCCATGTCAAGAGCCTATCACACCTATACAAGCTATCCATGAACCACACACCTACAAATTGGGATCCTCCACCTTTTTCTGCTCCAGTTTACTTTTGACACCTATCCTTTTATCCATACCATATCCTCCCCAAAATGGACTCACATCTTGTTTCACAAAGAACACATATCCCATTGGTAAACAAATGTGTTAAAGTATGAACTACAAAGGAAAAGGATTAGGCCTTCATGAACAAGGTATCATAGAACCCCTTTTTGCTCAAGAAAACCCATATTACCATGGCCTTGGTTATACACCTAAGTATCCTAGTCCTTCAAACCTTCCATCTATCCTAGGTCCATATCCTATTCCTCAAGAATAACAAAGGCACACATCCTTAATGCCCTTTCAAAATTCTACCTACACTCACTCATCCATAATGCCTCCATACCATTCATCTCAATCCACCCCTCCCATTGCTCTTGGAAGCAATTTGGGTGTCAAATGTCAAAAGCCTCCATATCAAAATCCACATGTGTCAAAGGATCAACATGTCTCCTCGAAGAGGCATGCAAAAATAAAAGAAAATTTGATCCAAAATCAAAAGAAAAATAAAAAAGGCCACAAAGGCCCATCAAAGCAAAAAGAAAAATTTCCAAGACCACAAAGGTCCATAAATCAAAAGGAAATTTCAAAAGGCCACAGAGGCCCATCAAAGCAAAAGGAAAAACTCCCAAGACCACAAAGGTCCATAAATCAAAGAGAAAAATATCAAAGACCACAAAGGCCCACAAAACAAATATCAAAATAAAAAATCATGTGGGTTCCAAAAAGTCTCATTAAAATCTAAATTGGCATCCAAATTTGCTAATCCAAAAGCTTCCTCCAATCCTCCATCTAAAAACCTCTCACCTTCCAAATCCATTTTTCCTCCATCACTCCACCACCTCTCAAGGTGTGTACCAATGTTGAACTTGTCATGCTTTCCATCTATCCATCAGCAAGTCTTCCCACCTCCTATCCATTACCCAACATTCATCCCCCATTATTATCCTTTAATCCAAACCTTCAGATAAGTCCTTAGTTTGTTCCATCATACCTTTAATAGGCCAACATTTAACAATCTAATTCATATTTACCATGGTTTATTAAAGGGATAGTTGGTCATGAAACTTGATGCTTAAGTCCTTCCTCCATCTCCCTATCATCCATATCCTATTTTCCATATTCCTCTTTGCACTCTACACTTGGGGGGCAAGTTTCATCCATCTTGTCATTCCTTATATTTCCACCTTTGATCTTGACAAGGTTAAGGATCTCCTTGAACATCGTATATCTTATCCTATTCGCTTTGTCCATATCTTTTATACCATATCTTTCACCTTATCCATATTCCATCATTCTTTTTAAATACATCATTTCTTCCTTTCCTTGGTCTTGATGGGGAATAGGGGAAAATTAATTGGGCCTTGTGTCCATGTCTCATCTAGTTGATCTTGATCATCCCATTCATTATCCTTATCTTTGTATTTCTTCCATTCCATATCTCCTAGCTTATCTCATCACGTCCCTTTGCAACCTTGAATTTTATCATGTAAATCATATTTGATCAGAGTTGTAAAACATTATCCAATCCTCATATATTTTATCAATCAATCATCAGCAATCATCAATCTTATCATCATCATGCCTTATGGAATCAATCATTTCTAGCATCTTAATCAATCAACCATTGTCATCTTTCGACAAGAGATATGTTGCTTGTGTGACATGTTTTATAGTGAAACTTTCATTTTGATCTATCATTTATCCACGGTTGCATTATCTCTATTTTGGGGAATCTTGTTCCTTCAAACACTCATATCATATCATTTCATCAGAAAAAGGTCCTAAAAAAATCCAAAAAAAAATCAAAAAAATGATTGAAAATAGTAAAGAAAAAAAATCGTCCTCTAGTGAAAACCACTTCAGTGGCGCTTTGGGCAAGCACCTTGGTGAAAACCTGGCAAACATATGCCTTGTGTAAAATAAGCACTCTCCATCCATCTTGGGCTATGTGACTTGCTCTGCATCATTCATCCATCATGCTTCCATATTTGCGTTTGTCATGCATCCATGTTCACATCATAGATTGATCCATTGTTTGTGTCATGATCTCCCCTAGTACTAATCAACGCATTATAAAAATCAGTTTGTCCTATCACATCGCATTGGGGGCATGTCTTACATTGGATCAGATTTGTGTACATTCTTGAATTCATAAAATCAAAAATCCAAAAACATTCAAAACATATCAAAAACCAAAAACATGTCAAAAAGTCAAAAAGACAAAAACATAGTCATCTTATCGAACTACATCATCTCTAAGCTTTGAACATAGGCAAGGTTGATCTTTGATTATCCCTTGAAACATTTAGGTCAGTCTTCTAGGAGTCTATCATAATAAACTAAAATTTTCACATTTGTCTCTTCATCTTGTAAAAATTGGTAGGGTCATCAATTGAACTACGTGGTCTCTACGTATACAACATAGGCAAGAATAATCTATTGATCAGCCCCCAAGGCCCCTAGGATAGGTAATTAGGTTAGGTTTTGGTCATCATGGTTGTGTCTCACCTTGGATTGGGAGCAAAATCCTGAACTCACTAGGGGCAAATAAACCTTGGGCTTAAACCAATAGAAAAATAATAGTAGTACAACACAACCCAAAATAATGATCATAGTGCAACTAAACATTGAACATCAATCATACAAACAGAAACACATCAAACACCCAAATCAAATCAAAAGTAAACTTCAAATGGATGATCTTTCTGAATCATGGGTTTATCACATTAAACACAAATGTTCAATTGTTGTACTTGGATTTTTTTTATCATATCTCTAGAGCCCCTCAATGATGTATCGAACTAGAGGAGCCAAGGAGTATGATTTTTTTTGTCTGTTTTCTACGAGTTGATCATTATTATTGTGTAAATTGTCATGGAACGTGCTCTACAAAGTATCACTGATGACATTCCAAATTTGCATAGGAAAATGGTCAAATCTTGTCTATTTATGCAAGTGATACTCAAGTCATCTTAGTTTAATTATACTTAGATGCTTGTGTTAACTTGCACTATCAAACATCATGGAAATAGTAATCAGGTCAGCATGGTCTAAATATACCATTGATTCTTGTACTCACTTTCAACATTTTAAAGGTCCAATGATGATAAAAATCACGACCAAATTGGTTGTTATGAATGACAACTTTTGCATATGAGATCTGCATGGTTAGAGTAGATTGCATCCATGCTATTTTGCATCTGTATTTATGAGATTTCCAAAGCAATAACAATGATGTTATCTCTTGCATTCAGGGATTGAGTACCTTTGACATTACCAAAAATACATCATTTTCATATAGTTACACATCACTTGCATTATCATCAATTAGAAAACATTCTCATTTAGTTGCATATCACTTGCATCATCATTTGCATACATTATAAAGCATTACAACATCATTCATCCATCCATGCATCACATCATCATATTTGCATCAAACAACACAAAAAGACATGCATCACATCTCATTTACATAATCAAAATCATTTTATATAGTGGCATTAGGAAAGTGGTTCACTAAGCTTAAATGAGTGAGTCTCTTCAAATTTCTAAAAGAATTGGGAAATATGTCAGGTTTTGTGAAGCTTAATTTAACAAAGAATGAACTAATGACAACCTTCCCACAACTCTTGGAAGTTAGATAAATTCACTCATTTAATCTTAAGACCCTAGAACACAATCATCTCCATAATCATTTGCATCACATATTCATAATTCAACATTACAAAACATCACACATCATTTACATAATCATTATATATCATTATCATCACATCCATACATAATCAATATGAACATCACATTTCATCACATATCATTATTGCATAATCAAATCCATAAAACATATAGAATCATCCATACTTGCATTATCATATCATAGCATATCATCATTGCATACCTTCCCATAGAATTAGGTATCATCATATGATCATTTCATATAAACATTCATTCAACCATTACATCCTTTTTTTTCATCAGAAAAGAAAAAAAACATCAAATGCATCACATTTCATTGGCATAATAGGATCCATCACATACATCATATAGACATTATTCATAAAGCATCATAGAATCATAACACATTAGTTGCATCATCATTTGCATCCATAACATATTGTATCATCATCATATAGAACATAACACAACATACATAATAGAAAGTAAATGCATTCATCATTATTATCATGATCATCATCACATAAATCATAGACACAACACTTTAGCAAGGTACAATTTAAATTCATTTGTTCACAAGGGCCTAACACTTAATGCAAATGTGCCAACCACATTACAACACTAAATCAAGGCAACATTAGACTCAATTTTGTAAAGAGGGCCCAAACAAGTGTGAAAATGTCCCCAATGACATTTTTTGACACTGCAAATATGAATAATGGGAAACAATATCAATACCATTATGACAATCATGAGCAAAAATATCATAAATATGAACATCAATAATGAATATAAACAAAAATATCAAGTAATGGGCAGCAAAATCAGAAATTATAGTGCAGAAAACTCATAAGTTATAGGACAAAAACTAAAGCACAAGGAGGATGCAAAGGCAACCAACCTTTGGTATGTGTTCACAAGATTCTCAAGACAAACCATGAAGGAAAACAATGAGCAATGCTCGAGCTAACCAAATGCTAAATGTCAAGACTGTGAGAAAATGAAAGACAATGATTAAATTTTTTATGATTGTGAAACATTGACCATGTTGGTCCTCATATTGTAGGTTCTTTATGACTATGTTTTTCATGGACAATGTTGTTAGCAAGATTTGAACGTGAGTTCATATTATCTCATATTATAATGAAGACACTCAAAGACCAGGAGAAATGGGAAACATCATCTAGAATACACATGAACACATGAATCATGAAGAATACACGTGAACACATGAATTATACATTGGATGCATGAAACATACACGTGAATACATGTAATACATGAAATGTACACAAGAAGCATGAAGTATACAAGTGAACACATGAAGTATACACACGAATCATGAAGAATACATGTGAACACAGTAATTATACATTGGAAGCATACTCGTGAATACACAAAATACATGAAGTATACATGTGAATAAGTGAAGCAAATGTACTCAAATACATGTAAGTCATGAAGTATACAAATGAATACAAAGTATATGCATGAAAACATGCAAATCACAAAATATGCATTGGAATACACATAAGTGACAAAGTATACATATGTAAGTTGTATACACTTGAATACCTATAATTCATAGGTTTCAAGTCATGAAGTATACATACAAATACACATTACAAGTCACAAAGTATTTAAAAAGTATTCACATGTATACACATAAGTCACAAAGTATGAATACACATAAGTCACCAATATACACATGAAAGGCACACTCATATAGAAATTCATTATTGGCCTACTTAAGAAGAAGGCTAAATAGTTTATTGAAGAAGGTAACAGGCTAATTAGCCTTAACTATAGGAGTGTTTAGATAATTAAATGTCTACTCAATAAAATTTATCATGAATGTTAAAAAGCTATTGGAATGTGTGAAAATTTTAATGTAATAAAAATCAACCATAATTATTTAAGCATTAGATGTAAACAATGCCCATGCCTACAACATTGAAGCATACAATTTACACAATACACATGATAACTCATTCAAGAATAGTAGTGGTAAAATAAGATTTACATTAAAATAAAAAATTTGTAAGGCTATACAATGATATATGTCAAAGGTATATAATATATCCAATAAAGTCATACATGCTTACTACAAAAGAGCCATATGGACATAAAATGTCACATGTATCAATAATACAAAATATATGTTGAAAAATGCCACATAGGCATACAAAAAATGACCCTAATACATATTCATTTCCCACTAGGAGAAGGAAATAGACCACATGAAGCCTTTGATAGTAGGTTGGATGGAGTGTCTATAGATTCTTTTGTCTTTTGAATGTGCTCACTAGTCCTCTTCTCTTCACTTATCTATAGTTTCAAATGATACAATAAAAAGTACAAATGTTAATATATATAAATTGAATTGTGGAATGACATATAACAAAATAATCACTTACCGCATACAAATAATCACCACTCATATATAACATTACCACATCGAGGATCTGAAGTGACAACCACCTATATCAACCATCAGGATAACAATTAAACTACATACAAGTATCATGAAAATTTTCAATAATAGACCATAAAAGAGAAAATATCATATCAAATTGAATAATCTTTCGCAAACCTCTCTCAAAGGATCAAAATTTCCTATTGTTGAAGCAACTCCATGGTCCATTGTGTCAACAACATTGCCAGAGCTGTCTCAAGTCAACATTTGAAAATGAAACAACAAATATGAAGTTTTTATCACTTTCATTAGTTTATTTGTTTAATTAAAAGCATAGACAAGACAATGAACTTTTTGAAAAAAATGCCTCAAAGTAATTTGGTCTCATGGTGATGGTAAGAAGCTAGAGTTTATAACAATGATTAAAAAACTAGAACAAACACTACAATGATTCTTGCAAATAGTTTTTAAAGGACAATATGTGACAAAAGATAGGGGTTTTGAAGCTTGTTGAAGCCATGGCATAATGGTCGCACAACGATATAAGTATAAATCTTATTAGAAAAGCTTAATTTAGATAAAAATGGGCTCTTTTATTTTTGCCTGGTTATACAACCACATGGGAAAAATTTTGTTGTTGATTAGGACTGCCTTAAAGCATTGATACACATGTATATGAATCCCATTGTGGGTCACTTTCTCAATGCATAATGAAACATATGAATTCTATAGAACATAATAGTAATAGAGGTATTGGTGTGGACATCATGGTTGAAGTTTCATTTGAGACATGCTTTCAAATATCATGCTTCATACAGGGAATCCAACTCAATATACATAAACATGCACCCTTACACCCCATTTTTTTAAAAAAATGGATACAAGGACAATAACCATGACCATAAGGGGCATAGGAATAAGGGTAGCTCATGAGTAAGATGCAAAAAATTGTTCCAACCACTATGATAGAATAAGTATGATAGTGAGAAGCTATATTTGCAAACTTCAAGTGAACTCATTATTCTTGATCACAAGAATAGTCCAAATCATGCATCATCAGGCAATATTAATAATAGTTGTTGCTAGCACAATACCTAAGATGGACAATCATATTTTTCTTGTTTGGAAATACAAAAAAGTGGATGTAAGTGTCCTATATTTTAAGGGAGATGATGTCAACAATCGTGAAGGTACAGATGAGTTCAAAGAAAAGAAGGCTTGTCAATTTTCTCAAACTATAGTTGAAAAAAAAAAACACAAGGTAGTTATGAATGTATTTGGAAGGATGACCTCCTATATAGAAGAGACCATGATACTTGCATTAGAAAAACAACAACAAAGGTTGGTTGGGCTACAATGTGGGTGTTTCTATTTCACTTGGTAGATGTTGCTATTGGAGGTTGTGTATTTTTCAAATATAGACCTAGATCTTATATGGACTCAAAAATTAAATCCATCTTGGCCCAATACAAGCCTCTTAATAGCCAGGGAGAGACTCCCAATCATGTTCATAAAGAATGGTAAATGGACACTACATGAGGTTTTCTAGTGGTAATAATAAATGGACTATGAGATATGATGGTGGAATGTCATAAATAGGCATAAAATGCTATCATAACATGGACAGAGGGTAGAAATTCCACAAAGGGGTGAAGATAGTGAGAAGTCAACTCTAGGATAGAGTAGAAAAGATAGTCAAGTGAAACATCTTCAATGTTTTGAGAACATATTACACTCAAAAAAGGGTGAGGCATTGTTGTTTTCTGAGAAGAAATATGTATCCACAATCACCAAAGAGAGAGCAACAAGCATTGGAAGGGAAATTGGAACATAAAGAAGTTAAACTAATTGAGAATGGAGATTTGAAGAAATGAAAAAAATGAAGATAGAGGCTCAAATGAAACTTAAGAGTGAAGATAACATCAAGTTATTAAGAGCTAAATTCAAATAGTAGTTTGAGAGTATGAATGTAAGGAAAATGAGTTTATGGAGCTTGGGCACATGAAGATGAAGAAAACTCCTTCTACATCACAAACAGGAGGTTGAAAGGCTAGGCAAAAAACTAGAGGAAAAGGAATCTGAAGTCCAAAATCTCAAAAGAAATCTCCTAATAGAATCTCGAGAAGATAGAATTGAGAATGCTAGTAAAGAACTCAAGATAATCCTTGAAACATGCTTGGTCAAGGCCAATGAAGAGGCTACAACCATGTCAATGGTATTAGAGAATGTATAATCTTATGACATGACCTTGAGATATGAAAACACAATCACATAACACAATAATTTATAATGTCTCTATAGATAGATGCTAGTTGAATGAACTACATGAATTGATCTCAAACAATAAAAATGACAGTTTTCAATAAAAAAGAAGATAGTGCTTTCATCAAAGACAAAGCTATAAGATAGAAAAAATAATATGCGAAAGGGTTTGAGTCTGAAAGGAAAGTAAAAATGAAAAGTTCAAAACTAAAATATATGATGCATTATTTAAAAGACTAATGAATTCTCCTACACCCATCACTTTAAAGAACCTAGTTATCTAAGTTCATGTAGTTTCAAGCATTTTTTTAAATTTGTACATGAAAAATTACCAAAACTAGCTAACATTGTTTTACAACACTATTAATGAATGAAGGTTACCTGAGTGAAAGTTGTTTAAGGACGTGAATAGTGGGGTTTCGAGGTCGAAGGTCCACCAACAAACTGTTTGACATCCAAAGCATGTTATGAGACGCACATTCAAATAACATTCAACTATTCACATGCAATAATTAGATTTAATACTAATTGCATACCTATGGACTCAACGTAAAAAATAAAAATAAAAAGTGTTTGCACGAATGGTGCATTTATCATGAACACTTTGACCCTGACTTTTCATCATATTGATTTGACTAATTTAGTTATTCTTACATTTCAAAACAAAACTTAATAATCAAAATTGAATGAACTTGCTAAATTTTAGTGGCATTATTAATTTAAACAAGAATGCCTCAAGAGAATGATATCTAAAAATTGTGTTAATACTTACTACACTTTTCAAAGTAAAAATAGAACAAAATAATTATGAAAATAATGAAAGTTAAATTTTTGAAAAGTAATATTAAAACTTAAATACAAATATAAAACAAATATTTTACAAATAAAATAAAATAAACAACATATGTATAATAAATAATTTAAAAAATCAAAATCAAAATTTATATGCCCACGTAGTAAATAAAATAGTTATATAAGAGAAAAAAGAAAACTATTAAATTAACATTGATATCTCTCAACCTTTCTTAAATAAATGTATTTAAGATATCTATACTAGATAATTATTTAAAAAATAGATACATAATTTTACAATAGACAATGCTTTTGTAAATATATCAGCAATTTGATCTTTTGTTCCATAGAATTGTAGCTCTATTACTTGACATTCAATCAAGTCACAGACAAAATGGTGATGTACTTCTATATGCTTAGATCTGGCATGATATACAATATTTTTCGCTAGCTTGATACTGCTTTGATTATCACAAAATATTATAGTAGGAGATTCTCGTGGATGGCATGTGTCTTCAAGTAATCTTCTAAGCCATAATGCTTCTTGAGATGCCTTTGATGAACCAATATATTCAGCCTCTGTAGATGATAGTGACACTGTTGATTGCTTCTTGCTACTCCAAGAAACTGGTCCCGATCCAAGATGAAAGATGTATCCTGAGGTTGATTTTCTATCATCAATATCACCTGGATAATCAGAATCTGTGTACCCAACTAGAGTAGGCTCTCCTCCATATATATATTCAATGCCAAGCTGATAAGTACCCTTAATGTATTTTAATATTCTTTTAGCTGCTTTCCAATGTTCAGTGTGTGGATCTGCCATGTACCTAGATACAATACCAACTACATATGCAATATCTGGTCTAGTTATAGTAAGATACAAAAGGCTCCCAACAAGTTGTCTATATAATTTTCCATCCACCTTCTTCTGTGTAGAATTAGCACTCAGTTTTAATCCCATTTCACATGGTGTATTAGATGGTTTACAATCACTCATATTAAATTTTTTCAATACATCAAGAGCATACTTTGTTTGAGAAAGCATGATCCTTTCTTCTTCTTGCCATACTTGCATGCCTAAGAAATAGTGCATTAATCCTAGATCAGTGATTTCAAAAGATTGTTTAAGTTGTTCCTTGGTACTTTCAATACATTCTGTGTGATCTCCTGTAATGATCAAATCATCTACATATAGCACAATAATAACAATTTGACCATCAAGATGCTTTACAGACACATCTGGATCAGCTTTACTTCTTTTAAATTCTACATCTAGAAAGTATTCATTTATTTTAGAGTACCATGCCCTTGGAGCTTGTTTAAGACCATATAGTGATTTTTTTAATCTACACACTAGATGTTATTCACCACTTTTAACAAATCCTGGTGGTTGGTGCATGCAAATTTCTTCTTTTAGATAACCATGTAGAAATGCACATTTTACATCCATTTGAGAGGTTTTCCAACCAAAATTTGTAGCTAGAGAAACTATTGTACAAATTGAACTCATTTTAGCAACTGGAGCAAAGGTTTCAGTATAATCAATACCTTCTGTTTGTGAGAAACCTTTAGCCACTAGCCTCGCTTTTTGTTTTTCAATAGCTCCATTTGATGTGAACTTTGTTCAATAGGTCCACTTGCAACCAACCACATTTTTTCCTTTTGGAAGAGTTGTCAATTCCCAAGTTCCATTTTTCATCAAGGAATCGTATTCATCTTGCATTGCTACCTCTCATTCTTCTTTTCCTTTTGCTTCCTCATATATACTTGGAGTATCCACCTGCATCACCCTAGTCATGAGAGCATAGTTAGCAAACATATTTTTAGGGCCTTCTTGGTAGACTTCTTGGATGCTTCTAGTCTTCTGTGTGTCTTCATCATCACTTTCACTTGATGCTTCAACTTGTGTTCCTTCTCCTCCTATAGAAGATTGCACACCTTGATTTGGATCATTAGTAGACTTTTCTTCATCAATCAAGATTGGAAAGTAAGATAATGTAGGAGAATTTTCACTCTCAATATCTTCATCAAACCATGCATTCCTTTTAATATGAATTTCATTTTTTTAGGATTATATAACCTATAGCCTTTTGTTTCTTCACTATACCCAACCATTATGCACTTCTCACTTTTCTTTTCAAGTTTATTCCTTCTTTCATCAAGAATGTGGGCATATGCATTACAACCAAAGACTCTAAAATGAGATACTATAGGCTTTCTACCACTCCATGCCTCTTCTGGTGTTATGTTCAAGACTGCCTTAGTTGGTGTTCTATTCAAAATATAGATTGCAGTACAAATTGCTTCAGCCCAAAATTTAACATCTATATTTCTAGAGTGAAGCATGCATCTAGCCATTTCTATTATAGTTCTATTTTTTCTTTCAGCAAACCCATTTTGTTGGGGTGAGTAGGAGACAGTTGATTCCTTTTTAATACCATGTTGTTTACAAAAATCTAAAAAATCTTTGTTCATATATTCCATTCCTCTATCTGTTCTTATTATCTTTAGAGATCTTCCACTTTGATTTTCAATTAATGCCTTGAACTCTTTAAACTTATCAAACACTTCATCCTTCCTTTTTAGAAAATATACCCAAATTCTTCTAGTATAATCATCAATAAAGGTGACTACATACCTTGATCTTGCAAGTGATGGTCTTCTAAAAGGACCCATTACATCACTATGAACCAAATGTAGAGGAGTTTTTTCTCTCCATGATTTACCTTGTGGGAAGCTTTCCACATGTTGTTTTCCCATAGCACATCCTTCACACACCTTGTGACTTGATGAGATTTGTGGAAGCCCATGCACCATATATAGTTTCTCCATAAGCTTGAGACTTTGATAGTTGATATGTCCCATACGCTCATGCCATAACCTACTCACATCATCATATTTGGCAATAGCACACATATTCTCATCTCCACATTTAGAAGTGAATTCTTTGAATTTATATAACCCATTTTCCATTGTACCAATTGCAATCACTTTGTAATTATTACTCACATCCTTGATTAAACATTTGTTGTTGTAGGACTCTATTTTATACCCTTGATTTTCAATCTGAGATATAGAAAGTAGATTTGTTTTTAATTCAGGAACTAGCTTCAGATTTTTGAACACGCCATTATCAACTTTAACATTTCCAGTCCCTTTAACTTCTAACTTAGCACTATTATTTCCCAAATATATCTTTTCGATATTTCCTTCACTTATTGATTCAAATTGTTCCTTATTGTGAGACATATGTTGCATAGCAGTAGAATCAATAACCCATTCATCCTTAAAAGAATTGTTTTCTTTAAGTGCAACACAAAAAGAATTTCTTTTAGAATCAACAAATTTTGTAGACTTATTTGTCTTCTTCTCTGTATCTCTATTCTTTTTGTAGCATTCATTTGCTTTGTGACCCATCTTGCCACAATAATTACATTTCCATTTATTTTTATTAAAATCTATAGATGAAACATTTTTATTTTCATACTTCCAATTCCTCTCTTTGGATTGATTATCTTGTGACTTTTTGTAACATTGTTTTCCTTTCATTATAAATGCTTGAGATTCATCACTAAATGATTCTCTTTCCTTAATTTGACGCTTTTCTTCTTGCACTAGCTTAGCACATAACTCTTCAGATTTAATACTTGTTAATTTATCTGCAGTATCTAGTCCTCTTATAAATGATTGATAAGATCCTGGAAGACTTTGTAATATTATTTGCACAAAATCTTTATCATCTACATTCTTTCCAAGAGATGCAAGCTCATTTTTCTTTTCCTTTAATTTACTCAAATGAAGAACTAGCTCTTGTGAATTTGATAATTTCATGTTGTACAATTCTGTGGTAAGAGTTAGAATCCATACATCACCTGAATTTTCATATGTATTTTTCAAAATACCCCATACTTTGACTCCACTTCTCTCATTGCAAAATTCTGGAAGCACTTCATCTGAAAGAGTAAATTTGATCCATGCTGCTGCCTGTTTATCCCTTTTATCCCAATCTTCTTGCTCTTTTCCAGCACTTGTTGGTCTTTGTTTACTACCATTAGCAATTTCATAGCAATTTCTAAGTGTTAGAAAAATCTCCAAACAAGACACCCAATCATAGTAATTCTTTCCATTTAATTTAACTGTGGGCAATGGAATACCAAAAGAATCCATTATGTAAAATTCCCTCCTTTTTGGATGAGAATGAAAGAGACTTCAAAAATTTTAACAACCAAATTGAAAATTTCTCACCAATTTTCTGTGTAGACACTCTTTCTTTTGCTGTAGTATTGTTTCACTTGCCACAGAGATGTTGGAGCTGCTCACAGCTGAGTTACAACCTGCACAAACAAGATTTCATGCTATAGAATTTCCACACCACTGCCCAAGATTTAACATTATGCTCTGATACCATGATAAACTAAATCAAATAACAGAGCAATGAAGACATACAGTTGCACAGAAGAAAAAAGCAGAGCAAATTTACACACTAAAAAATGGAACAGAAGAAAATATATTCACTGCATATTTATACAGTAGTATGCTGTTATCTTCTTACATTGCTAACTGGATTGGAGAGAATGCTATATTTATAGATCTTTCAGAGATTTCTAGAAGATGAACGCAATACACAGAGAGCTGGAGGTCGGTGGAGGAAGTATCTAGAAGCTAGAAGTTTCCAGCGAAATCTACAAGATACGATGGAGAGTTCTATTATTAATATTTCACCTACCTCAACTATGTAGGCAAATAAACAGTATTCCAATAGGTTCAACAGCTGATATGTGGTTTGTTATGACTACCAGTGACTCCAATCTCTCAAACTGCTTTAAGCTGACTATAAACGGCACATTCCAGTGGTTATGCAATTCAAGCTCCTTCAATAATCTCAATTGTTCTAAACCTTCTATCTTCTCCAATTTGTGGCAATTTTTCAAATCAAGTTTTTCAGGAGAAGTTAATTCTAGAAGACTTGGAAGCGCCTCCAACTCTGGACAGTCACTTATCTTGAGCTCCATCAGTGACTTTATGTTTTCTAAAAATTCCATCTTCTTCAATTTGGGGCACATTCGCAAGTCAAATTCTTTAAGAGAAGTTAACTCTGCAAGACATGGAAGCCCATCTAATTCTGAACAGTCATGTACCCTGAACTTCTACAATGACTTTATGTTTTCTAAACCTTCCATCTTCTTCAATTTGGGACACATTCGCAAGTCAAATTCTTTAAGAGAAGTTAACTCTGCAAGACATGGAAGCCCATCTAATTCTGAATAGTCATATACAATGAGCTCTTCAACTGATCTTATGTTTTCTAAACCTTTTATCTTCTCCAATTTGTGACATTTGTCCAATTCAAATCTCTTTAGAGAAATGAGTTTTGGAAGACTTAGAAGTGCCTCCAACTCTGGATAGTCACTTATCTTAAAGTCTTCCAGTGATCTTATGTTTTCTAAACCTTCTATTTGCTTCAATTTGTGACACATTCCCAAATCAAATTCTGTAAGAGAAGTTAATTTTGCAAGACTCGTAAGCCTGTCTAATTCTGGACAGTCATATATCATGAGCTTCTCCAATGATATTATGTTTTCTAAATCTTCTATCTTCTCCAACATACGGCATTTTTGCAATTGTAAGTTTTTCAGAAAAGTGGTTTCCTGAAGACTTGGAAGCGCCTTCAACTCTAGACAATCACTTATAGTGAGCTCCTCCAATAATCTTAGGTTTTCTAAACCTTCTATTTTTTCCAATTTGTGGCACATTTGCAATTTTGTCAGAGAAGTCAATTCTGCAAGACTCGGAAGCCCCTCTAATTCTGAACAGTTCTCTATTCTGAGCTCCTCCAGTGATCTTATGTTTTCAAAGCCTTCTATCTTCTCCAACTTATGGAATTTTTCCAATTGAAAGTTTTCTAGAGAAATGATTTCATGAAAACTTGGAAGCACCTCCAACTCTGGACAGTCATTTATATTGAGCTTCTTCAATGATGTTAGGTTTTCTAAACCTTCTATTTTTTTCAATTTGTGGCGCATTTGCAAGTTAAACTCTTTAAGAGAAGTTAATTCTGCAAGATTGGGAAGCCTCTCTAATTCTGAGCAGTCAATTATTCTGAGCTTCTCCAGTGATCTTATGTTTTCTAAACTTGGAAGCAATTCCAACTCTGTACAGACACTTATAGTGAGCTCCTTCAATGATCTTAGGTTTTCTAAGCCTTCTATTTTCTTCAATTTGCGGCACCTTTGCAATTCAAATTTTATAAGAGAAGTTAAATCTGCAAGACTCAGAAGCCCCTCTAATTCTGAACAGTAACTTATATTGAACTCCTTCAATGATCTTAAGTTTTCTAAACTTTCTATTTTCTTCAATTTATCGCACATTTCCAATTTAAATTTTTCAAGGGAAGTTAATTCTGCAAGACTCAGAAGCCCCTCTAATTCTGAACAGTAACTTATATTGAACTCTTTCAATGATCTTAAGTTTTCTAAACTTTCTATTTTCTTCAATTTGTCGCACATTTCCAATTTAAATTTTTCAAGGGAAGTTAATTCTGCAAGAGTCAGAAGCCCCTCTAATTCTGAACAGTAACTTATATTGAACTCCTTCAATGATCTTAAGTTTTCTAAACTTTCTATTTTCTTCAATTTGTTGCACATTTCCAATTTAAATTTTTCAAGGGAAGTTAATTCTGCAAGACTCGGAAGCCCCTCTAGTTCTGAACAGTAACTTATATTGAGCTCCATCAATGATCTTAGGTTTTCTAAACCTTCTACTTTCTTCAATTTGTGGCACCTTTGCAATTCAAAATTTTCAAGATAAGTTAATTCTGCAAGACTCGTAAACCTGTCTAATTCTGCACAGTTATATATCTTGAGCTTCTCCAATGATATGTTTCCTAAACCTTCTATCTTCTTCAACTCGTGTCATTCTTGCAATTGAAACTATTTTAGAGAAATGGTTTCTTCAAGACTTGGAAGCGCCTCCAACTCTGAACAGTCACTTATATTGAGGTCCTTCAATAATCTTAGGTTACCTAAACCTTCTATTTTCTTCAATTTGTGGCACCTTTGCAATTCAAATTCCTTAAGAGAAGTTAATTCTGCAAGCCTCAGAAGCTCCTCTAATTCTAAATAGCCATATATCCTGAGCTTCTCCAGTGATGTCATACTTTCTAAACCTTCCATCTTCTTCAATTTGGGGCACCAATCCAAATTAAAATTCTTGAGAGAAATTATTTCTGTGAGACCCAGAAGCCCCTCTAATTTTAGACAGTTACTTATAATGACCATCTTCAGTGATTTCAAATGTTCTAAACTTTGTATCTTCTCCAATTTGTAGCAACTTCGTAATTCAAATTGTTTTAGAGAAGTAAACTTTGCAAAACATGGAAGCTCGTCTAATTCTCTGCATTCACTTATAGTGAGCTTCTCCAGCGATTTCAAATGTTCTAAACTTTGTATCTTCTCCAATTTGTTGCACCTTCGCAATTCAAATTGTTTTAGAGAAGTAAACTCTGCAAAACATGGTAGCCTGTCTAATTCTGTGCATTCACTTATAGTGAGCTTCTCCAGCGATTTCAAATGTTCTAAACTTTGTATCTTCTCCAATTTGTTGCACTTTTGCAATTTGAATTCTTTTAGAGAAGTAAACTCTGCAAAACTTGGAAGCACATCTGGCTCTATTCTCAACTTCTGCAACGATTTCAATTCTTGTAGGCCTTCTATTTTATTAACGTTCCTGCTACCTTCCAACTCAATTTTTTCTAAAGATGTTAATTCTGCAAAACACGGAAGGCTATCTAAGTCTTCACAGTTGTATATCTGCAGATTCTGAAGGTATTTCAAGCCACGGACACCTCTGATGTCCTTCAGGACATTACAATATCTAACATTTATGGTCTTCAATGTTGGTGGCAGGGTTTCCAACTCCCTTAAATCCTTATTCTCTTCAAGATTAAGAGTCTCGAGGAAGGGACAACAATCTCTGCATATTGAAATCTTGGACACTTTCGTTTCATACAGATATATCTTCTTGAGCATGTACCCTGACCCAAAACTTACCTCACTGATTGGGGTCCACTGTACTATCAGACTTTGAAGATGGATTAGTGATTTTGGTAAACACTTCAATCCTGAACCCTCTATAGTTATATCTCTTAATAAATTAAGATGCTCCACAGAATCCGGAAAAGATTCCAACTTCATACACCAATCAATTTTAAATGTGGTTAAGGAGGAAAAATTCTCAAGAGAGGATGGCAATTTTGTCAAGAAGTTACTCCCTATCTCCAACTTGGTTAACTTGGTTTGTTGAAAGATGTTACTTGGCAGTTCCTTAAAGTTGGTCCCTGTTAAATAGAACTCTGTTAAGGAACCCACTTCTGGGAGGCGCTACCCTTCCATTTTCCTGCAGTAGTTAAGATTCAAATACCTGAGCTTTGTCATGTTTTCCAAAATGTGTAACTCTGAATTGATGATGAGCTCTAGGTACCATTTTAAATTAAGATATTCTAGGGGCGTCAGCTTCTTCGAAGAATCTGGCAGCCTTTTCAGCTTGGTGCAATCACTCAAATTTAGGTGTTGTAAGGAGGGCCCAAACAAGTGTGAAAATGTCCCTAATGATATTTTTTGACACTACAACTATGAATAATGGGCAACAATATCAATACCAAATGTATGATAGTCATGAGAAAAAATATCATGAATATGAACATCAATAATGAATATAAGTAGCAATATCAAGTAATGGGCAGCAAAATCAGAAGTTATAGTGCAGAAAACTCATAAGTTATAGGACAAAAACTAAAGCACGAGGAGGATGCAAAGGCAACCTTTGGTATGTGTTGACAAAATTCTCAAGACAAACCATGAAGGACAACAATGAGCAATGCTAGGGCTAACCAAATGTTAAATGTCCAGACCATGAGAAAATGAAAGACAGTGATTAAATTTTTTATGATTGTGAAACATTGACAATGTTGGTCCTCATATTGTAGGTTCTTTATGACTATGTTTTTCATGGACAATGTTGTTAGCAAGATTTGAATGTGAGTTCATATTATCTCATAATATAATGAAGACACTCAAAGACCAAGAGAAAGGGAAAACATCATCTAGAATACACATGAACACATGAATCATGAAGACTACATGTGAACACATGAATTATACATTAGATGCATGAAGCATACATGTGAATACATGTAATACATGAAATATACACAAGAAGCATGAAGTATACAAGTGAATACATGAAGTATTCACATGAATCATGAAGAATACATGTGAACACATTAATTATGCATTGGAAGCATACT
This sequence comes from Sequoia sempervirens, assembly GCA_007258455.2. Lineage (NCBI taxonomy): Eukaryota > Viridiplantae > Streptophyta > Pinopsida > Cupressales > Cupressaceae > Sequoia > Sequoia sempervirens. The sequence continues at coordinate 465,294,824 of VDFB02193867.1, forward strand.
CGTTAATACACAAAATACATTAATTATACATGTGAATAAGTGAAGCACAAGTACTCAAATACACGTAAGTCATGAAGTATACACATGAATACAAAGTATAAGAATGAAAACACGTAAGTCACAAAATATGCATTGGAATACACATAAGTGACAAAATATACATGTAAGTTGTATACACTTGAATACCTATAATTCATAGGTTTCAAGTCATGAAGTATACATACGAATACACATTACAAGTCACAAAGTATTTAAAAAGTATTCACATGTATACACATAAGTCACAAAGTATGAATACACATAAGTCACCAATATACACATGAAAGACACACTCATATAGAAATTCATTATTGGCCTACTTAAGAAGAAGGATAAATAGTTTATTGAAGAAGCTAACAGGCTAATTAGACTTAACTATAGGAATGTTTAGATAATTAAATGTCTACTAAATAAAATTTATCATGAATGTTAAAAATCTATAGGAATGTGTGAAAATTTTAATGTAATAAAAATCAACAACAATTATTTAAGCATTAGATGTAAACAATGCCCATGCCTACAACATTGAAGCATACAATTTACACAATACACATGATAATTCATTCAAGAATGGTAGTGGTAAGATAATATTTGCATTAAAATCAAAAAGTTGTAAGGCTATACAATGATATATGTCAATAAAAGTATATAATATATCCAATAAAGTCATACATGCTTACTACAAAAGAGCCATATCGACATAAAATGTCACATGTATCAATAATACAAAACATATGTTCAAAAATTCCACGTAGGCATACAAAAAATGACTAATACATATTCATTTCCCACTAGGAGAAGGAAATAGACCACATGATGCCTTTCACAATTGGTTGGATGGAGTGTCTATTGATTCTTTTGTATTTTGAATGTGCCCACTAGTCCTCCTCTCTTCACTCATCTATAGTTTCAACTGATACAATCAAAAGTACAGATGTAAATATATATAAATTGAATTATGGAATGACATATAACAAAATAATCACTTATTGCATACAAATAATCATCACTCATTTACAACATTACCACGTTGAGGATCTGAAGTGACAACGACTTGTAGCAACCATCAATATAACAATTAATTTACATACAAGTATCATGAAAATTTTCAATAATATACCATAGAAGGGAAAATATAATATCAAATTGAATAATCTTTCGCAAACCTCTCTTAAAGCATCAAAACTTCCTATTGTTGAAGCTAATCCATGGTCCATCGTGTCAACAACATCGCAAGGCCTGTCTCAAGTCAACATTTGAAAATGAAACAACAAATATGAACTTTTTATCACTTTCATTAGTTTCTTTATTTAATTAAAAGCATAGACAAGACAATGAAATTTTTGAAAAAATGCCTCAAAGTAATTTGGTCTCATGGTGATGCTAAGAAACTAGAGTTTATAAAAATGTTTAAAAAACTAGAACAAACAGTACAATGATTCTTGCAAATAGTTTTTAAAGGACAACATGTGACAAAAGATAAGGGTTTTGAACCTTGTTGAAGCCATGGCATAATGGTCGCACAACAATATAGTATAAATCTTATTAAAGAAAAGCTTAATTTAGATAAAAATGGGCTCTTTTGTTTTTACCTGGTTATACAACCACATTGGAAAATTTTTGTTGATGATTAGGACTGCCTTAAAGCATTGATACACGTGTATGAATCCCATTGTGGGCCACTTTCTCAATGCATAATGAAACACATGAATTGTATAAAACATAATAGTAATAGAGGTATTGGTTTGGACATCATGGTTGAAGTTTCATTTGAGACATGCTTTCAAATATCATGCTTCATACAGGGAATCCAACTCAATATACATAAACATGCACCCTTACACTTCATTTTTTTTAAAAATGGATACAAGGATAATGACCATGACCATAAGGGGCATAGGTATAAGGGTAGCTCATGAGTAAGATGCAAAAAATTGTTGCAGTCACTATGATAGAATAAGTATGACAGTGAGAAGCTATATTTGCAAACTTCAAGTGAACTCATTATTCTTGATCACAAGAATAGTCCAAATCATGCATCATCAAGAAATATTAATAATAGTTGTTGCTAGCACAATACCCAGGATGGACAATCATATTCTGCTTGTTTGGAAATATGAAATAGTGGATTTAAGTGTCCTATATTTTAAGGGAGATGATGTCAACAATTGTGAAGATACAGATGAGTTCAAAGAAAAGAAGGCTTGTCAATTTTCTCAGACTATAGTTAAAAAAAACACACAAGGTAGTTATGAATGTATTTGGAAATATGACCTCCTATATAGAAGAGACCATGATACTTGCATTAGCAAGACAACAAACAAAGGTTGGTTAGGCTACAATGTGGGTGTTTCTATTTCGCTTGGCAGACGTTGTTATTGCAGGTTGTGTATTTTTCAAGTATAGACCTAGATCTTATATGGACTCAAAAATTAAATCCATCTTGGCCCAATACACGCCTCTTAATAGCCAAGGAGAGACTCCCAATCATGTTCATAAAGAATGGTAAATGGACACTACATGAGGTTTTCCAATGGTAATGATAAATGGACTATGAGATCTAATGGTGGAATGTCATAAATAGGCATAAAATCCTATCATAACATGGACAGAGGGTAGAAATTCCACAAAGGGGTAAAGATAGTGAGAAGTCAACTCTAGGATAGAGTAGAAAAGATAGTCAAATGAAACATCTTCAATGTTTGAGAACATATTACACTCAAAAAAGGGTGAGACATTGTTGTTTTCTGAGAAGTAATATGCATCCACAATCACCAAAGAGAGAGAAACAAGCATTGCAAGGGAAATTGGAACATAAAGAAGTTAAACTAATTGAGAATGGAGATTTGAAGAACTGAAAAGAAGGAAGATAGAGGCTCAAATGCAACTCAAGAGTGATAATAACATCAAGTTATTAAGAGTTGAATTCAAATAGAAGTTTGAGAGTATGAATGTAAGGCAAATGAGTTGATGGAGCTTGGGCACATGAGGATGAAGAAAATTCCTTCTACAACACAAATAGGAGGTTGAAAGGCTAGGCAAAAAACTAGAGGAAAAGGAATTTGAGGTCCAAAATATCAGAAGCAATCTCCTAATATAATCTCGGGAAGATAGAATTGAGAATGCTAGTAAAGAACTCAAGATAATCCTTGAAACGTGCTTGGTCAAGGCCAATGAAGAGGCTACAACCATGTCAATGGTATTAGAGAATGTTCAATCTTATGACATGACCTTGAGATCTAAAAACACAATCACATAACACAATAATTTATAATGCCTCTATAGATAGATTCTAATTGAATGAACTACATGGATTGATCTCAAACAGTAAAAATGACAGTTCTCAATCATAAAGAAGACACTTTCATCAAAGAAAAAGCTATAATATAGAAAAAATAATATGCGAAAAGGTTTGAGTCTAAAAGGAAAGTAAAAATGACAAGTTCAAAGCCAAAATATATGATGCATTATTTAAAAGACTAGTGAATTATCCTACACCCATCACTTTAAAGAACCTAGTTATCTAAGTTCATGTAGTTTCAAGCATTATTTTAGAATTGTACATGAAAATTTACCAAAACTAGCTAACGTTGTTTTACAACACTATTAATGAATGAAGGTTACCTGAGTGAAAGTTGTTTAAGGACGTGAATAGTGGGGTTTTGAGGTTGAAGGTCTACCAACAAACTGTTTGACATCCAAAGCATGTTATTAGACAAACATTCAAATAACATTCAACTATTCACATGCAATAATTATATTTAATACTAATTGCATACCTATGAACTCAACGTAAAAAAAAAGTGATTGCAAGAATGGTGCATTTATCATGAACACTTTGACCCTAAATTTTCATCATATTGATTTGACTAATTTAGTTATTCTTACATTTCAAAATTCAACTTAATAATCAAAATTGAATGAACTTGCTAAATCTTAGCTAGGTATCGATGCCAAATGTTTCATTCAATAATGCATCTGTCATAACTATATGCTCTGCAATTGATGTATGTTGTCTAGATGCATCCAAAACACTATCACCATCATACATGCAAATAACACCACAAGAGTTACAATGGTGGGGTGTAACTTCAGGCATAGAAGTCTCGTCCACTTTAGGCTCAACTAGAGGCCTTGCACACTGTATAATGCTTTGAGTGAGCGATCTAATCAACTCCAGTGTGTCCACCTCGACATTGTCCTTCACAATAGAAGGAATGAAGACATGCTCCACAATGGATTTTGCCAAGGGTTTTGGTTCCAACTGTGGATTACGTCATGCACTCAATCTATCATGTGTGGAGCCCCCACCTCTACCCTGAAAGTCTAAAATGTCAATAATTTGGCACCATATTGAGTACAAAATCACAATAGAGTTTCCTTAAAAAATACTATGGTACCTCATAGTTATTGCATGGAGGTTGGTAAAAAACCATCCACCACCACTCTCAAAAATTATTTTTATTAATTCATGGTAGCACCAATGGATGGAGAACCTCCTACATCCATGCCATAAAGGAGTGTTGGTTCTTGGGTCTGTAAAAGGGGCACACAAGTTGGATTTGCTATTTTTTTTCTTTTTTTCACATCTGCATAGAAAAGTTCCCACTAGCATAAAAAAAAATTAATTCATATTTAATACACAAATGATTTTAGATAATTTTATAATTAAATATCTCACCTTTATTACTTTGACTGAATTTATTTTGATAAATATAGAAAACATTTATAATTATTGATTTAACCTAATGTAAATCTTTAAATATTTTATGACTAAAAGTTCTCTTTGACATACTATATTATTATTTATGTTATTGTATTGTTTAAAGTCATTTTTAACTCCCTTAAATGAAAAACCAATTGCCTTCTTATTAATAACATTGTGTATAAAAATTTTGTTCAATATTTTTTTTGGAAGGTTTGAGATCTCAAATTCTATAAATTTCTCAATATATTTTATAACTAGTATTGATAGAATATTAAATTATATTGGTTTTCAATAATTTTAGTAATATTTTTATTTATAATTTATAATTTTTATATTAATTTGTTTGGTGTTTTTGTATTATAATATCTTAATTATATTCATAAAATATGGGGAGATATAACGATGATTTTCTTAAGAGTTATTTTATTTACTCAATTAATGGTTTACATGTTGTATTTAAAGATATTAGAAATTATCTTTAAAAAAAAAGTGTGATAATTGATATTGATAGAGTTTTAAATTTTATGGG
>VDFB02193867.1:465307213-465365842 GCA_007258455.2 Sequoia sempervirens
GTGGCAGGGTTTCCAACTCCCTTAAATCCTTATTCTCTTCAAGATTAAGAGTCTCGAGGAAGGGACAACAATCTCTGCATATTGAAATCTTGGACACTTTCGTTTCATACAGATATATCTTCTTGAGCATGTACCCTGACCCAAAACTTACCTCACTGATTGGGGTCCACTGTACTATCAGACTTTGAAGATGGATTAGTGATTTTGGTAAACACTTCAATCCTGAACCCTCTATAGTTATATCTCTTAATAAATTAAGATGCTCCACAGAATCCGGAAAAGATTCCAACTTCATACACCAATCAATTTTAAATGTGGTTAAGGAGGAAAAATTCTCAAGAGAGGATGGCAATTTTGTCAAGAAGTTACTCCCTATCTCCAACTTGGTTAACTTGGTTTGTTGAAAGATGTTACTTGGCAGTTCCTTAAAGTTGGTCCCTGTTAAATAGAACTCTGTTAAGGAACCCACTTCTGGGAGGCGCTACCCTTCCATTTTCCTGCAGTAGTTAAGATTCAAATACCTGAGCTTTGTCATGTTTTCCAAAATGTGTAACTCTGAATTGATGATGAGCTCTAGGTACCATTTTAAATTAAGATATTCTAGGGGCGTCAGCTTCTTCGAAGAATCTGGCAGCCTTTTCAGCTTGGTGCAATCACTCAAATTTAGGTGTTGTAAGGAGGGCCCAAACAAGTGTGAAAATGTCCCTAATGATATTTTTTGACACTACAACTATGAATAATGGGCAACAATATCAATACCAAATGTATGATAGTCATGAGAAAAAATATCATGAATATGAACATCAATAATGAATATAAGTAGCAATATCAAGTAATGGGCAGCAAAATCAGAAGTTATAGTGCAGAAAACTCATAAGTTATAGGACAAAAACTAAAGCACGAGGAGGATGCAAAGGCAACCTTTGGTATGTGTTGACAAAATTCTCAAGACAAACCATGAAGGACAACAATGAGCAATGCTAGGGCTAACCAAATGTTAAATGTCCAGACCATGAGAAAATGAAAGACAGTGATTAAATTTTTTATGATTGTGAAACATTGACAATGTTGGTCCTCATATTGTAGGTTCTTTATGACTATGTTTTTCATGGACAATGTTGTTAGCAAGATTTGAATGTGAGTTCATATTATCTCATAATATAATGAAGACACTCAAAGACCAAGAGAAAGGGAAAACATCATCTAGAATACACATGAACACATGAATCATGAAGACTACATGTGAACACATGAATTATACATTAGATGCATGAAGCATACATGTGAATACATGTAATACATGAAATATACACAAGAAGCATGAAGTATACAAGTGAATACATGAAGTATTCACATGAATCATGAAGAATACATGTGAACACATTAATTATGCATTGGAAGCATACTCGTTAATACACAAAATACATTAATTATACATGTGAATAAGTGAAGCACAAGTACTCAAATACACGTAAGTCATGAAGTATACACATGAATACAAAGTATAAGAATGAAAACACGTAAGTCACAAAATATGCATTGGAATACACATAAGTGACAAAATATACATGTAAGTTGTATACACTTGAATACCTATAATTCATAGGTTTCAAGTCATGAAGTATACATACGAATACACATTACAAGTCACAAAGTATTTAAAAAGTATTCACATGTATACACATAAGTCACAAAGTATGAATACACATAAGTCACCAATATACACATGAAAGACACACTCATATAGAAATTCATTATTGGCCTACTTAAGAAGAAGGATAAATAGTTTATTGAAGAAGCTAACAGGCTAATTAGACTTAACTATAGGAATGTTTAGATAATTAAATGTCTACTAAATAAAATTTATCATGAATGTTAAAAATCTATAGGAATGTGTGAAAATTTTAATGTAATAAAAATCAACAACAATTATTTAAGCATTAGATGTAAACAATGCCCATGCCTACAACATTGAAGCATACAATTTACACAATACACATGATAATTCATTCAAGAATGGTAGTGGTAAGATAATATTTGCATTAAAATCAAAAAGTTGTAAGGCTATACAATGATATATGTCAATAAAAGTATATAATATATCCAATAAAGTCATACATGCTTACTACAAAAGAGCCATATCGACATAAAATGTCACATGTATCAATAATACAAAACATATGTTCAAAAATTCCACGTAGGCATACAAAAAATGACTAATACATATTTATTTCCCACTAGGAGAAGGAAATAGACCACATGATGCCTTTCACAATTGGTTGGATGGAGTGTCTATTGATTCTTTTGTCTTTTGAATGTGCCCACTAGTCCTCCTCTCTTCACTCATCTATAGTTTCAACTGATACAATCAAAAGTACATATGTAAATATATATAAATTGAATTATGGAATGACATATAACAAAATAATCACTTATCGCATACAAATAATCATCACTCATTTACAACATTACCACGTTGAGGGTCTGAAGTGACAACCACTTGTAGCAACCATCAAGATAACTATTAAATTACATACAAGTATCATGAAAATTTTCAATAATATACCATAGAAGAGAAAATATAATATCAAATTGAATAATCTTTTGCAAACCTCTCTCAAAGCATCAAAACTGACTATTGTTGAAGTAACTCCATGGCCCATCGTGTCAACAACATCGCCAGCGCTGTCTCAAGTCAAGATTTGAAAACGAAACAACAAATATGAACTTTTTATCACTTTCATTAGTTTCTTTATTTAATTAAAAGCATAGACAAGACAATGAACTTTTTGAAAAAATGCCTCAAAGTAATTTGGTCTCATGGTGATGGTAAGAAACTAGAGTTTATAACAATGTTTACAAAACTAGAACAAACACTACAATGATTCTTGCAAATAGTTTTTAAAGGACAACATGTGACAAAAGATAAGGGTTTTGAAGCTTGTTGAAGCCATGGCATAATGGTCGCACAACAATATAGTATAAATCTTATTAAAGAAAAGCTTAATTTAGATAAAAATGGGCTCTTTTGTTTTGACCTAGTTATACAACCACATGGGAAATTTTTTGTTGATGATTAGGACTGCCTTAAAGCATTGATACACGTGTATGAATCCCATTGTGGGCCACTTTCTCAATGCATAATGAAACACATGAATTGTATAAAACATAATAGTAATAGAGGTATTGGTGTGGACATCATGGTTGAAGTTTCATTTGAGACATGCTTTCAAATATCATGCTTCATACAGGGAATCCAACTCAATATACATAAACATGCACCCTTACACCCCATTTTTAAAAAAAATGGATACAAGGACAATGACCATGACCATAAGGGGCATAGGTATAAGGGTAGCTCATGAGTAAGATGCAAAAAATTGTTGTATTCACTATGATAGAATAAGTATGACAGTGAGAAGCTATATTTACAAACTTCAAGTGAACTCATTATTCTTGATCACAAGAATAGTCCAAATCATGCATCATCAAGAAATATTAATAATAGTTGTTGCTAGCACAATACCTAGGATGGACAATCATATTCTGCTTGTTTGGAAATATGAAATAGTGGATGTAAGTGTCCTATATTTTAAGGGAGATGATGTCAACAATTGTGAAGATACAGATGAGTTCAAAGAAAAGAAGGCTTGTCAATTTTCTCAGACTATAGTTAAAAAAAAACACACGAGGTAGTTATGAATGTATTTGGAAAGATGACCTCCTATATAGAAGAGACCATGATACTTGCATTAGCAAGACAACAAACAAAGGTTGGTTGGGCTACAATGTGGGTGTTTCTATTTCGCTTGGTAGACGTTGTTATTGCAGGTTGTGTATTTTTCAAATATAGACCTAGATCTTATATGGACTCAAAAATTAAATCCATCTTGGCCCAATACACGCCTCTTAATAGCCAAGGAGAGACTCCCAATCATGTTCATAAAGAATGGTAAATGGACACTACATGAGGTTTTCCAATGGTAATGATAAATGGACTATGAGATCTGATGGTGGAATGTCATAAATAGGCATAAAATCCTATCATAACATGGACAGAGGGTAGAAATTCCACAAAGGGGTGAAGATAGTGAGAAGTCAACTCTAGGATAGAGTAGAAAAGATAGTCAAATGAAACATCTTCAATGTTTTGAGAACATATTACACTCAAAAAAGGGTGAGGCATTGTTGTTTTCTGAGAAGTAATATGCATCCACAATCACCAAAGAGAGAGAAACAAGCATTGCAAGGGAAATTGGAACATAAAGAAGTTAAACTAATTGAGAATGGAGATTTGAAGAAATGAAAAGAAGGAAGATAGAGGCTCAAATGCAACTCAAGAGTGAAGATAACATCAAGTTATTAAGAGCTAAATTCAAATAGAAGTTTGAGAGTATGAATGTAAGGCAAATGAGTTGATGGAGCTTGGGCACATGAGGATGAAGAAAATTCCTTCTACAACACAAATAGGAGGTTGAAAGGCTAGGCAAAAAACTAGAGGAAAAGGAATTTGAGGTCCAAAATATCAGAAGCAATCTCCTAATATAATCTCGGGAAGATAGAATTGAGAATGCTAGTAAAGAACTCAAGATAATCCTTGAAACGTGCTTGGTCAAGGCCAATGAAGAGGCTACAACCATGTCAATGGTATTAGAGAATGTTCAATCTTATGACATGACCTTGAGATCTAAAAACACAATCACATAACACAATAATTTATAATGCCTCTATAGATAGATTCTAATTGAATGAACTACATGGATTGATCTCAAACAGTAAAAATGACAGTTCTCAATCATAAAGAAGACACTTTCATCAAAGAAAAAGCTATAAGATAGAAAAAATAATATGCGAAAAGGTTTGAGTCTAAAAGGAAAGTAAAAATGACAAGTTCAAAGCCAAAATATATGATGCATTATTTAAAAGACTAGTGAATTATCCTACACCCATCACTTTAAAGAAGCTAGTTATCTAATTTCATGTAGTTTCAAGCATTATTTTAGAATTGTACATGAAAATTTACCAAAACTAGCTAACGTTGTTTTACAACACTATTAATGAATGAAGGTTACCTGAGTGAAAGTTGTTTAAGGACGTGAATAGTGGGGTTTTGAGGTTGAAGGTCTACCAACAAACTGTTTGACATCCAAAGCATGTTATTAGACAAACATTCAAATAACATTCAACTATTCACATGCAATAATTATATTTAATACTAATTGCATACCTATGAACTCAACGTAAAAAAAAAGTGATTGCAAGAATGGTGCATTTATCATGAACACTTTGACCCTAAATTTTCATCATATTGATTTGACTAATTTAGTTATTCTTACATTTCAAAATTCAACTTAATAATCAAAATTGAATGAACTTGCTAAATCTTAGCTAGGTATCGATGCCAAATGTTTCATTCAATAATGCATCTGTCATAACTATATGCTCTGCAATTGATGTATGTTGTCTAGATGCATCCAAAACACTATCACCATCATACATGCAAATAACACCACAAGAGTTACAATGGTGGGGTGTAACTTCAGGCATAGAAGTCTCGTCCACTTTAGGCTCAACTAGAGGCCTTGCACACTGTATAATGCTTTGAGTGAGCGATCTAATCAACTCCAGTGTGTCCACCTCGACATTGTCCTTCACAATAGAAGGAATGAAGACATGCTCCACAATGGATTTTGCCAAGGGTTTTGGTTCCAACTGTGGATTACGTCATGCACTCAATCTATCATGTGTGGAGCCCCCACCTCTACCCTGAAAGTCTAAAATGTCAATAATTTGGCACCATATTGAGTACAAAATCACAATAGAGTTTCCTTAAAAAATACTATGGTACCTCATAGTTATTGCATGGAGGTTGGTAAAAAACCATCCACCACCACTCTCAAAAATTATTTTTATTAATTCATGGTAGCACCAATGGATGGAGAACCTCCTACATCCATGCCATAAAGGAGTGTTGGTTCTTGGGTCTGTAAAAGGGGCACACAAGTTGGATTTGCTATTTTTTTTCTTTTTTTCACATCTGCATAGAAAAGTTCCCACTAGCATAAAAAAAAATTAATTCATATTTAATACACAAATGATTTTAGATAATTTTATAATTAAATATCTCACCTTTATTACTTTGACTGAATTTATTTTGATAAATATAGAAAACATTTATAATTATTGATTTAACCTAATGTAAATCTTTAAATATTTTATGACTAAAAGTTCTCTTTGACATACTATATTATTATTTATGTTATTGTATTGTTTAAAGTCATTTTTAACTCCCTTAAATGAAAAACCAATTGCCTTCTTATTAATAACATTGTGTATAAAAATTTTGTTCAATATTTTTTTTGGAAGGTTTGAGATCTCAAATTCTATAAATTTCTCAATATATTTTATAACTAGTATTGATAGAATATTAAATTATATTGGTTTTCAATAATTTTAGTAATATTTTTATTTATAATTTATAATTTTTATATTAATTTGTTTGGTGTTTTTGTATTATAATATCTTAATTATATTCATAAAATATGGGGAGATATAACGATGATTTTCTTAAGAGTTATTTTATTTACTCAATTAATGGTTTACATGTTGTATTTAAAGATATTAGAAATTATCTTTAAAAAAAAAGTGTGATAATTGATATTGATAGAGTTTTAAATTTTATGGGTTTCTAACAATATTAATAATATTTTTTAAAAAATTATATTATTTTCTGTTTAGTGTATTTTTATTTTTATTATAATATCTCAAATATATTTGTAAAATGTGGAGACATATAATAATGAATTATTTCAGTTTCTTTCATATTTATTTTATTTACTCAATTAATAACACTACTAATATAGAAAAAAGTGTGTAAAAGACATTAAAAAATATCATTATGGAGACATCCATTTTTTTATTAGATTTGTAATTTAAATAGAATGCCTCAAGAGAATGATATCTAAAAATTATGGGTTAATATTTAGTACACTTTTCAAAGTAAAAATAGAACAAAATAATTATGAAAATAATGAATGTTAGCTTTTTCAAAAATTATATTAAAAGTTAAATAAAATAAAAAAATACTTTGCAGATAAAATAAAATAAACAACGTATGAATAATAAAATAATTTATAAAATCAAAATCCAAATTTATATGCCCATGCAATAAATAAAATAATTATATAAGTGAAAAAAGAGAAAACTATTAAATTCACATTGATATCTCTCAAGCTTTCTTAAATAAATGTATTTAAGATATCTATACTAGATAATTATTTAAAAAATAGATACATAATTAATAATAAACTTTATAGCTATTTTACAATATAATTTTTTATATAAATAAAATTTGTTATGCCTATTACTTTTAAAAGCTTTAAAAATTAGTAAAAACCTTTCACTAAATGTAGAAAACCACACACTTTTTTTTCACTATAATCCCCCTTTCTTCAATTATACTTCAACTTCATTCTCCTTTTATGAATATCAATATTGATAAAATCATTCTATTTCAAATATTTTTAAACTTAAAATCAAAGAATTAAATAAAACTACATTTAATAAAAAGATTTACAATTAATTACCTTTGAAAAAGCCTCTACTATGCTCCCCTGTTCGCCCGTCACTAACCATGCCGCTTCCACTTTTACTTTAACATCCTCGCCCTTGCTATTCCATCCAAAAATACGGTCCTCAAAAATACGGTGGTCGTCTGACGACCAAGGCCACGTTGAAAGTTGTGTGAAGACACCCATCCATACCCATTTTCCTTCACCCAATTTGGTATTAAAACAAGCGTAAGGTGATTCCAATTCTGTAGAGAAGCGTACGTCGGGATAAACACAATCTATAGTCAAACATATCAGAATGGAATTGGCATTCGTCAAACTGACCGGCCTCCACAATTTTAAGCACTTTCTTCCATAGTAGTCATCAACTTCGACCACATGATAGTAGTCAAGAACAGAGACACTTGGCAACCCTTCAAAGAAGTTTTTCAGCGAGTCCACATCACATGATGCCCTGGTGCATATCATCACTTTCTCTGGCCATTTCTGCACATTGTTTGCAAAAGGCAAAGCCAGCGAAAAATCAATTCACTCATAATAATAAATGAAGTTTCTTATTTCTAATTCAACTATTTTCAATTACCTGTATGCTACTGACGAATGGTTCAACAGCTGATATGTGGTTTGCTACGACTACCACCGACTCCAATCTCTCAGAGTGCTCTAAGCTCACTATGCACGGCGCATTCCAGCGGGTATGCAATTCCAGCTTCTTCAATAATCTCAATTGTTCTAAACCTTCTATCTTCTCCAATTTGTGGCAATTTTTCAAACAAAGTTTTTGAAGAGAAGTTAATTCTGAAAGACTTGGAAGCGCCTCCAACTCTGGACAGTCACTTATCTCGAGCTTCTTCAGTGACCTTATGTTTTCTAAAAATTCCATCTTCTTCAATTTGGGACACATTCGCAAGTCAAATTTTTGAAGAGAAGTTAATTCTGGAAGACTTGGAAGCGCCTCCAACTCTGGATAGTGACTTATCTTTAGCTCCTCCAGTGACTTTATGTTTTCTAAAAATTCCATCTTCTTCAATTTGGGACACATTCGCAAGTCAAATTCTTTAAGAGAAGTTAACTCTGCAAGACATGGAAGCCCATCTAGTTCTGAACAGTGATATACCCTGAGCTTCTCCAGTGACTTTGTGCTTTCTAAACCTTCTATCTGCTTCAATTTGGGGCACATTCGCAAGTCAAATTCTTTGAGAGAAGTTAATTCTGCAAGACCTGGTAGCCCATCTAATTCTGAACAGTCATATACACTGAGCTCTTCCACTGATCTTATGTTTTCTAAACCTTTTATCTTCTCCAATTTGTGACATTTGTCCAATTCAAATCTCTTTAGAGAAGTGATTTTTGGAAGACTTAGAAGCACCTCCAACTCTGGACAGTCACTTATCGTAAAGGCTTCCAGTGATCTTATGTTTTCTAAACCTTCAATTTTCTTCAATTTGTGGCACATTACCAAATCAAATTTTATAAGAGAAGTTAATTTTGCAAGACTCGAAAGCCTGTCTAATTCTGGACAGTCATATATCCGGAGGTACTCCAATGATACTAAGTTTTCTAAACCTTCTATCTTCTCCAACTTATGGCATTTTTGCAATTGTAAGTATTTTAGAAAAGTGGTTTCTTGAAGACGTGGAAGCGCCTTCAACTCTGGACAGTCACTTATCTCGAGCTTCTTCAATAATCTTAGGTTTTCTAAACCTTCTATTTTTTCCAATTTGTGGGACATTTGCAATTCTGTAAGAGAAGTTAATTCTGCAAGACTCGGAAACCCCTCTAATTCTGAACAGTCATTTATTCTGAGCTCCTCCAGTGATCTTATGTTTTCTAAGCCTTCTATTTTTTTCAATTTGTGGCACATTCGCAATTCAAACTTTTTAAGAGAAGTTAATTCTGCAAGATTCGGAAGCCTCTCTAATTCTGAGCAGTCCTCTATGCTGAGCTTCTCCAGTGATCTTATGTTTTCTAAACCTGCAAGCACCTCCAACTCTGGACAGTCACTTATATTGATCTTCTCCAATAATCTCAGGTTTTCTAAACCTTCTATTTTCTTCAATTTGTGGCACTTTTGCAATTCAAATTCTTCAAGAGAAGTTAATTCTGCAAGACTCGGAAGCCTGTCTAATTCTGGACAGTCATATAGCCTGAGCTTCTCCAATGATATGTTTCCTAAACCTTCTATCTTCTTCAACTTATGGCATTTTTGCAATTTAAAGCTTTTTAGAGAAATGGTTTCTTTAAGACTTGGAAGCACCTCCAACTTGTGGCACATTTGCAATTCAAATTCTTTAAGAGAAGTTAATTCTGCAAGTCTCGGAAGTCCCTCTAATTCTGAACAGTCATATATACTGAGCTTCTCCAGTGATGTTATGCTTTCTAAACCTTCCATCTTCTTCAATTTGGGGCACCATTGCAAATCAAAATTCTTGAGAGAAGTTAATCCTGCGAGACCCGGAAGCCCCTCTAATTCTGGACAGTTACTTATTTCGAGCGTCTTCAGTGATTTCAAATGTTCTAAATTTTGTATCTTCTCCAATTTGTAGCACCTTTGCAAATTAAATTCTTTTAGAGAAGTAGACTCTGCAAAACATGGAAGCCCGTCTAATTTTGGACAGTCACTTATATGGAGCTCCTCCAGTGATTTTATATCTTCTAAACTTTGTATCTTCTCCAATTTGTAGCACCTTTTCAATTGAAATTCTTTTAGAGAAGTAAACTCTGCAAAACATGGAAGCCCGTTTAATTCTGTACAGTCACTTATACTGAGCTTCTCCAGTGATTTCAAATGTACTAAACTTTGTATCTTCTCCAATTCGTTGCACCTTTGCAATTCAAATTCTTTTAGAGAAGTAAACTCTGCAAAACTTGGAAGCACATCTGGCTCTATGCTCAACTTCCGCAACGATCTCAACTCTTGTAGACCTTCTATTTTATTGACTTTGCTGCTACCTTTCAACTCAAATTTTTCTAAAGACGTTAATTCTGCAAAACATGGAAGGCTGTCCAACTCTTCACAGTTGTATATCTGCAGATTCTGAAGGTTTTTCAAGCCACGGACACCTCTGATGTCCTTCAGGACATGACAATAGCTAACTTCAATGGTCTTCAATGTTGGTGGCAGGATTTCCAACTCCCTTAAATCCTTATTCTCCTCGAGATGAAGAATCTCGAGGAAGGGACAACAATCTCCGCATATTGAAATCTTGGACACTTTCGTGCGATACAGATGTATCCACTTGAGCATGCACCCTGACCCAAAACTCAACTCACTGATTGGGGTCGACCGTATATACAGACTTTGAAGATGGATTAGTGATTTTGGTAAACACTTCACTCCTGAACCCACTATAGTTAAATCTCTTAGTAAAGTAAGATGCTCGAGAGAATCTGGCAAAGATTCCAACTTCTCACAACATTCAATTCTAAATGTAGTTAAGGAGGACAAATTCTCAAGAGAGGATGGCAATGTTGTCAAGAACATACCCCCTATCTGCAACTCGGTTAACTTGGTTTGCTGAAAGATGTTAGCTGGCAGTTCCTTCAAGCTGGTCCCTGTTAAATATAGCTCTTTTAAGGAAGCCACTTCTGGGAGGCGCAACTCTTTCAATTTCCTGCAACTCTCAAGATTCAAATACCTGAGCTTTGTCATCTTCTCCAGAATGTGTAACTCCGCATTGATGATGAGCTCACTGCATTTTTGTAAATTAAGATAGCCTAGGAGCGTCAGCTTCTTCGAAGAATCTGGCAACCTTTTCAACATGTAGCAACCACTCAAATTTAGGTGTTGTAAATTTGTCAACTGGCCGAAATTACTCGGCAGGGATGACAGATTTGTACATCCTTTGATCTCCAGGTGCTCCAGCGATTGGAGATGACAAAATTCTTGTGGGAGGCTGCTCAATGTATCACAGCTGCCATAAGCCCCACCTATTGATATCTTTTTCAAATTCTTCAGACGTCCTATTGACTTTGGAATTCCCGGCAAACTAATGCATCTCTGAATAACCAACACTGTTAACTGCAAAGGAGCCTGCAGTCAATTTGGATACAATTAATATACGATAGATTAAAAAGTATTTCCCAAGAGCCATTTTTAGAGAGCCATAGAGTAAGATACTTACGTCTGCATCCCGTTCCCACAAATCTTTTAAGCTCCGAGCCTCGCCAAATTCTAAAATTCTTAATTTTTCGAATGAAAGCCAGGATGGAAGACTTTTGTGCTTAAACTCATTACACTGAAGCCAGACCAGATCTCTTGATATTTCACTATGTTCCTGATTAATAAAACCTCCATTACCAAACAAAATCTTCAATCCAAGCGAGCGGGGCGCGATGCTAAGCTCTCCTTGGCTTGTGTTTATTATGATCTTCCCTTGCCGTTGGTAACAATTCTCACCAACTGCGTTTGCCATTCCTCGGACTCGTATTGCTTGCTGAATAGTCAAAATTAAAAATAAGAAATACTTTAAAGCAATATAATTGGAGAAGCTGATTACCACGTCATGATTAATAAAACCATAAAAGAAAGCATTGACTTCACCTGTTGAGGGGAAATCTCGATAACCTGCTGTGGAGACCAAAGGCGATGAGGTGACTGTCCATTTGCGATGTCCCTTCCCAGATCTCTCAAGTGATCATGCATTCTTATGTAACCATATTGGTCCTCTTCAACAAGACACTTATTGAAAAGGGTTTCCCAACCAAGCAATCCATCCCACTCTGCGTCCCATGCTGCAATGGCCGCACTTTTTCTACATCCAATGAACAAACACGCTGTATCCAAGAACATCTCCTTGTCTTGTTCCGCTAGGGCATCATAGCTGACTTTGAGCTTCTTTGTGATATCCTCGTGGGGTATCTGGGAAAATTTATTAAACGTACGCCGCCAATAATCCATATCAGACCTGCCATAAAGCTGTCCCCCTAAGACCTTGAGTGATAGAGGCAATCCTAGGCAGGCATTCAAGAACTTTTCAACGAGACTTTCGAATTCTAAAGGTGGAGAATTTTGTAGGAATGCATGCCAACAAAAAAGTTGTTTGGCATGGGTGTCATTCAGGGGTCTCATTCGATAAATGGCAGAGATGCTCCACTGTCGAGGAACATCTGCGTTGCGAGTAGTAACAATAATCAAACTTCCGTCACCAAGACTCTCCTTTGGTGGTAGTAGAGCATCCAGCTGGTCTATATGATCCACATCATCCAGCACAATAAGCACAGTCACAGCCCTTGACAAGCGGGTTTTAAGAATCTGTTTGCCTTTGTCTAGATTGTCAACACGTAAGTCTTTGATGCCAAGGTCCTCTAGAAGTGTTTTTTGTTTTTCAAGTAGCAAGCCTCTCTTGTCAGCATCTCGAACATCAGAGAGAAAACAGGACCAATCCATGGCAGCGCTTCTCGTGTTAAAAATTTCCTTTGCGAGGGTGGTTTTTCCGGAGCCACCCATGCCCCAGATTGCCACAATGTGTATCGAGCCAGAAGATCGAAGTGCAAATGTGTTGAAGTCTTGTACAGTTTCATCCAGACCCACTGGATACTTAGCAACCTCTAATGGCACCTTCTTCATCTCTTTCATTACACGATTCGCCACATTCTTCACTGCCCTGTGCTCGTCACTGAACAGCGGAAACCACAATTAAGTAAATAGAATGCATGTTAGAGGAGATTTGAAAAGATAAAGCGCTAGTCAGGATTTTAATCTCAGTCATCAATGTTTGTTAAACTACTGCTTCTTAAGTGATGGTTCTTTCTCACCAATGCTCGTCAGTAACTTTTTTTGTCTATTTTAACTCCTGCCCTTCATAGAATCGTATGGTTCCGAAATGACCGAATAAACACAGAACATACATATACGTCCTTTTTCACTTTCTTTGTATTTTTTAATAAAAATAAATAGCTATTATTTAATAATAATTTTTTAAAAAAATATAAGTGAAACTTAAATCTATATTAATATTTACAAGTAGTCAAGTTGTAAGAAAATTATATTAAATTAAAGTTTATATGAAGAAGAAAAATAATAAATTGTATTTCAGAAAGTTTGTTTAGAGTTTGAAGAAATAAATTTTAATAAAAATATTGAGACAAAAAATTGTGTTGATGAATTTTAGAATGTAAACTGTATATTAAGTCATTTTCCTAATAAATAGAACTACACGGTTTTAATCATCATAATAAATAAGATTTCATAGAGAACTATAAATTTCTCTAAAAAATAATAAAACCCATCACAAGTTTTTATGAGACAGACATTCTAGTATATCATCAGCAAGTCTCATGTTATGTACATAAAATAGTTGCTATAACTACAAAATCAAAAGTTCAAAAAATATCATATAAGTATATAATATAAATACTACATTTATGAAAATAAAAATAAACTGGCTCTTTTAATAAAGATAAAGTAAATAACATTTGTAGTAAAAAAAACAATACTTAAACAAACTTTTAAATATTAATATAGTAAACTAAAATAGACTAGAGATGAGAATGTTCCTTCATCCTTTGGTCCTCCAATCCTCATTTAAACCCTATCTACACCTCCGTGCACCCCCAACCACCACCTTTTCACTTTAGAATATATATTTACTTATCATGTTGTGTGTAGGGGTCATGTTGAAAAAAAATATTACCTTCCTCTTGAGACATAATACACATCTTTTCTTTTGATTTTTTTATTAAAAGAATAGGATGTTCTAATGTTCTATTGTGCCACATACAAAATAGTTGATTATTTTCTTTTTCTTCAACCTATCTAGAGGCATATCTTTATTAGAACATGAAATGAAAGAAGAAGAAGAAGGAAGTACAATCATCTTTGTAAACATGTCAATAAAATTTCTTATGTTTTGACAACATTGTTTTTAGATTTTTTGTCAAGGCTTCATAAAAATTTATAAGAATTGTTTTCCTTCACAAATTGTTGCTTATGTTGAATAAGAAGTTTACAAATAGACTATAATATGCTTCAATTTTATTTGTCTATGAGTTAAATTTTATGGAAAATTATAACTTGAACTAAGGTCACTTAATATGATAGAACTAAGGGGTGAAGCCACAATAGTGGTTTACAATTGAACCCATTAGGGGTTCGCTAGAACCTAGGTTCAGGCGAACCCTTTTTAATGCTTTCAGGCAAAAAATGCCAACAAAAACCCTTATAAAAGGGGGGTTCGAATGAACCTTGGTTTGAGCGAACCCCCTTATTCCTCATCCCTCCTCTAAGACACAAAAAAACCTTGAATTTTGGCACTTCGAAACTCAGGTTGATAATGAAAATGGAGGAATCTTCACAAACCCAACTGGAATCAAGTAGTCCTTGGAACAAGCTATCCAACAAATATAATCTTAATATGTTTTAGTTTTATTATGTATTTATTTTTTTAGTTTTATCAAACATAGGTTTTTCATCAAAAATTAAAGTCTATGTTCTGCATATGTGGAAAAATAGCAGATTATCAAAAAAAAATTTGAAAAATATGAGTGCACCAGATATTTAAATCCTTGATCCAACAAAAAAAAATTGAATTTTGATATATACAAAAAAAGTTATGCATTATACGGTCGTGCTATGTCTGAATTGTAATTGGTTTGACTTCAGAACTTGATTAAAGAAAAAATATTCAATAAAAAATTGTCTAACCAAGTCGAAGCACTAGATATCGGAGTTACGAATCTAAATTCAAAAGAATTATAATTTTAACCTTCATGGAAAAAAAGTTATTTGTTATACGGTCTGCATCACTTTTTAAAATTGTTGTTTTTGAAAAAAACCAGTTTTCGTGGAAGATGGAAAAAGAAGTGTAAACTGATTCCAAAAATTTTTTAAAAAACATTTTTAGAATCTATAGAGAAAATGTGATGAGACTCTAGTCTGCATTATCTTCAAATTTTTCACGGTTTAGCCGCTATAGTTGCCCGAATGTGAAGATTTAGTTAAAAATAATAATGTCAGTGTCCAGTTTGGCCAAAAAATGTAAACCACTATTGTGGGATCACCCTAAGCAATGCCATTCTCAAGCTCACCACCAATTACATAATATACATGCTTCATATTTTTTATCTTTAACACACATTATTACATCCTCTTTATCACCTAACTTTATATTAAGAAGTTCTATTAGAAAATCAATTATTTTGTAAAATGATTGTTTACCATGATCAAGTAATATTCTCCATGTTTTTCAAACTTTAGATTTCAATGTCTCAATTGAAAAATTATTTTCACGAATACATAGATTTTATCAAGACCAAAATTCATCTATCCTTTTTATTAAACTCCATTGCATTTATGACACTAGGGGAGAGGGGCCCATAATGGGGCAGGGTCCAATGGTGGGGATAGAAGTAGTCCTCAGTGGGCCCCATAGTAGAGCACTTTAATATTCAATTGCAGAACACTTTTTATCCATAAAGTATGCAAAGTGACAAATCATGTGACGCCACATTAGCGCACCAATAAAACATGACTTAGTGCACCACTATGGGTCTCACTTTTTTTTTTTGGGCCTTTTTGGATACCTCAACAAAAAGCATGCTGATGTGGCATCATATTTGATGATGTGGCCCTGAAACAAAATAATACAAAATTGGGAGTGATTTGGAATTTCCACATAAGATTTTGAGAAACCCAAAATTGGACGCTCCACTATAGGCCCCTCTCCCCTAATAAATGAAAGTTGTATCTAAAGACAATCTTCCATAAATTGGTAAGTATTAAATTAATCTTCATGTTTTCACTTTATTCTTTATAATTTTTAAACACTTTATTTCTCCATTATTTTTTAAAAATTTCTAATTTAAAAAACAGATTTACAAAATCTATTCTACTAGATTTTGATCAGCCATTTTTCTATAGTTGTCAATCGCACTAGCCATGAACCCTTTCACTTTTTATAAATGTATTTAAAATATTAAAATATTAAAATATTAAAAAACGGAAATCCTCAAGCCTTGGAGTATACTACTATTAATCTTTCCTATTCAAACAAAACGTACAACTGCCGCAAAATTTGATGTGAAAAGGATAGGAATGCTATTTTGTTTTATTGGGTTACACTAGCAGCAAACAGTGAATTATTAGGAAAGATTTGGATATCTTTCTTGTAGCATCCAACAATGATTTTCGACAATTTATCTATTTTGTAGAGCATGATTTGTTATACTCTTTCAAATTTGATTATAAGTGGCATCAAGTAGGGGCAATGAAATAATTACCATCATTGGCAAATGAAAGTTTCTAAAAGTATGAAATGTATACATCATGCCATGGGTGCATCCAGTAGGTTGGACAGTCATACATTATAATTTATAGTGGACTAGTAGAAATATATGATATTTTTATCAAAATGTGTATCAATAAAAATTCTTTTTTATTCTTAGAATATAAAAAGTTATTACAAATTAAGGGAGATGGATTATCTTTCTCCATGTAATTTGTAAGATCTAATATGAAGTACTCCAAAGTATATATATTGTCATCTTAATAATTATATACATAATATTTTTCCATATAATAATAATGTTTATTTACATGAGCACCTTATTTTATAAATGACATACTTATATTAGACAATAATACTATTTTATATGAATCAAAAAGTATTTATTTCACTTACTAATGAATGCATAATTTATGATTTTCTGCATAACATTCATAAATTGTCATATTCTAAGGATCCATCTTGATAAAGATTTGACCATTTGTTGATTTATATATGGACTAATTATTGACAATATTTATCTGCTCAGGTAGAACAACACACAAGCACAATACAATAAACTCACCTCTGGTATATTTGGCAAACAAAAATGTTATAAAAAATAATATAATTGAGAATATTTGGTAAGGTTAAGTTGTACCTATATTCTTCTTTTCATAACATTTGAAGCCACCAACATATTTTTTTTTTCCATTAATTAACTATCTTAAATCAAAAGACTCAACATATTAGAAAATGGGGATAATGTGGGCGCTGGTTTGTAGCATAAAGTTCAGCTCTATCAAACACTAGGGGGATTGTGAATAGTGTTGAGAAAAAAATGGTTATATGAATTGAAGCACTAGAAAAGGCTTCTTCTAAAGATCTAGGAAAGTAATCCCCAAGCTTTAGCTCATCTTTGTCCACGAAAATTCACAGTTACATGGCATCTAGGGAATCATAGATCATGTTGGCTAGTGTGTGTTCTGTATTTTTTCCACAATGATTTATAAATACATCGTAGAAGATATGTTTCATTCCAAATGAGGATGCAACAAAAGTAGAAGAAAATGGTATTATTGCATCAAAAGAAGAAGTAGGTAGGGCAACTCTTAGACCATCAGAATCATTTCGTTGTCTAATAGTGGTAGAAGAAAAAACCATAGATATAGATTGAAACAAAGGAGGCTAATAAAAAGGGCTTGGTGTTTGAAATGCTTGACAAACTAAGGTTGAGTCTTTGTTATAAATTGAGGGGAACAAGAACAAGGAAAATAAATCAAATCTACCATAATACGAAAATGCTTGAAAGACAAAAGGCTAATGGTATTGGTATGATAGAGAAGATGGGAGTTGAATTGCATGTTAACAAAGAAGAAAGAAGTGAACTAATCTCATAATAGAGACAATTAGGGGATATTATTTGTGCAAGAAAAGTGCATAGGTAAGAAAGTGGGGTTCTTTTCTCTCTTTCACCGAATTTTCGCACCAAAGCATGTGAAAGGTGTTTGTACAATTCTCTTCAATGTGTCTTAAAAGTAGAGAAGGATAGGAAAACATGGGCTGAATAATTTATTTATTTTATTAATTAGTGAAAGTTGAAATGTTTAGTAATGTGTATGAAAATTATATTACATTAAGCTTTGTAAGAATTGAAGAAAGAAATTTTGATAAAAATATTGAGACAAAAAATTGTGTTGATGAATCTTAGAATGTAAATTCTATATTAAATGATAAGAAATTTTGATAAAAATATTGATACAAAGAATTGTGTTGATGGATCTTAGAATGTAAACTCTATATTAAGTCATTTTCATATAAATTGAATTGTACATCTTTGATCATCATAATAAAAAAATCTCATATTAAATTATAAATTTCTCTAAAATAATAATAAAATGTATCACAAATTTTTAAATCTAACGAAGATTCTATTAAATAGTATCAAACAGTCTCATACCGTGGACATAAAACTACTATAACTACAATATTAAACTATAAAAAAAACATATAAATATATAATATTTATTACATTTATCAAAATAAAAATAAACAATTAAAAAAATAATGAATATTAGATTTTACAAAAATAAATCATATAAAAAATAAAAATAGCTCTTTAAATAAATATAAAATAAATACTTTAATAAAATAATGATTAATAAACTAAAATTGAATAAAAATAGCAATGTTCCTTCATCTTTTAATAGGTCCTCCAAGTTCTAACCCCTATCTACGCCTCCTTGCACTCCCCTAACCACCACCTTTTTACATAGAATATATATTTACTTATCATCTTGTGTGGGGGATTCATGTTCAAAAACAAATTTAGCTAACATAATACATGTAACTTTTGTCTAATCCTTTTATTATAAGAATATGATTACATAATGTCTTTTTGTGCTACATACAAAATATTTGATCAATTTCTTATCTATTTAGAGGGATATATTCATTAAAATATTAAATGAAAGAAAAAGATGATGTACAATCATCATTCTAAACATGTCAATAAAATTTATTATGTTTTGAATTTTTTTTAGATTTTTTTTGGGTCAATAAACAATAAAAACTTTGTTTCTAGATTTTATTTTATTTTTTGTCAATAAAGACTTCAAATTTTATAAGAATTATTTTGATTAAATTAGAAGTTAACAAATAGATAAAATGCGCTTTGGTTAAAGAGTATATTTATGATCTTTTAAATTGACAGCTCTAAGTAAAATATGAGAAGTGTTATACGACTAGAAAGCGTGTAAACGGGCGCCACTTTTAAGCAGAGGACGGGAGGAAATGTATTAAGGTACTTACTCATTATTCTTGATGATTTCGCCCATACAAAATGAAACCTCATGGAGTGTCTGTTTCCACCTCTGAAGCACTTCGGTATCGTATCTTTTCTTCTCTTCATGCTCGAGGAAGGCTTCTGCATATGTTCGCTTCTTTCCATCAACCCATCTTAAATCACAAGGATCAACATGATAGAACACAGGGATAATTGTCTTGCGGGTTTTGACCATAAATTCCAGTTCCGCCAAACACCAAGGAGATTTTGCATAATTCTCAGAAAAAATGGCTATATAAATTGAAGCAGTAGCCATGGCTTCTTCCAAAGCTTTAGGCAATAAATCCCCAAGCTGCAGCTCGGGCTTGTCCAAAAACACTCGCAGTCCCGTGGCATCTAGGGATTTGTAGATAGTGATGGCCACCGTGTGTTTGGTATCTTTTCCATGGTGATTTATGAAGACATCATAGGGGATGCGTTTGGTTCCAGATGAGGATGCAACAAAACTAGAAGCAGAGGGTGCTATTGCATTAAAAGGAGAAGTAGGTTGGACAGTTGTTAGGCTATCAGAATCATTTCGTTGTCCACTAGTGGAAGAAGAGGCACCCATTGATACAGATTGAAATGGAGGAGGAGGCTGATAAAAGAGGCTTGGTGTATGAAATCCTTCACAGGCTAAGGCTGAGGCTTTGCTATAAATTGAGGAGGAGAGGGACAAGGAAATCAAATCAGAGCTGGCTTAATGCAGAAACACTTGAAAGACAGGAGGCTAATGGGAATATGGTATGATGCATAGAAGACGGATTTCAACTGTATATTTATAAAGAATAAAGAAGCGAACTGAGTGCGTAGCAGAGAGAATCGAAGGATATTATTTGTGCGGGTAAAGCGCATAGCTAAGGAAGTGGGTAAGAATTTTCTTTTCTCCCTTTCATCGAGTGCGCGCACTAAAGCATGTGGAACGTGTTTGTACGATTCTCTTAAACTTGCCTTAAAAGAAGAGAGGATAGAAAATGGGGTTACGGACCTGAGCGCGTGGAAAGATAAGCCGCGGAATTTATTTTTGAAAAGAGTTTGCGAACGAAATCGCGTGTAAAATAAAGATAAGCATCTTGACTATGCGAAGAAAATGGAAAAGTATTGGGAAGCAAAATTGCGTGGAAAAGTCCGTATGCATGGTGTGAAAACACTAAATAAAGCATTTAAAGTAATGGATTTTCTTTTTCATTGTTCCCCAACAAATACTTAGATGCCATACCTAGTCACTCAATAGTCTTCACGAAAAAATACTCACCCAATGGAGGGAAATTGTCTTTTTGAATTGTTATTTAACTTTACATTTTAATAAATATAAGTTATTTTGTTTTCTAATTTTTTTATGTAATTATTTTTAAAAAATAATTATGTAAATTAAGTTTTAATAATAATTTATATATTTTAAATAGAATAGGGGAGAGGGACCTATAGTGGAGAATCCTAACTTCATGTTTCTCAAAATCTTATGTGGAAATTTCAAATCACTTCCAATTTTGTACAACCATTTATTTGGCAACTCACATGCTTCTATATTTCGTTTTAGGGCCACATCATCAAATATGATGCCACATCAGCATGCTTTTTGTTCAAGTATCCAAAAAGGCCCTAAAAAAAAGTGAGATCGATAGTGGTGCACTAAGTCATGTTTTATTAGTGTGTTGATGTGGCATCACATGATTTGTCAGTTTATGTACTTTATGGATATAAAGTGTTTTGCAATTGGATATTAAGGTGATCCACTATGGGGCCTACTAAGGACTACTTCTCTCTCTACTATTCCATAGCATAATATTCATGATTAAAATTATTTAAGAGTATTTTTACTATTCATATTATTAAATGACTTATAATAGATGCATTTAGCATAAATTAAGATGTATATATAGATGTTATAGTTTTTTGTGTTTATATTATGAGCATATATATTATGATGAAAGTGATTATGGCCCTACAAAATATGTTTGTATCCATCCATCATACATTTGTACCAATTGATGTAATAGATGGACCCCTAATTAGACTAAACATAATTTTAAAAATGCAATCATTTTTTTGCCACTATATTAATTATGTAAATGAAAATTGAGGAATACACAAACAAGCTAAACAAATATTATCATATTATACTCTGAATCTATGCAACGTCCTTATAAATCTCAACATTACAACCCAAGTTTTTGGTACCAAATATAATGCCCTAAATTGCACAAGGAAAAAATATAGGAGAATCCATGACCAACAAATTGGTGAATGCAAGATCTTTATGGGTTTTTGGTACCAAATGTAATGCCCTAAATCATGCAAGGAAAAAACATAGGAGAATCCATGACCAACAAATGGGTGAATGCAAGATCCTTATGGGTCAAACAATACCTCTAAGAAAAAAAGAAAATGTTAAAAAATAATTTATCTTATTGATTATTATTTTATTTTATTTTAAAACTATTTGGTAAAAATTAAACATTTCAATGAAGCATTACTTAAATTTTGAAAATAATAAAATAAAGTAGGTCTTATTCTAGTTGACCTATATATGTCAAGCTTTAATTTTTGAATCTTTAGATATAAGCAATGACACATGAGCAAATGTGATACATATTTTTTGATTTTTTGTAAGTAAATAAATTAGTTATGTGTTTTATTTATTTATTTTTAAATATTTAAACAAATTTTCAAACCAACTATTTACTAAAATAGAATGCAATTAAAATTTAATATTTTAGACCTATAGCAATGATGCATAGCATTTGAGATATATTTCATATTTGAAAAAGGACAAATGATTTGAAAGATGTCAATAATTCTCAATATGTCTATTAGGGACTTGTGTAGAAAATTATTTATAATTAGTTATTAAAATTATATCAAGTATATATTATATTATATATTTTTAGATTTTTCTAAATATACCATTTTCATTTTATCAAATTTTGATAAAAACTCTATAAAAATCAATAGTAAAGTCAAGGAAAAATTGAAAAGTCATCCCAACTTGATGTAAGAGGAAAACACATTACCAATTCAATTCTAATTTAACAAACGAATCAGGCTACTAGATCTCAATTCATACTTTCCTTTGTTGAATGAAGAACCATTCAATTTGCTAGTTTAATTTCAAGAACTTTGATAAAGACAAAATAAATCAACCCTCAAAAAAAAAATCCATACTCAAACATAAATTCCACTAGCAAATGCTCTGCCTCAAAAATTTTAATACTTTAATAGGCACAATCCAATTATTTTAATTGCTTTCTTCTTGGAACAAATTATAGTTTATAATCTTCGAATACATCTTTTACTCTTGCAAATAGTTATCTTCAGCACATATCCACCAGATATGGAACGTCCCGCGAAATTTCCTCCGCACAAATTATTTGGTTCAATCCTCTGCGCAGCCTATCAATCTACTCACTCACAGTTGCATCCAAGTTTGTATGTATATTTTGCAGCCCTCGATAACTTCTTTCATATCCTCTTTGCAGCCCCTCCACTTATTGCCGCATCTCTAACTATGCTTTTACTTGTTTTTATTTTAAACCCTTTAAATGTCTCTTTCCTCATGAAATTTGGTGCACTCTCTCTACATTCACCCCTCATTGCACAAGCCAGCAATGGAAATTGTGTTCCTTTTAGATGCCCTATCCCCGCTGCAAAACATCTTCAAAACCTCTTCCTTACGCCTTCCCTTTACAATAAAATAAAATCTACAATTTTAATCTCATTTCCCCCTTTCATTCTATGGTGCGATTCTTTTCTTGGTCGTTACTATGGTGCTTCATTTTCCTCGTGGAATTTTTTTTTTAATCTTTAATATTTTCTTCCCAAAACAAACCTGTGAGAAAAATATGATCCTTCCTCTTCAATTTAAAAACTTCTGCAACACATGAGGCATCATCCTCTTTGCCTTCCTCAAAGTCAATTAAAACTTATGTTAAATAATCATAAAACAAATATAGTATTATGGGATTACAATGAATATGTGAAGGATCACAATGCCAGTTCAATGTCAAAATCACAACAGGACAATTTTTTGATTAATGAAAATAATTTCACTCAATCATCTCCAAATCAACCACTGAGACTATACTTCAAGAGAAAAAACCAAAATTAAGACAAAATTAAGACAAAATTAATTCAAAATTCAAAATTAAGCCCAGGATGCTCCTACATCAAACACACTGAGTAGAAATATTGTGACCATAAGCTCACAATAGCGGAGTTGAGTAGTTGCACTACTCTTCCAGGTTGCCATCAACCTACAACAAACTCCTTCGTTGTCCAAGTGCTGAAAATCAATCTTTCTTTCACATTTTCCAACAACATGTCGGAACTTGTACCACCTCCCTCCAACAACATTGCATCTTCTTCCTTTTCCCCCTCGTGGACTCATGTCCACCAAAGCCTGACCTCCTTTTCCAAATTATTTCCACACTTCCTGTTGGTGATTTTTAAGGAACCAAACTTAATCTTACCACTTACCTATGGATCTGCTAAAACCCAATACTCAACAAGGGTAAGGATTGGCCAACAAACGAGTAAATTTTTTGAGGCCCTTACTCACACTCTTCGGGCTCTGCAAAACCCATGAGGGTAATCCTTGTCATGACCATGTTATATTCATTTGATCAAGAACATTTCTACACATAGATGAATTCCTATAATGCACAAATAGACAACATTCATTAAAGATTTGGCTAACCTTTAAACAAATTAATATCTATTGCTAGGAATTAGGTGATACTTCGGAGTAGTACATTGTAATTGAAAGTATTTTAGATTATTTATATTCTCGTTTCAAGCCTTTGGTTAGGTGCATGACTAACTCATTCATCTTTAAGATAAGCTAATGAAAAGACTAGTGCCTCATCTTGGGATAATGGAGTTACATTTATAACAACCGATAATACATTAGTAGTTAAACTCAGTAATTGATGGACTATTGATATACTACTTTGCAGTATTCAACTCACAGTGTCTAAAACATAACTACTTATCAAATCCTATGCTCTTTCCTCACAAGCCTGTGACATTATTTTAGCATTTAATCAATTCTTTGAATTGAAGCAAAAATAAACTCACTCATTCAATCAAAATAACTGAAGACAAATGAAAAGATCATTAACCACTTCATTCATAATTTGGAAGAAAAATTACATAGGAGAGCATATGTTGTAGAATTGATAATTTCCTCAATAACTACTTCTACTATAAAACTATTTTAAGATCATTACATTATAACTCATACCCTAGACCTCTTGTTGATCTATTCATCAATTCACCTATTTACAATCTGCTCCCTCACAAGCTTAGTTTTTTCACCTAAACCATTTTTGAGACTTAAAATTCAAACCCCCATTACCAGTCTTGAAATCCCTTTTATAGAGTAAGGGAGCAACAAGCAACAGGTTGAATTACAGTTACATTTCATTTCATTTGAAAGCACATTTCAACTGAATTTGAGATATTCCCTAGATAGTTACATGTAATCATTTGCAGGACAGGGAAAGCAAAAACAAAATTTCATATGATTCATCAAAGAAGAAGAACTAGCCCACCAAAAGGCATATTTAGTCATTGCAACAGCCTCCAAACCTCACATCCACGTTGAGCAAAAATATTATTTATCATACCTACCAAAAGGCCTCCAAGTTTGCAATAAGGACAAAGTTAAACATATGCTGAGAAGGACAAAAATGCCACCAAGGCAATATTATCATCAAAAACAAAAACCAAGACCAAGATGCTATCCTACTCAATCAGCACCAAAGTATGCACACCCACTTTGTGTCTTTGCAAAAACTGAAGAAACCACCACATCATCATCATCAGAGTCCATCAGATTAGCCATGATAAGTAGGTATTGGTGGTAGCCTAAATCAGGTTTAGCCTCATTGCTTGAGGGACTATCTGAGATTTCAATGGGAGAATTATGTCATCCCATGTAAGCCCAATGATACTTATTCCTCCTTTTTGCTTCCCTCATAGATCTCACCGACTCCTCTTTAAACCTGTCTGACTCTCCCAAAACAACTCTTCTCCTCAAATGATAAGTACTCTTGACACCTTCTTGCACATATTTTTTACCCTAGGCAGACACTCCTCTTGCCCTTTTCCTTCAGAGTTATAAGAACTCCAAGTGTGCCTTGTTCATTTTCAAGGATATCATCATGGGACTCAAGCCAACTGAGTCTCTTGGACCTTCTGACTGGGGAGGCAGATACATTGGGCTTCCTCATCTTCAGTAAAGAAACTTCACAACTTTGCAGGACAGAGACAACCCCAACAATGTGCAAACCCTATCGACTTATGTGAAACTCAAGCAAGAATTCAAGTGCGAAGCCTAGGTAACAAACTTACAGAGCTTATGAGAGTTTCTCTAAACTAACCAATTGATAATCAATCAATCTGTAAGAATACAAACAACAACTTACCTGGGAGAAAACAACTTACTACTACTACAATTCCTTGACACAATCATTCACACCACCTTTATCACAAACTTAAGCGTAATTCCTCAGCTTCTAATTTCAATTATGTAGAAAAAATGATTACTAACTCATATTTGTTGAGCAGCTTGAGCATGTCGACCATTAATGCTTCAAGAAGTCTAGCACGAGCGAGCAGAAAATCAACTACTAGATTTTGAATCACAACCATTAATCTCCCAAGTACTTTGCAATTTGTTTATCATCTTCAATCATTACAAACAATAAATCATTCACACACCTCAAGATCAAGTTGGGTAATCCTACATGCATCTTCTACCATTACTGCTTGCTCGCATGAAGCAAAATGGTTATCATGTCCATATTCTAAATTTTGAATGTCAATTGTCGATCTTTGCATGTGAGATGGCATGTTGGACAACTCAGATTGATTCAATCAAGTTTGAATTGCCATCACCCTTGTTCACCAATCCATCGGCCAACGAAATTCTGCCAACTAGACATCAACTCATCTATTCTAGGCTCCACCATCCTTTTCCAAATAGAGGAAGAGATAGACGTGTCATTTTCCTGCTAACCCCACTACTTTTTTTAAAACATTATTTAAATCTTGTGGGGTTAGTAGGGAACGCTTGAGATTAACTCTCAACATTGCCTCCTACTGTTGATTTGAAACCTTGAAGCGTTGGGAAAGATAGTGTAGACCGGGCCCCACACTTGCAGTGGAACATGTGTCAGCAACCTGCTGGCCCCACTGCTTTTCAAAAACTATTGTTTAAATCCTATGGGGTTGGCAGGGAATGACCAAGATCTAATCATCATATTTGACGGTTGACAGATTGTACATGCACAAATGTTAATTTTAACGAAGGGGACTTGACTAGGTTGATGGGACTTAAACCATGGGAAATTGATGACTTAATACTTAAGTCATTCCACATGAAATATTTCTGCCTAACTTAAGAAGTATTAAGGGGATGGGATAATAGTTGGTGACCGACAAACCTAAGCCAAGGTGCTGATAAGAAAATGATTCTGATGGCTCAAGTTATAACTTGAAATAGCCAATAACCAGGTGTGATAGGTCAACAAAGGATTAAAACGCCCAAGGGTTTATGACTATAAAATTTGAAATGAGGGCTTTTACACCAAAACCCTAAACCATACCCTTGGACACAGAGGTAATAAATCATAACAATGTGAAGGACCAGCTCAAATTTCTCAAAATTTAAAACACTCCACCACTTCCCTCCTCTTCCATGGGTTCAAACCCACCTCTAACAGACCACCTCCACCAAAATAATACAACATGCTCCACAATCTCTACTAATAAATACACAGTGTCTTAACACGCTCTTGTCTTCTATCCATCTCACCTTTTACTACTTCATCTGAAAATAAAATAACATCACATAATTGATTTACCACATTTTCACTCGTAGTTGCAACATCAAATTTCATTGCGACATCTTCCACCTCCTCATCAGTTGCAACTTCTCACTCTTCTCCTTTTTCTGCACCAACAAGCTTCATCATCCATTATTCCTCAATCGCCAACATTTTTTCCAACAAATCATCATCTTCATCATGCTCTACTACTGCAACCTCTTCATATTCCATCGCTACATCTTCATCCTCTTCATCTTCAACTATTGTTGCACTAGCATTGTTGGTATGTGGCGACTGATCATGCTATACTGTATAGCCCATGGTATACTGTACATCCCAGCCCCCTGACCTTGCTAGGGTCCGGGGCCGGGCCAGGCCGAAAAGCAGGGGTTCGGGGGCGGTAGCCCCCGAGAAAAATTTTCTTCCTACTTTTTTGTGTGATCACCGAAAAAGGGAAAAAATCAATGAAAAAAGAAAAATCTGATTTTGTAGAACCCTAAAATCTGGAAGCTTCTAAGCTTGGTAAAAAGGGGTTCGGATGGGTATTTTTCAGTATGATGAAAAACGCGATTATTCGCAAGATTGTAATAGGGTTTTTTACTGGATAATAAAAGTATTGGATGGCTGCGGTTTGGTGGATGTAGCCCAGATTGGGTGAACCACGTTAAATTCTCTGTGTTATGATTTATTCTGTGTATGTTTTAGTTTCTCTGTTTATTATATAAAATATGCATTTAATTGTTAGATATGCCATCTCTAACCCTAACAAGCATCCTTTTGCTTACCCTCATCATGCCTGACCAATTTACCATGCTACCATGCTTCCAATATGTTCATTCTCACATTAATGCCAACCATTATTGCCAAAACCTTCCTGTTCTCATATTGTATCCATCCCTGGCTGAGATGGAGCAATGGCAGAGAGCCTGATATGCTATGCGTAGGGGTTTGGTGTTGCCACTACTTCCTGGTGAGGTCGCTCGCCCTCTGTTCTCACTGTGTGCTGGTTGGCTATGGGGTGGCCGGTGGCTATTTCCTTTGCTATATGCGCTTCTTTGGTATTTTCATTTCCTTTGTGTCTTTTGGTCTGCATTTTTGTTGTTTGTGTGCTTCGTGTTTGGTGGGTTGTAC
Source organism: Sequoia sempervirens (assembly GCA_007258455.2). Taxonomy (NCBI): domain Eukaryota; kingdom Viridiplantae; phylum Streptophyta; class Pinopsida; order Cupressales; family Cupressaceae; genus Sequoia; species Sequoia sempervirens. The sequence continues at coordinate 465,335,775 of VDFB02193867.1, forward strand.
AATTTGCATGGCTCTTGTAGGGGGATTGGGGGACCCCCAAGCATTCTCCTTCAAAGATGTTATCCTTGGTGGAGAAGCCTTGTCCTTTGATCATGTTGAAGATATAAATTTCCTCTTGCATGCAGAAAAGGAGTCGAAGATTAATCAATCTCAAGAAATTCATCCAAAATCCAATGGGTGTTGGAGAGTTGTAAGGATCGTCTGATGGTGGTGATCAACCTAGATTTAGTTGCCAAATATTTTTTGTATTTATCTAAGCATGCACTCATCTACAAGTTCATGGGGACCGTCAGAATCTCTTTTCCTTTTCTAGAAAATTGAATTCACATAAACTGGAACCCTGAAGGTGATTTGGAAGTTATTTTAGGAGCCAATGGGTATTTCTTTGTGGTTTTTTCATGGATCGCTGATCGAAATGCAATTTTCAAAGGTCTTCCATATTTTCACAACCAGGCAGGTCTTTTTATCAAACCCTAGCATTTGGGTTTTGATCCTTCTGAAGAGATGCCATCAAGGATTTTGGTCTAGATTCACCTCCCCCATCTTCGGATGGAGTTTGGTGAAAGGACATTTTGCATTCTATTGCAACTGTTTTACGGAAGCCTTTGGGTCCTTCCCGTCAGACTCTTGATAAAGTAGAAGAACTCCCTCACCTCCCCTTGTGCCACTGTCGCACCCTCTTCCTCCTCCTCCACCGTAGTGCCCTCCTCCTGCATTGGAAACCCATTTTCTTAAACAAATGATCAAGGCTCCCCCTGACTCCAATCCCCACCACAGCCATGAAAACCAAAAAAAACCAAGAAAAATAGAAAAAGATAAAATTAGATAAAATGTTTCTAGTCAATCCTATTCGTAATCCCCCCATTCCTCCTCTTCCTACTGAAATCTCGAAGCATGAATCTAGGAATCGACATAGCAGAAGCAAGGATGATCCCAAACATAGAACTAGGGAACATAAGCACAGCAAAAATGCAATTGTCAATGCACTTGGTCTACTTCCACAGTCTAAGAGAAAGCACAAGAGAAACCCAATACCACCCCCACCAGCACCTTTGTCGTTGCCTTCAATTCTCCAGTAATCGACGCTCCAACAATGGTTTTCATCTTATAAGAGGGATTCTAAGCATAAGAGCAAGGATTCAGAGCCTTCACCTCGACATCAGTCTGACAAATCAAGAAGGAAGGTGCATTCTTCCTCCTCTCCTCTGCCTCCTCCACCACCACCCCCTGCTCACATTTATACCACTAATCCAATGCACCCAAAGAAGAAAGCTTCTGAAAAACATGGAAAGTCAAAACCCTGTATCTATTCCACTAATTCAAATTACTCGAAGAATGTTGAAGACTTTGAAAAAATTGAGGTACCGAAACTCCCAGTTTATACGCCTGATACACAGTACCTAAAAGATGAAGGCTTTAAGGAAATTAGTATACCTAAAATGAAAAAAGCCTCTGGAAGGAGAGACTCATCAGAATACAAGAAAGAAAATGAGAATGAAGATGCTAAAGCAACAGAAAAGTTGACTGAGAGGAAATCATCATCAATTCCTCTTCCTCCTCCCACGCCACCACCATTCCCAATGGTTGAGCACCACTGATCTTTCTATGATGACCCAAAATTATAGAAGAGTAAAATCTCTTCTCCTGTAGAATTGACTGAACCTAAGTCAGTGAGAGAGCCAGAACTTGAGCTTGAAAGTGACTAGTCATTTGTTTTTAGAAAGCAATTTTCTCTAGATAATGTTGATTCATCATTTTTTCCCAGTCCCAGCTCTTATGAGGTGAACAAGAAAGCAGATGCATTTATTGCTAGAATGCGCCAACAATTGAGGCTCCAGATTCATTAGATTGTGTTCATAGAATGTTCCCATTTTATTAGGGATGATATAGAGTGAGAGGTTATGTAGTCACTAGGTGTGTAGATTAGCTTGTAGCTCCTTTTATTTATCCTAGTTGGTTTGCAACCCATCATAGATGGCCTCATTATGATGATTTTCCACTTCACTTTTGTAAACAATTGTATATCAAGTTTCATTTATAGCTAGATGTGGATTATGCATCTTTTCCTTAGCATGTTAGATAGGGGAGAGGGAGGTTTGTTGACAAACCTCAATTTAGATGATCATATTTTCCATCACTTGTAAACAAGAGGGTACTAGTTGGTACAAACCTTTTGGTTCTTCCAAAATGTTTGGAACTAATAACAACACAACCAATAATCATTCCTACTAGATGTGATATTTTTGATAGCATTGTCACTATTGCTAATTAGATCAATCAAATGTCATTTGATTATGTTGGTAGATATTTATTATGTCCATGGATTAGCCTTCCTCCCACTAAGGCTACATCTAGTAGTTACGATCCATACATTCATGTTGATCTATCATCACCATATGTTGTGGCACAAATGAGTGACACGACTGTGAATAATGTGTGTATATGCTTTATCAATGATTTACTAGCAACATAGTAGCTTATTAGTGAGGAGCATGAGATCCCTAATTTGGATGGTATATTGACACATATTAGATGGCATTCTGCTAAACAAAAGTGTTAAGGTGAGACAAATTCACAAGGTACAAGGGGACATCAAGATATTCCAAGTCAGTCCTTGTTCCATACGCCCTAGACTTCTGTGCAGTCCATTCGCCCTAGACTTCCTTGCAGTCTCATATTAATGCATTAAAATATGAGTCTACCTGCTATGAGTCTAGACCTTATGTGAAACAGCTGGACAAAGAATACGAAAGTTAAATTTTGACAAAAAGTGGAAGGAAACTGTCATCATCATGATTTTCTTTTTCTTATTGTCTGTATTCTGCAAGATGCATCCCACTTATCTGCATTCTGCAGTTTTCACGAGCTTGGAAAAGTATGAGACATCACAAATTTCAAATTATAGTCTATTCTGCTTAAAGATGTCTCCCGTATAATTATTGTCCTTAATCCAAATAGCTCTGCAACGCAATAGCACTGCTCTATGTCGCTTACTTCTACTCTCTTTTTTCTTTATTAAATCTTGGGTTGAGTAAAGAGTATTAAGGATTAACTATGACAATTAGAGTGCCATCAACTTTGTAAAGAACCATACATTTCATGTGCAAATGAAGCACAATAATGTTTAATATCAATTTATTTGTGACATGGTAGATGACAAGAGGGTTATGATTGACAAGTGAATACTTTGGTGAATATTGAAAATACTTTGATGAAGCCTATGAGTATGTAGAGAAATTTAGATGGCACAAACTTGAGCATTTATCCTTAATATCTATAGGTCATTTTTTGTTGTTTTTCTTTTTCACTCCTTCAACATATACAAAAATTAGACTAATTTTGAGATTAGATGTCTACATTTTGTAATTTTATATGCTCAAATTGTTTATTTATTTTATATTATCTATGTTCTTGAATTAAAAAGGTTGTCTCAATTAAAATGACACTATATGCCACATTTAAGTTGCATTATGACATGTGTAAGAGAACATCTATATCATATAAGATGTGTGATAACATCTATGACATTGTAATACACATTAGTGATTAGTGTAGCTTTCCACTCCTTACAAATTTCATCTTCACGTCTTTACATTTGAGATGTAAGGGTAATGCATATATATCATTTGACTATCAACACCATAGACCTAGAAATAATATTTTAAAAACAATCATGGCGTATCAAAACTCCAAATATTTGTTGTCTCTTATTGCACTACTAGGAAATACCTTTTAATATATTGCCAAAAATATACTTTTCAATACATTACATAGAATATGTCATTTGTAAGAAAAAATTTCAATGCAGTCAACATTACCAAACTATTAGTGCTATTAATATGTTGTTTATGGCCTATGTAGGCCTACTTTTCTATGATTTCATGTTGTTTCTATAAGGTTCAAGACCTTGGTTTCCCACTTTTTAATATCAAAAACATTACTAAACAAAAGCAACAAAGTAGTTTTGAATACACTACCTAGATATATCATTTATAGGAAAATATTTCAATGCAGTCAATATTACCAAACAAAAGCAAAAGTAATAGTAAAAAATCTATATGTCTTAACCCTTATATCTCAAATGAATAATATTTAGTATCATATATCATTTCCACCATCTTGGGTCTAAGTTGCCAAATTTCAAAATCAAATTTTAGAAGTCAAAATTTGCCACCCTTTTCAACTAGTTGTTATGCACTAAGCTTGTGTATGTTTGGGTTAATTTATATGCTATTTTATTATATTTAAAGACATTATTTAATTCATTTCATATCACCTATGAGTTATCAATACATAATTTTTATGATAAAATTTTAGATTCATTTTCATCAGCAAACATCTTCCCAAGTCGATTGAATGTTTGCTTCTTGTCCTCAAGCCTTGTTAAAAGCACTTGCACACTTGTGCAGATGAATTTTATTATTGCAGACTTGATTCACTCAAGAGAGAAACCAACTTCATATTTTTAGACAACTACCATACCAAGCCTTAAAATTTTGAAACCTTAACGAATTGATTCATTGCACATCCCACATTATCTTTTCACAATCAATTTTTTATCATATCCAATTCATTTAATTTTTATAATTACTTGCAAGCATTTATTGTTCAAATCCAAGCTCTATTATCCTATATGCTTGTTGAGTGAGTTATTTAAAAAAAAACACATTGGTAATATAAAAACTTGGCATTGGAGATATTTGCAAGAATATTGAATTAGAGGTGCCAAAATATCAAGCATGCATAATGTGCAAATTTAGTGAGAGATTAAAGTGTCTACCTTACAACATGCCCACCTTCATTGCTAGTCCCCCCATAACTATGCTTCTAATACAAGGCATACATACCCTACCAAGAGTACACGTTCTCCACCCTATGCAAGATTTGAACTTTTGACCTCTCTTTCAAGAATACAAGATTTCCACCATTGGACCAACTCAAACATACAAGCTAGCTAAAAATTCCATTCCTAATTGAATTTTTTTTATTGAATAAAACTAGATGGATTTTTTTTATAGTGGTTGATAGAAGCAAACTTTATATAACTGATATTGTCTATTTGATTCAATGTGTAGAGTTGAAAATAACTTTGATATTTTGAATAAATTGGATTTGTGAAACAATCGATCAAGGGACATGATTTCTACTAATTTGGGGAGATGTTCATATGTTATAGTTTTAAATTCATCTCAAAATGATTTCCATAGTGAGATGCTAGAAGAGCTATGAAATCTGATTCTACTTCAGACATTAAACCTCAATGGAAATGATTTGCAAGGAGTTATTCCTCCATCTATTACAAATTGTACAACTAGCAATCACATCTTGGTGTGTAATGGGTATACCGAAGATGTGTGGAAGGTCAATTAGGAAAAAAATTGGTCTATTTGTTTGCATACTTTCATGTAGTACATGAGGTCAATTGGTAAACCATTTAGCAAAAAACATTGTATGTTTAATAAACATCTCAATATAGAAGTGATAGTGTCAAATAAACTATGATCCACTTATAAGGATCCAAACAGGAGTGAAACAAAATGTTTTGTATTTTTAATAGAACACAATGATTGTTTTACTATTTTTAAAAATATATTTATTTAAAACATAATATAATTAGATAAACTATCCACAATGTTCACTCATTAAAAATTAAAAACTTTAAATTCATTCATTATACATTTTAAAAGTAACACTTCGATTAAAAAACTCCAATAACAATTAAGTGTCTATTCAAATTTACCACATTCAAATAATAATTTACTATATATTTTTAATCTTTATTTACAAGAGATAAGTCTTTCTAAAAAATTCTAACTATGTGCAAAACTCAACCTAAGAGTATTAATGATAAGATATACCCAGGCTACAATTAGTTGGGTCCATAGAAAAAAAGGGATTGGAGGAGAGAGTAAAATAATACATGAAAAAGTAAATGCTTAACCATACAAGCATGTAATCATATAAAGTACTAATTATGAGGGAAGACATCATGTGATTAACATGTCAATTTCTTGAATGATAGGTGTGTTAGGAACATAGGTTGGAGATAATATTAGGCAGGTGTGCATGGTGGGTGAGCAGTAGTGTTCAAGCATCAAAATCATAAGATGAAAACCCTACTAGCTTCGAATGATGATCTTGTATAGATTTTGTATTTGATCTTGATTGGATGTGGACTCCAACCATATTGTATTGATCTAATTTTTTTATTATTCTTGGTATGAATTGTTGATGTAGTTATTAATATTGTAGAACTATTTGAATATAATACATTTATTATTGTAACAAGAAAGAGATCGAGATTTACACTTATTATTTATTACTTGTCATAATAAGATCTAGAGTTATTTTGTCATTTACTATTTGAAATGTAATAATATTGTTGATGCATAAATAGTCATTTTAATCTAAGTTATCTAAGATTTGAGAGAGAGATAGAGCCAATAATGTTGTTACTCAAATAATATGTATGGAAGGTTAAGACATTGCATACAAAATTTGTTAGGGAATTTGGTGCTATAGGTGATGATGGAAGAGGTAGTTGCAGTGGAGTGTCATACTAATAGAATATTCAAAAGAGGTCAATAGAGAAAGGTACTACAGACCAACAAAACCATGAGAAAAAAATCCAATGTCAATCACAAATGCAAGTAATTTTATGCATGGTATCTTTTGAAAAGCTAATTATAATAAAGTTGGATAAGAACAATTTTTTTAAGAAGCCAAATGAAGGGGGAAATGGTTTCATTACCTTGAAATTAAGTTTGCATGATACAATAAAGGAAAGCTCAACTCTCAGTTGTGAATTGTTAACAAATTAACATGTTAGTCACTATGAGTTACAACAGTTTGCACTTCAAACATATGAAGACCAGAAAAATACACACAAGATGATGTGTCAGCCACTATCAATATAGAGTACAATTCAATTAAGAACAATATATTATTGAAATTGTCACATCTGTTATATTTTTCATTTGCTCAAAATACAATATCACAACTTTAAGTGTTGAGACAATTTAATACTTTTAAGACACAATATTAAAATATTATATGTTTTAAATGTTTGCATAATGTTCAAAGACTGACAATTGTGGGCACCTCTATTTTATAATTATATTATTTTTATATGTTTTATAAGTGTAAAATATTGTAACTTGAATATCTTAAGATTTATTCCAATATAAAAAAAATTATTATGTTTGTTGCTACCCTCTTGGGTTGCCAAATAAACACAAGTACATATAGATTTTAAAATTAAATTTAAAAAGCAATGTTTACTTTTTAGATTATAAAATGGAACATTGAATAATTATATATTAATTATTTAATGAAAGTTGATAACTTCTATTTGTATGTCCATTGTCCAATTGATAGACAAAATAAATTATAATGAGGAACAATTTGGAATATGGAATACACTATAAATAACTAGTAAATTTCTTCCAATTGTCAAATCATTTGCTCATTCTTGCTATGAGTCATCTTGATCTTGATCTTTATTTTCTTTTGTCTACATACTCCTACTATGCTACATCTCATCAGTGCCACTAGATGCATGGTACATTGTGTTGGTTGTGCTAGTATTATTTAAGGTGTTGCATGACCTCTTTCTTTCACATGTAAAACTTCATATTATCAACTTCCTTTTAAAATAATTACTTTAGATATCATATCTATTTGTATACAACCTCAAGCAATTTTCTAAACCCTTATCAATTTTATTTCTTAAATTTGATTTAAGAATCACAATGCACTAAAAACTTTCTCTTCCTCCACCGTGATAGTGCATTTTCAATATTTAGGGTTATGTGTGCTCACCTTTATGCAAGTGTTGCAAAGTTTCATTATCCTTTCTAGGTTTACATAAAATGTTGCTTTTCTAATGTGTTTAGGCCCAAAAATCCTTAAAACCCCTACCCTTATATCCCCCACATTATAATTCTTCATTACCTTTTTGGGTGTCTTAAGTCATAACTTTATGCCCCCTTGCGTCGTGAGGCTCCCCAACCCCTTATATTCCCTAGTGATCACTCGTTAAAATTTTAACCTATGCATTTTAAGATGTTTAAGTGAATCCGCACTTTACCCTTTTGAGCAGGGCAATGTCTATAGGGGTGACAATTTGCAATCCGCCCACTGCCGTTTTTGTATTTACGTGCAATTTCTGCCTTCCGTAACTCTGCCTCCGTAACTCTGCCTTCCGTATTTACTGGTGACTACACAGTACGGCCATTTCTATTAGTGCCAATCAACGCCATAGTTTTGCCCCATTTACTGTTTTATGCTTTTTTTAATCTTCTTTAAATTTCACTTTTAATAACATGTAATGTTTTTATAAATTTTATTTTTAACATATAATCTTTTATATTTAATTTGATTGATTAATAATTGAAGTTTTAGTTAATGTTAATTTTTTTTTTATAATTATTTTTTTTATAAATAATTATTTTTAATAATGTTCTAGATTTTATTTTGTATATAAAAAATTAAAAAAAATTAATATCGATTGTTTATAATACATAAATTTTATTTTTTTAAATTATTTTATTTTATTTAAAGAATATTTTTATTTATTTAAAAGTTATTTTATTTCTGTTATTTTATATTTCTTTAAAGAACTATTTTTATTTATTTACTTGTTTTAGTATTAGTTCTTAGGTAAATATTAAAACTAAGATATCTATTTTTAAAAATAATTAATTATATTTATATAATGTCAATTTATAATTTATTTTTTAATATTTTATATAATGTAAATTTAATTTTAAAATATTATATTTATTATATATAATATTATAAGGTAATATATATTTATTATAAATATATATTATTATATATTATATTTAATAGTTAAAATTATTATAATTAATAATTAATAATTTTTATATAATACAAATTAATTTAACATGTAAATATAATGCAACACATAATTACTAGATGTAATATAAATTTTATATAATTATATATAAAAATTATAATAGTATTATATAATAAAATTTAAGAGAGGGAAAATATTAGTTTAAGAAATTTAAAACATAATTGTTAAAAAGGATGGAAAATATGATCACATTTATATTTTAAAAAAATAGCATTTATATTTTAAAAAAATTAAATGCATTTATTATATTTTATATTTATATAATGCTAAATTATTTTTTAATATTTTATATAATGTAAATTAAATTTAGAAAATGTTATATATATATATATATAATTATGATATTATATAATAAAATTTAAGAGGGAAAATATTAATTTGAGAAATATTTAACACATATTATAAAATTAAATTAATATATAAATATAATGCAATATATAATTAGCATATCTATATTTTAAAAATATATGTAAAGTACATCCAGAGATATCCTTCTCAAGGCGCCATTGCAACCCTAACTTTAACACTAGTTAAACTGTGACCCAAACCTGATTGAAATCGTATTATAACCCTAACTCTAACACTAATTGAATTGTAATCGTAACCCTAGGTATCATTGAAACCTAACCCTAATTGTATCAAAACCCTAGAGAACTCTAATTGAACCCTACCCCTAAAATAAACATAACCCTTATCTTAATTGAACCCTAATTCCAATCCTAGCCCTAATTTAAGACTAACCTTAACCTGGACCTTAATTAAACCCTTATTGAATTGTAACCCTAATTGACCCCTAACCCAAATTGAATACTAATTGAACCCTAACCCTAAGTGAATAGTTTAACCTTAATTAAACTCCAACCATAACCTTAATTAAACTTATTCTTCAACATTAATCCTTAAAAACTAAACACTCTTACTATTTTACATTTAATTTTTTAAACTCCTAAAATAATAATTTAACTATTTTAATTCATTCTTTTATAGTTAAATTATTATATACAATCTATATTAATTAAAATTTATGTATTATATACAATCTATATTAATTTTTCTTTATTTTTTATATACAAAATAAAATCTAAAATATTATTAAAAAAACAATTATTTATAAAAAAATCTATTATAAAAAAAATAACATTAACTAAAACTTCAATTATTAATCAATCAAATTAAATATAAAAAAAATATATGTTAAATTTTTTTTATAAAAACATTACATGTTATTAAAAATGAAATTTAAAAAAGATTAAAAAAAAAAGCATAAGGTAGGGGAAATTATGGCGTGAATTGCCATCCGATGGCTTTACCGTCCTTCTTGCCATATAACTCACTATATATTTTATTATAAATGTAATATTATATCACATTTATTTTAATATATTATATTATTGTATTGTATCATAATATTATATATAATATATTATAATAAATGTGATATAATGTTACATTTATAATATAATATATACAATATAAAAATTATATTATAGAGAAAAAACTCAAATTTAAATGGTGAGGTCTATGTAATATAATATAATATATTATAGATTATATAATAATATTATTTTACATAATTATATAATTATATATTATATATATTAATATAATTATATAATATATTATAGATTATATAATATTATTTTACAATATTATATAATTATATAATATAATCTTATTATATCAATCTATAATATATTAATCTTTATTGTAAAATTTTATATTTAAAATATATTTATAAGTTCGAGTTTTTTTCTTTATGTATAGTATAATATTTATATTATATTTATACAATATTATATCACATTTATTATAATATATTAAATATAATATTATGATATTACAATACAATAATATAATATATTAAAATATAAAATATATTATATTAGAATATATCATATATATATAATACAATATAATATAATATTATTATATTATATCATATAATATAATATTATAATATGAATCTATAATATATTTGTTCCATACTTTCCAATATGTGTGTTAAATTAATGTTAAGTATCTATTACCATTAGGGTTAGGATTTCTGAGATAAGATGAGGGTTAGGGTTAGAGTAAGGATCAAGGTTAGGGTTGAGGATTAATTAGTGTTAGGGATAGGGTTTAATTTGGGTTAAGTTTCAATTAGAGTTATGGTTAGGGTTTCCTAGATGATGATGATGTGCGGTTAGTAGTATTTGATGATGTGATGTTGATGTAAATATTGTAATAATTTATAGTGATGTGAATCAAGTCTCTTATGTTCTTTGGTTGTTCCACTAATTGTCCATGACAAATTTTTAACAACAATATCCTAGAGATACTCAATTTAAAGTGATTTTGTACACAAGTTAACAAACATCAATCAATTTCTAAATTTTCATCCTTAAGAATAGTAAAATAAGAATTTGAGAAAATGAAATAAACTTAGATATAAAATAGATTTATAACAACTTTCTACTTTAAAGAAGAAAACAAATAAAAATTATTGAGACAATAATATTCAAAATAGTAATTACAAGATTTTAGTTAACTTATATATAAAACAAAACAAGTTAAGCATTATGAAATTATATTTTATGAAAAATTAAAAATAAAATAAAATAAAAACACATGTATAATCTACATAATTAACTCATCCAAACTTTCTTAATCAAAATAATATTTACTAAAAATTTTAAAAAAAAACTGTAAAATATCTTTTCCACCAAATTAAGATATTAAATATAACCTAATTCATTTAAAAAAAATAAAATAAAATTATTTATACTAACTAAATATCTTACAGAAATATTCCTAATCTAATTACAACAAACTATTCATTTATATATAATTCTATATTCATATATATATATAAGTATATAAGTTTAAATATTAAAAATTAAATTATAAAAATATTAGATTTTAAATTTTTAGTTTTAGAAGTTTGGGAAAAAAATTTAAAATTTTGAATAGCAAAGTATAATAAAATATAAGGCAAACTAAATTTTTTAAATTTTTTCACGTTGCATTAGGATATTTAGGGGAGAGGATCCAGTAGTCGTGCACCCTAACTTCGTGCTTGGATATTTAGGGGAGAGGACCCAGTAGTCGTGCACCCTAACTTCGTGCTTCTAATTATCCTACATTGAAATTTCAAATCACTCCCAATTTTTTACAGCAGCTTACTTGGCAAGTTCTCTGCTTATAACTAAGGTTTCAGGGCCACATCATCAAATATGATGCCACATCAGCATGTTTTTTTGCCAAGGTGTCCAAAAAGGCCCCAAAAAATAGTGAGACCAATACGCATTACATCATGAGTAGTTGAGCGCTGATGTGGTATCACATGATTGGTTGCTTTTTAGATCAAAATCATACATTTTGTTTAATTATGGTTAGTCAAATCACAACTATTGGACATTATATAAACAACTATTGGGTATTATAATCACGATTGAGTGCACGACTATTGGACCCCACACTACTACTGAACCCTCTCCCCTAATTCATTTTTACCGGAGTTGATAGACCGTTAGACTTGTACAAAGTTGTACAACATAAAGTAACATGGCAGTGGCAGGCAGATGTCAGCGATGGAGGTGCTGGTCCAGCCGTTGCCGCTTGCTACGGACAGGAGATGAGCATCTTGACCAAGTGAAGAAAATGGAGAAGTATTGGAAAACAAAAACGCGTGGAAAAGTAGATATGCATGTGGAAAAAGTAAGCATTTAAAGTAATGGAATTATTTTTCATTGTCCCCCAACAACAATTAGATTCCACACTCATAGTCTTTACGAAAAAAGACTTGCCTAGTCACTTAGAAATGGAAGGAAAATGTTACTTTTAATTGTGATTTAATTTTGCATTTTAAAGTTTTAATTATTTTATATATAAGTTGATTTTGTTTTTAAATTTTTTATTTAATTATTTTTAAATTTTCAATTGTGTAAATTAATATTTAATGATAATTTTTTATATATTTTAGATAGAATAGTAGTTGTGGTTTTATCTTTTAGATAGATCTATATGGAGAACATAACATTCATGATTAAAATGAAGATCCATATGTAGATGTTATATTCTTCTATGTTTATATTTTGAGCATATATATATGATGATGCAAGTGACTATTTTCCCTACAAAATATGTTTGTATCAATCCATCATACATCTATACCAATTGATGTGGTAGACGGACCCCTAAAGAGACTAAAAACAATTTTCAAAATGCCAACACTTTTTTACCATTATATTAATTATATAAATGAAAATTAAGGAATACAAGAACAAGCTAAAATAATATTATTGTATTCTAGTCTCAATTTATGCAACATCCTATAAATTTGAGCATTGCAACCCAAGGTTTTGATACCAAATGTAATGCCCTAAACCATACAAGAAAAAAAATTAGAACAATCCATGGCCAACAAATGGGTGAATGCAAGATCCTCGTGAGCCAAACAATACCTCTAGCAACAATGAAAATACTAAACAACAATTTATCTTATTGACTATTACTTCTTTTTGAAGTTTTTTTATAAAAATTGGATATTTCAATGAGGCACTAAATTTTTTCAAGAAAAAAATATAAAGTAGCATTCATTCTAGTTGACCTAAATTATTTTTTATTTCTATCTCTATCTTTGAGAGAGTGTGTATTATAATTTTTTAATTTTTTAATTTATATTATAATATCTTAAATATATTTATGAAATGTGGAGAGATATAATGATTAATTATTTTAGTCTCTTTTAAGATTTAGTTTGTTTTCTCAATTCATATTTTATATGTTGTAATTGGATATGCTACTAACATATCTAACTTTAGTAAAAAGTGTGTAAAATACATAAAAAGATACCATACTTGAGGCATCTATTTTTTATTAGATTTAAAAAAAAAAATAGAGTACAACAAGAGAATACTATCTCTTGTTGATGTAAATTACGTAGTTTTTCCTAAAAATAATTAGACTAGTATTTACTACACTTATAAAAGTAAAAACAAAGAAAAATAATTACCAAAATAGTTAATGTTGACTTTTCCAAAAGTTATATTAAAACTCATACAAAAATAAAACAAATACTTTACAAGTTATATGTGTGTGTGCGCGTGTGTGCATGTGTGTGTGTATGTATATGTATATATATTCATATAGATATGTATCCATGTATATATATATATATACATATGGGTATATATTCATATATATATGTATTCATATATACATACATACATATATATATGAATATATATACATATACATACATACATACATATATACATATATATATACATATACATACATATATATAGGGGGATTCACTACTCACGAGTTGTCTTCATTTAGAGAGCCTCATGAGGCGAACTGCCCTATACCACCTTAATGGAATAGCGGCGAGAGTTTCAGAATCCGAAAGAGCAGGTCACAAAGATTCTCTGGAAAAATTGACAAGCTCTTAGCCAAAGGACGACAGCGCAAAATATGGAAAACAACATGACATGCTAGTGTCTCAGAAGCATGCTAGCGTCTCGTACAAACCAAAGAGTGAGAATGTCTCAAAAAATGGCTAAGTGAATGCTTCTATCTGATTGCTAAGAACTTACAAAATATAGGGAAATAACAGAACAGGAAAGAGTACCAGAAAGTGATAGAAATGAAATAAAGTAAGCTAGAGAAGATAAGGAGGAGAAAGGAAATACCTACAACCGTGTGAGTGATGAAGCTTCTAGCTTGTGAGTGTCTTCAATACCTGCACACAAGAGGGAGAGAGAAATGGTTGGGTGCCTGTATAGGGGCCTGCCTCAACCATACCCCATTTTGGTGTTCCCACCTCCACAGACAGCTAGATAGATAGAAAGAAAAGTAGAAAGGAATTAAAGAGCACTAAAGCACTACAAAACAGTGTTATGCTACTCAACCAAGTAATAGAGGAGATGAGTGAAAGCTTACTGTTGTCGAATAAAGTTTGCACCCTTGCCAAGCTATCAACTATAGCAACCTATCGACACATGGGAACATTTCAAGGTTATGGGTGACCTAGGAATGAAGTGGACCTCCAGATTATGGGCTAGTTCCTCTTAAGATACTTTGAGAAAAACTAAAGAATGATAAAGGAAAAGAGTAAGAAAGATGTACTTGAATCCAAAACCTATCACTAACAGGTGATACACCAAAGATCAAAATATGACAATACTATAGAAAGACTCACAGAAAATCTCAATAGAACTAAACAATCTCACAATACAGAGATTTATGTTTACAAAAATGAGTCTATGCAAGGTTCTGACTGTTCTAATGCTTAACACAAAGAAAACAAGATGTTCTCACAGATATATGCGCAATAGAAAGAGAACAAAAACATAAAATAAATTTGTGACATAGTATCCTTTGCATTCAACACTGAAGGAATTTGATCAAGTAAAGGATCATACAGAATTTAATCATGCAACTCACAACCAGCTACTAAACAACAAAGAAAATTTGTGAAGGAAATAACTTTCTATTGAGAAAATAAGGAGTGTTTGTGTTATAGATCTATAGTATTCATCAAAAAAAGAAAATGAGTTACAAAGTCTAAATAATGCTCTTCCAGCAATCTCCTAACTAAGAACTCCTTTACAAAAAGGCAGAAAATGCCATATATACAAAAGAGTGTCGGCCCCCTACATTAGGGTTTTAAAAAATGAGTCGGTGCTTGAACACATCGACCCTAGAAGTGCCTTGGAACGAAGTCAATGAGCATTAAATGTGCATACCCTGCTTATGTCGATGGAAGCTCGTTCCATGGGCATGACCTCCAGATCTTTTACAATTATCGCTATTACCTTGTAGCCTTCGAGTCTGCATTAAGATTTCGTCAAAGTCATCTTGAATGATCTGCGACATGCCATTAATGCCCCCTTTGCTCCTCCAGCCATCATCTCCAGCTGCTATCGTGACTCACGACTACGTCCCCTTCAAGAATCAGTATTAGATCTATCCATTAGATTTAGCACCGTTACTAACTGATCACCCTTGATCTCCGAGTAAAGGGATGTCGGTATGCTCCGTTCATTCCGTTCGCAGAGGGGAGCCAAATAGTCAAAATGCCCCACGATTTTCCCTAGCACCTTCTGATTGGTCGAGTTTGTGCCAGGTGGATTCCAAGGTGGTCAATGGTTGCTTCAAAAGGACTGCACATCGGTGAGACCTTGGATGTCGGGGAGAAGTGATAGTGGGTGGATAAAGTCATAGCAATGCCATTTTCACTCGGCAGGACACCCGATGGTCGGCAAGACCTCATGGCGAGCAGCCAGAGTCATAGTGAGCCTTCAAAAAGCCATCGACAAGACTCCATTGGTTCGGCGAGACTTCATGTCGGCATCCTTATCTCGAGGTGAAGGCACTCCTTTGCACTGAGATTCTTCAACATTGGCGGGGGCGGGGCCAAGACGAAACCAGAACCGGGACCGGGGGAGAAAGGGGGTGGAAGTGAAGACAGATGAATCCTGGTGGGACCGGGATTGGGACCAAATCCACCCCTGAAACTTTCTTCAAGTTTCAAGTTCTGATTCCGACCCGATCCTGCCCCCGACAAAACTCAAAAGAAGGTGAAGGAAAGGATGAAAAGGAAGAAGGTGAACGGGAAAAAGCAACCCTTGGCGAAAAACAAAGAAGAAAGGGAAAAAGGCTGGCAGAACTAGGATTGGGGAGGAACCAGAACCCAAAAGACACACAAGACAAAACAAAGAGGCGGAACCAGAACCAGAACCAAATCTGGACCTGAAACTTCCTAAAGTTTCAGGTTCGGATCCCGTTCCAATCCCGCTCCCGACAAAGCACGAGGGATGAAGGAAAAAAGGAAAACATAAGGGGAAACCAAGGAGGAGACATTCCTCGAGCATAGGCCACGAAGAAAAGGAAGGAAGAAAGAGACGAACACAATCGCGAAAATGGAACCGGAACAGTGGAAAAAACACAGAGTGAGCGGGACCGGAACCGGAACTAAATCCAAACCTGAAACTTTCTTCAATTTTTTAGATTCAGATTCCGATCCGATCCCGCCCCCAGAAAAACAAGGAAGAGAGAAAAATGACAAGGAAGAAAAAGAAAGGAAAACAACTACCCCATGTCAAACGCAAGGTCAAAGAAGAAAATGAGACGCACACCAGCGCGGAACCGGAATCAAAACCGGAACAAAAACAGAAACTGGAACTTTGGTAAAGTTCCAATGTTTGGTTTCGGTCCGACCCCGCCTCCGATAGAAACAAAGAAAAAGGGGCTCGACAAAAAGAACCCAGCGGAACCAAGCTCGGAATGGGATGAGAAATAGGAACCAGAACCTGGGAAAAGTTCCAAGTTCGGACCCCGACCCAGTTCCGCCCCCGACAACACAAGGAAAAGGCAAGAAGAAAGCAAAAGGAAAGAGGGAAAAGACAAGGCAAAACATAAAAAAGAAAGCCACCCCCAAGCTGAAGACCTGCACGCTGGGCTCAACCCTCTTGGGAGCCACATTTAATCCACGTGCCGAATTAAAACATCATTTTCCCCTGCACCTACACAATAAAGAAACAAGTTAGAAAAAGTGATCCTGATGCAAGTGTTCCTCCATATGGTCTTCAAGAACCTTTGAGAACATGGGTTACCCTGCCTAATTGAGCCCATAGATGAAAATGGTTAACATTTCTGGCGACCTTTGCTAGACGTTTGCCTGCTAAACATGGAAACTAGTAGCCTAGGCCTATCCATTGGGCATGGAGTCATGGGAAAACAAAGCAATAAACTTGGAAAAGCCTCGTACATGGCTGTAACTTATTTGAGACTCATAGGACATAGCAGGCTGCTGAAATTTTATTGAAAATAGGAAAAACTAAAGTGAAACTATTCACCATGCTGGGACAACACTTAGGGAATGAAAGCTACACCTACTCTCTAGAATTTTAACAACTATGTACAGATTTAGGTCCATACCTCAAAAGCAATGTTTGAGGTGAATACCATTCACTGGGATTGGTTCCACTATACCATCTATCCTGGATAGCTGGAAAGCATTATGTTGTTTCTCCTCAGTAATGATATATGGCCTAGTTCAAAGTGCATCAAATTTGGGGTGCCTTCTAGGCCTACTTTTAAATTCATCCCACTTTAGCACAATGTTAGCTTGTTGGAACACTCTGGGAGATGCCCTTTTATTGAATGAACTTTTCACTTGAGCCTGATATTGCTCAATCATTTTCACTGCTTCAGCTCTGAGTTCTTCAAGCTCAATCAACTGAGCCAACCTTGTTGTCATAGGCTCCTCTTTAATTATATCAAGTTGGTTTACAAGATCGAGGGATGGGAGTTCAACTGAAATGGGCAACCTCGCCTCTTTTCCATACACTAACATGTATGGAGAAAGTCCTCTAGACTTTTTTGTTGTAATCCTATCAGCCCACAAGGCTGATTTTAGCTTGGTGTGCTAGGCCTTTTGATTGTCCTCCATAGTTCTCTTAATGATCCTTAGGAGGTTCTTGTTAGTGGACACAACCTGTCCATTTCCCTGTGGCTAATAATTAGAGGATGTACTAAGATATATGTTATTTTTGACAGCCCAGCCAAAAATTTTAAAACTCACAAAAGCCAGGGCATTGTCTGATACAATAGAATCTAGAATACCAAATCTGGTAACCAGCTCTTCGTAGAAATTTAGGACAACAGATTCATTAGCTTCCTTGTGTGCCACAGCTTCAGTCCATTTTGAAAAATAATCAGTGGTTGTGAGTATCCATTTATGGTCTGCACTTGATGGCGGGTTTATAACCCCAATAAAATCCAAACCCCATTTCATGAAGGGCTGATCAACTTGAACCAGTTGCAGTGGGAGGGCTGCCAGCTTCTCTTTTCTGGAAAACATAGCACACTCTTTACATCTTCTTACCCATGCATGAGCATCTTTGAATAAGGTAGGCTAGTAATAGCCTCCTTTAGTTATTTTAAGAGTTGTGGCTCTCGGAGAAAAGTGTCTGCCAGCTGATCCTTGATGGAATTCATATAATACTCTATCAACTTGATCAACTTCAATACACCTTAACAGGACACCATGAAAATCTCTTCTAAACAACAAACCATTTAAAAGAACATAAGGTATGGATTGCAACCGATAATACCTTCTTCTAGATCTAATCATATCGAGAGGGCACTCACCAGTTAATAAAAAATGAGTCATTTCTGTAATCCAACCAATAGGAGCAGGTATAGTAGTTTGTTGTCCCTCTTGGAGTGCTAAAACAGAACTTTCCTCCTCCGTCACACTGTTGTTGCTGTCCTTAGTAAGTTATTCACAGAGACCTCTCCCTCTGATTAGTTTGGTAACCTTTATTTCAAGGTCATACTCCATCACCTTAGTGACCCAACTGGCTCTTCTAGCACCCAAATCTTTGTTTAACAAAAAATCCTTCACACTGGGATGAGAAACTATTAGTATAATCTTGTTGTTGGAGAGCATGTGGCTAAACTTCTTTAAGCTTCTTATGAAAGCAAGAACATGTCTTTCTACAAAAGTGTACTTGAGCTCGTAATCTTTAGTCCCTAATTCAAGAACGCTAAGGGTTGTTCAGATCCTTAATCATTTCGTTGCACGAGTATAGCTAAAAGCGAATCAATATTTCCACAGGCATATAAAATGAAATCCTTAGAAAAGTCAGGATTTAGAAGTGTAGGTGTGGTTGCCAATGCTTCTTTTATAAGCTCAAAACTTCTTTTTCCATCCTTGGTCCAGCTAAAAGGTACATTCTTTCTCAGCATTTGAGTTAGTGGACTTAATAAATCAACAATGTCAAGGATAAACCTCTTGAAAAAGTTAATCCTACCAATGAAACTCTGTAAACCTTTTTTATGCATTGGTAAGGGAAGAGCTAAGATGGTGTTTATTCTTTCAGGGTCAATAGTAATACCCTGTTTAGACACCACATAACCAAGTAATCTTCCTTCATGAACAACAAACACACATTTTTTGGGATTAAGTGATATCCCAAATTCCCTGCACTTTTCAAAAATCTACCTCATATGCTTCAGATGATCCTTAGGCTCCTTAGAAAAAATAATGATATCATCAAGATAGACTAAGACTATCTTGTACATTAAACCCTAAAAGGCCATATCCATGGCCTTCTGAAAGGTTTCCCCAACATTAGATAAACCAAAGGGCATTTTTAGATAGGCCATGGTTCCTCATTTTGTGGTGAAGGCTGTTTTGTACTGATCTTCTATTTTCACCAATATCTGGTTGTAACCAGAATAGCCATCCGATAAGGAAAACCTTTCAGACCCTAAAACTACCTAAAGTATCTGTTCCATAGAAGGCAGAGGATGACGGTCCTTTAAGGAGGCCCTATTTAGATTGCAAAAATCTACACAGAGTCTTATTTCACCATTTTTCTTTCTCACTGGTACTAGGTTTGAAACCCATGAGGTATGCTTTATGGGAAAAATGATGTTGCTTTCAATTAGCTTATCTAGTTCCTTTTTCATTAAAGGCTCTAACATAGGATTCAAGGGCCTCTTCTTTTTCCTAACAGGTTTGACATTAGGCTCAAGTTCAATAGTATGTTGAGCAAGCTGGGGATTAAATCCTTTTAAATCATTATATTGCCAGGAAAAGATATCATTAAATTCTTGACAGAGCTGAATAAAAACATGCTTCTCTTCAGCTATACATACCTTGCCTAGCTTAAGAAGCTTTTCTTTGAAGACTTCAATCTCTTCATAGTGATCTTGCTAAACTTGAATACTCCCTTTGGGCTTTCTAGCTTCATCATCAGTATTAAAAACAAATTCTAAAGTGACCAGGCCTTTAGGCAACTTGCTATTTTTTAGCTGGATAATCTGGTCACTGTATTGGTACTGTAATTTTTCCTGATTGGCATGTGAGAACTCAGCTTCTTCTCTTAAAAAGATGACTATCTGCTGGTCACTATCAAATACTTTCCAGTGTATATTGTTATCGGGCACAGCAGGCCTAACTATAATCTGGATATGTTGGTTAGCTTTATTACTGCAAATCTCCTTTGGAATATCGTGTTTGGCTCCCACCGCAGCTAACCTATCAGCATGTTTATTCTGTGCTCTAGGAATGGAAATCAGATTAAATGCCTCAAATCCCTCCAAGAGGTCCCATACCCTATTCATGTAAGACTTGAGCATATCCTTTTTAACAACATTTAGCTTTCTCACCTGATTGACAACCAACTCGCTATCACCATAAAATTTTAGACAGCGGATACCTCTCTGTCTTGCCCACTCCAAACCTTGGACTAGAGCTTCATATTCAACAACGTTGCTAGAGTAGCTAAAACATAATCTGAAAGCTTGATAATACTTCTGTCCTTCTGGTGATACCAGCATACATCCACCACCAGTACCTACTCTACTCCTTGAGCCATCAAAATACAGCTCCCATAAATCATTTTCATGCTGCTCACTATGTTGTTCCTTACTTTTTTCAATATTAGGCACAAAAGAGTCAGTCTCATGCATCATATAAACACTAATGTCAACCTCTTCCAACTGCTTTCCCGTATCAACTTCATGAGTTTGAGGTGCCCACTCTTCAGGAAGAATATCTGATGTTCTCTCTATTTGAATCTCGGCCTCTTGAACAGTAGGCTGCTCCACTTGTCCATTCGTAACCAAGTTTTTATTGATAGGGGAAGGATTGTAAGGCTCAACATGAACCTTGGCTATGGGTTCTGATTTAATTGTAGCTCTAGTGCCATATCTAGTTCTGAATAGCATGTGCGACCAATCAGAGGATAGGTAACCACCTATCTTGGCTGTAAAATCCCTAGATAAACAAAGGGAAAAGTACGGGGGCAACTCAATAATGTATATATCTTGTGGTATTGCAAAATTGGGATAGGCATGTAGGGTTAGGCTTAAATTTTTAATGACACCTATTGTGTTCACAACCATACCATCCAATTGCACTACCCCCTTTTCTAGTGGCTCATATTCAATTCCCAACTTATCAACAATTTGTTTGGGCATAACTGAACTACTAGCCCTTGAGTCAATCATACAATTGTGAACCAGATGATCTCCTATGATTAATGATAAATAAAAGGGAGGTGGCTTGGCCTTAGCAGCTTGCTGTTCTTTATTACCAATTGTAACGTTAGCCAACGCAACCTTCTTCTTTTCTACACTAGGCTCAGCTAAGACAAACCTGATAAGGCCGATTCAAGTAGGTCCTTTTGACCCAGAATACTCAGAGACTCCCATATTGACATGGGTACATTAATTTTTTTATATGCTCCAATATATTAAAAGATGTAGCAGGTTTACCCAGAATTTTAGGGGGAATAACATTACCTTTAATTGAAGGAGTCAAGGATGATAAATCAGACTGTTGGTTGACTACCAAAGGATGACCCCTTGGTAGCACTCGGATCTGGTTAGCTTTTGACGGGTCAGGAGCACTTTGACCCTGGTCCGACCCTTGTTTCGATTGGGCTTGAGCTATATTAGGTTGATGTCCCTCATCCATTGCTCTCTTCTTACTGCATGTATTGTCTGCAATTGAAGAATCAGTGTGGACCACTCCACAAAATTCTTCCCCTTGCCAGTTTAGGAATGTAGACTCATGTGTCTATTGCTCTTGCTACTGCACTTCAGTTGTTACAGGCACATTATTGTTTTGAACCATCAAGACTTGGTTAAGCATCCCATTTACATAGGTACTTTGATTGTGGGGTTGATTACAAGGAAAGCACCACTCATAATCTTGAACTAAATTGTTCTGGATGGGTGCAAGCTCTTTGGAACTGCTTGCAGTGCTAGAGTCATAAGCTTGATGAGTCCTTGGGTTAGGAGCAAACTTTTGGCCTTGATTATAAGGCTGATAAGATGGTCTATTGGTCTAATTTTGCTGGTAATTAGACTAGAATGAGGACTAATATGGCTTAAAACCTTTATTTTGTTGTTTTCTTCGATTAACCATCTCAGTGCCAAAGGTTGTCAGAAGGCCTTTAATCTCTTGCAGTTCGTTAGACTGAACTGGAAATGTGTTTGATTGACCATTAGGCTGGGTATCAGGTGCTGGCAATGCGGGTGTACTTGGAATAACAGCCAAAGGAGAAACTTGCATAAGGGTCAGAGGCTGAAGAGCAGGAAATATTGGCATAGGTGGTCTTGGGGCAGTTTTACCAGCCTGTATGAGGTTGTTTTCAACTCTAATAGCTACACCATATGCAGCAGGAAGTGTATCACCTCCCATTGATTGAATCATTACAAAAATATCACTATTTAAAGCTCTTAAATAGTATAAGAATGCATGATTAGCAGTAGGTCTTACCGTTTGTGGGATTCTATCCCATGTCCTTTAGAAATGGTGATTGAAATCTGACATATCTTCATGTGGAGCTCTTTTGATTGTAGACAGCTGCTCCACCAAGGATAAGTGGTCTGATTTATCTTCAAAAAACTTGAACAACTGGCTACCTAACTCATCCCATGTGGCTATAGAGTTGACAGGTAGGCCTCTGAACCACTGTAAGGCTTTTTCCTTGAAGGACACCACCAACAATCTGAGTGCCACATTTTCTTCGGTCACATGGTGAATGACACATAGGTTGGAAACATCTTTTATATGCTCTTTTGGGGTGGTATGATCCTCCCCATAAAAATATGGTAGACCTCTTAAGGCAGCAACATGGATGTCGTCATGCTGAGTCAGATTTAGTGGGCTGCCTTGGTCAAAAGCAACAAACGGCTGATTTCTTGGAGCAGCCATTGGAGGTGGCTGAGGTGCATTTACTGTGCAACAAAATGAAATCCCACAGATGGAGGGGTAGATTGAGCTCTTCTAGAATAGACAATTGTGGTTCCTCACTTTTTTGTTACTCTGCCCTATCTTCTTGGTGGTGACAGCTGCGAATATTCGAAGGGACCTGAGCTACTTCTTGCCTGAACTCTTCTCATAAACTATAGAAGACGTTGATTTTCTAGAGCTCTTTCTCCCAGCGGAGTTTCCAAGTATGTCGAATGATTTCTATAAATTCTAGGATTCGCTGGTTGCATACTAAACCAGTAGTTCAATCTAATTTCAGTCCCACCAGGCGTGCCATAAATTGTTGTCGAATAAAGTTTTCACCCTTGCCAAGCTATCAACGATAGCAACCTATCGACACATGGGAACACTTCAAGGTTGTGGGTGACTTGGGAATGAAGTGGACCTCCAGATTATGGGTTGGTTCCTCTTAAGATACTTTGAGAAAAACTGAAGAATGATAAATGAAAAGAGTAAGAAAGATGTACTTGAATCCAAAACCTATCACTAACAGGTGGGTAAGTGCACCAAGATGGTCGCACTTTTGTGGCCACAAAAGTGAAAAATGAGACAAAACGCATTCGTGTTATAACGCGAATGCGTTATGGATTTTTAAAAGCAAAAAAAAAAGTGAACATTCTTCATTTGCTTTTTACTGGTTTTCATTTCCGCCCGCGGCCAAAAACCCTACATTACGTGCTTGCGTTGTTGAGGAGGTGATTTCTTCACATTTGATCAACTTGAGTTCGATTTTCTTCACAAATATGGCACCACGACGACGAAGAGATGCAAGAGGTAAGTTTTGTTTGGTATTTGTAATGATTTTTTTTGTTTTAAATTGATTTTGTTTGTTTTAGTTTAGAAATGAATGATTTTTTTTAATTTGTAGGAAATCCTCAACAAGAGGAGGAAAATCCTCAACCAAATCAACCTCAACAAAATCAACCTCAACAACAAAATCAACCTGCCCCACCATTCTCTCAATACCCTCCTGGCACTCAAGAAAATTTGAGGAGTGAAATTGAAAACAACAAAAAAGAAGTTGAAGATCTTATTAGTAGGTTGAGTGATCAAAATTATTCAACCACAGAAAGGATACATCTAGCAGATTCATTGAAAGATTTGTTAAAAAATGTGGATGCAATTACCCAACAAATATCTGGATGGCAAAATAGGAGGCAAACATCAAGGGCATATTATGCAGATAAATTATCATATAAACAAGTTAAAGATTTAAAGATTACTAAAGGCGATTTGTGCTCTCTATTCACTGACCCTAGAACAAATCAAAATCTCACCCTCAATGCAAAGAGGTTTCCTATCCATTGGTGCCACCACCTAGAGATTAGGAACCGTTTTTATGACAGATGGTATATGGTCTTTGATTACCCACCGTGCAATAACTGTGAAGTCCCCCAATATTTTCTTAGGAAATTATACTATGAGTTTGTATTGAACCAAATCCTGAATTATTTTGATATGAAGGAGTTTTAGGGGAGAGGTGGGGGGTCAAAGGATAGGCCTGGTGCACAGCCGATCCTACACTTACGTGGGAGACGACTCTCTCTCGCTAGGCCACCCCATGAGCAGCATTGTGGGATGCCAGTTGCAAAGGAGAGTGCTGATGTAGAGACTTTGCAAGTGATCACATCCTTGACTCGGAGTGTCATCCACCACACTAGCCCCATTGTACAACGCAATCCAGGGAGTCTTCAGGTGGTGGCCTTCGAGGCCATGTGTGTCGATCTTGCGGAGCCACTTGTTCGTATGACCCTACCGGCCCTCAAGAGGGTGCTACACAGGATCCATATACTTCTACGCAGCCTGATCCGTATGCATCTACGGTGATGGAGAGGGCGGCTGACATTCTCCATGATGCATATGGTATTGACAACAGTAAAATTGAACATGTTCATTGAATTTAGTTTATTAAATTTTAATTGTCAAATGCAAGATTAACTAATTTAGTTTTATTATTTTAATAAAATTGTAGGGTCACAGTGTTGACTCACACTAATAATCTACTTATTTTTGCAAGACACCTATCGGGGTATAAACTTAGTAAACAATTATAAATTGATTACATATGTTAATAGCATTTTTTACTTAATGGTATTTTAATATGTGATTTTGATGTTGAATGAAGTCGTTGTTGGAGGTTTCAAGGAAACACCTCTGAAGTGCGAGTAGATTTGATCAAACTTTCACCGAGGTAATATAGAATAAAGAGAACTTAAAGTTAATGAATTCTAAGTTTAATCTAAATTTGTGTATATATAGTCATAAGAGTATATGGGTTCACTAGGTTATTATTTGAAATCTTTTAAGAATGGTCATACCATGATTGTTTGTCTTAGAATTCCTACACTATCAAGCTATATATAATAAAAATTTAACATGGAACTGACAAAGGTAAAGCTACATTCTACTCCATCCTATATAATTTTTTGTGATGTCAACGTAACCAAGAATAAGACGATGGATGTCCTACATGATGTCAATGTAACCAAAAATAAAATTTCTATCCTCGACCCTATCTATCAACCAAGACTCCTTCAATATCTCCTAGACGCTTGGAGATGCTTAAGACTAGGTCAAAATACTCTATATTCTCTTCATTTGTTGCATAGCTCATCAAGTTTCCCTATATGTTCTCTAACTAATCATGATTGCATGGAAAGAAGTTATAATTACTCATTAAACTCTCAACTATTGGAGCCTCAAACTTTCCCATAGGACGGAAAATGCTTTAGAAATGATTAAATTCTAATAGGGTGTGGGAGATCTTTAGGAAAACATTTGACACTAATTTGATCCATTGAATTCTTTCTTCATTCTTATATATTCCTCAAATATACCTTGCAATACCCCCTATCATACCTAAATCTACTACATTCATGTCCTTGTTAGCTAGCATGTAGGTGATATATATGGTCCATGAATTTTATGTCTTTTTCATTTTTCATATAACCTTTTTTATCTCACTACTAATGCCTCACAAAAAAAAGGTGAAAAGAAAAACATTATTTTTTCATCTAAGGCCCCTAAGGTTTTAAAACCCCTTTTAGATGCAAGGGGATTCAAAGCACATCAACCATGTGGTATAAAATGACTAAATCCCCCAAAGATGATTTGTAGCAATGAAAGAGTTTGGAAAGGTAGAGAGAGCTAATCTGTGACTCAAGAGAAATCCTCACTCTTTCAAAACAGCCAATTAGGCTAGCGTGACATGTGGATCGTGACAACATTTGTGGAAGAGGAAGAAAGATGACTAGAACTCGAGGCCCACCATACCGATTTTGATATTCAAACCATGAGAGCAAAGAGAGAGTTGATATCATGTATCAAAACATTAAGCATGCATTCTTCTAGACAACAGAGAAGGAGATGATTAATTTGCTTCATTTTCATTTGCATAACTATATCACAACATGGGAACCAAGAAGACCAAGGATGTCCAAATTTTTTATGTGGAGGTAATGATGTGTGTCCAAACTTTAGAGGGGTAAGAAGGTCAATGTATGATCTTTGAATAAATGACAGAAAGAGGGGTTGGTCGCATTAAACCAGGGCACTCTAGTCATGAGTAGGGACCTATAGGTTAGATTGCAGCACCAAGGAGGTTTTACAAGGAAAGGCCTAGAGCAGGCATACAAGTGAAAGGCTCTTTGGTCACTGCCTCTTCCTCTTACTCTATTTGAACCTCCTTGAGGTCCTCACCCCGTTATGTCCACCTCCTTGTAGATGTTTCAATTCCATGTTTATGAGTTTTGACTCTCCTGGTTTCCTTTGGTCATCACTTCTACCCTTGGTAGCCACCATGCTGTCCTTCTTTGATCTCTTCCTTTGCCTTTGCCCTTAGAAGTCTGATCTTGCTTCCTCTTACCCTCTCTCTTCAATCTTTAATGCCAATTGATAACATTGGTGCAATCGCTTTTGGGGCTTAAGAGAACCATCTCTTTGAATGTTCCACTTCAAACCATTGAGATACCTTGCCACCTTGATACTTTCATCCCCAGACATTGGACCTCATGCAAAGTCTTTGAAACTCCTTAGTATAGGAACTCATCTCCTGATCTCTTTGCCTGAAACTCTGTCTCCTCTTATGCAACCGAATTTCATAGTCTTTAGGTAGGTATGCTTCTTTCACCTTGGCAACCATTCCCTTCCAAGCAGAGATAGGTTGCTTGCCTTCCTTCTTCCTCTCTATCTAAATGAATTTTCACCAAGTTAAGGTAGAACCTCTTAGTCTTGATTTAGCCACCTTTACCTTTGGTGCTTCCAAGGACTCCATCACACTCAAAATGGGTTTCATTCTCTATCCAATCCATAACTAAATCAGCCTCCATCTTTCCACTAAAAAATGGTACTCCTTCAAGTTTTTTTCCACTCAAATCCTTCAATTCTTTCAAGAAGGGATCCTCCTTCAATATAGGGTCAGGTTCAAGGATTCTATCCTCCTTTGCAACCTCTTCTTCTTTTGCTATTCTTCCATCAAATCGCATAACATTCAGTGCTTGCTCAAGTTGGTCTAACTTTTCTCTCAATACCCTATTGTCTTCGTCTATTTCTTCAACCCTCTTGGCCAACTCAACATTTGTCACCATGATGCTAGAACCACTAGACTCTTTCTCTGACATACAAGATCAATCCCAAATCTTTTGCTTGCTCCGACATACCAACTCAGAGGCTTGAGGAATCAATCATCATTCCCCGCCTAGGCCTTCCTCAGAAGACCTCCTGGTGCTTTGCTTCACCAATCTAACCTATAGGTCCCTACTCATGACTAGGTGCCCCGCTTCCACCGAATTAACCCCCTCTTCTATCACAAACTCCAACCACCAAGTCCACCTTGGTTCATTACACAACTCTTCCTTTTAGCCTTTACACCATACTAAAGACCAATCTTCCTAAACACCATCAACTCTAGGGTATGATAGTTCTAAAATGCTCAAACCTGTTCCTCCAGGTGTTTGAACAACCTCCAAGACTTCAACTTCCCATCGCCTCACTCAACTCTTTTTAGCTAGGTTCTGAAAGGCTAGTAGCCCTTGAGCCCCTATTAGGTCTCCTTCACCTACAAAACAAGTTAGAACTCACAAATCTCAAAAGGACTTCCCACTCTTTTTCCAAGGTTCTTGGTTCACATGGACAACACTCAAAGATTCTTGAGGTCCCAGCCTTCCATTGTCCGTACAAAGCTCAAACATGAAATGGAGCAAAAACTAGGGTTTTAAGCCTTCACTTGATAGTTAGCAAACTTCCAATTTGTTTACACACCAAATGGAGAGATGGAGCCTCCTCCTTCATGTAGTAACAAGGTAACACATGATGTTCACTATCCATTTCCTTTAGATGCAAGGATTCAAAGCAAATCAACCATGTGGCTTAATTTATATCATAAGTTGTACCATGATGTTCACTATGCATTCCTCTACTCTTTCGATTGTCAAATGTGCCACTGACTTGTCATTGATCACCATCATATTCTCCTTTTCATGATTATTTTCTCTATCATCTTTGGTATAAACACTTGACTATTATATTTAACTCAAGTGAGGAAACTTAAAATCATAATGATAGGCCAAAGAAAGAATATTCAATCTTTTCATGGTAAAAGGAGACCTCAATTTAATCACTGTCATCCTCAAAAGGTTAATTCCATTGTCAAACATTTATTGCATATCTTAAACTATGACAAGCATTTAATAAGGGTTTTGAAGAATAGGCCCTTGACAAGTTAGTTCCATCATTTTTTATTGTTGTTGTATCTTTATTTAGCTCTTACTCCATTCCTTGCAACAATGATACTTGGATTTTTCATACTTAACTTAGTTGGCTACTATCAAAGCTCCTTTTGACTAGATCATCTCTTCTTCTCATATTGGTTGTCATATTTTACATTGTGTTTTGATGCTTTTTCACTTAAAATTTGTCCTAAAGGGTCTTTTGTTTTTCAATGTGATTGTCCCAAGTTATTGCTTTTAAAAAAATTGATAATCATATTGTTGCTTATGTTGCATTACACATCATTCAAACTCAAAGCATTACTTCAAATTCGATAACTATTTTGTGATTGAATAATTTGTTGTTTTATTTTCAGATGTTGGTGACAGAAACACCACCCAACATAACAAGGGCAATGGATATTGGTGTTTCACCCAATAGAATCCCCATGGCTCGATGGGGAGTGTATGAGGCAAATTATCAAATTTCAAT
Source organism: Sequoia sempervirens (assembly GCA_007258455.2). Taxonomy (NCBI): domain Eukaryota; kingdom Viridiplantae; phylum Streptophyta; class Pinopsida; order Cupressales; family Cupressaceae; genus Sequoia; species Sequoia sempervirens. The sequence continues at coordinate 465,365,639 of VDFB02193867.1, forward strand.
TTACATTCATGTTATAGATGAACTAGTTCTAGTGAAAAATCAAACCATTATTGATTCCAGAGTTTAATTTCTATTCGGATGGTTTATATTGTGGCCTCGAAAGCACACCCTCAGCATCTACAAGGTAAATATTTCCCTCGAGGAGCATGATCACGATGGTCGTAAGTGATTAAATTTTTGTTAAAATATATTAATTTTATAATG